>JAPSGF010000071.1:414243-476521 GCA_035772895.1 Perdix hodgsoniae
ATATGATGCAAACTGAAATAAGTCAAACCACTAAAATAATGCACACTGAGTTAATTTCTCAGATGAATACATGATACATAGTTCAGCAGTATGTAAATAAGATGATGTGGAGATTAGAGAAGTTAAGAAATTGTGATATTTTTCTGAAATTCTTTTCATAAATTTCTTGACATCTGTCTGTTGTTGTTTCAGTCATGGTATGTTGCAAGGAGTGGAAGGGTTGTGGTTGTGTAGGACTGGCAAGAAGGATACATTTCCTACTTTCTTTGCATAAAGTTTGGAGCAATAGCATTATAAAAACTACCGTATGGCATTTTTCTTTTTTTATTGTACAAACTTAAAATAATTTAAAATATGTGAAATGCTAGCTCTTCTAAGGCTGCATCGTATTTCAAATTAATAGTAAACTTCATCAAAGAAGTTTGATTTAACTGCAGTGTTATGGCCTCACCTTTACCTCCACACAAATGTTAATAGCTCTAATGCCTGCTTTACCTTTGGAATGGAGGCTTTAGGCTCTCTATATATACAGTTGGATGTAATTCAAAATCCTGAGAATATACCTTAATCTTTCTTATGGATTGTGTCTCTATGTGGGAACATTTATACACTTTGCTTTACGATGGCTGTAGAAAGGCTGAACGAATTGAGTCCTTCCTCTCTCGGCTGTTGCTAGTGAAATCCCAGTGTAAGATCTGGGCTTTCCTGACTCTCACTGTTGCTATGCCTTTCTGGTTGGTGCTTATTTTATCATCAAGGCTCTAGTTCTAAGATGTGAGTGTTTCAGGACAGCCTTATGACAGTATAGATCTTTCCTTTCTTTGTGGTTCAGGAAACACTAAATCAATTCTGGCTGGTATTAAAATCATTGAACTGTTTATACAAGCTGATTTGTTTTCAGGGAGATGGAGGCTGAAGTGTATTCAATAGCTGCTTATAGTTGACCCATTCTACTGGAAATAATTGTTGTTTCATTGTAAGATGGAAGCCCAATTTCACTAAAATCCTGGGTAGTTATTTGAAGAAAAAAAAAACAACAAAAAAAAACAACAGCATATGCTCTTTTATTTGTATCTTATTTAAGCAACTAGTTATGCAAGATGGTTTGCTGTGTTTTTTTGTCTCATTTTAATGATGGGAATAAAGTAGTATGTGCTCAAGATCAGATGCTAAGGTTTTGATTAGCTGCACTTAAACTTGTTCTCACAATTAAGTTGTTGTGCTGTATACATTTATATGAGCTCAGGAATAATTTATTTCTAAAATTATCTTCACTGCAGCTCCTGTGGAAAGCAATGTTTGTAAACTGGTGAGAGCTGACCATTTCTATTGCAACTGAGAATGAAATTTGATAACTGCTTGTTCATTACCTCGTGTTCTTGTGACAGTATTTATCATGTTGATTCCATTGGAGGATCAGTGGGAGACTTTAGACAAAGCCTTCCTAGAAAAAAATAGAATTTGTTAGCACAATAACAAGTATATTGTTATATACACTGAGGAAACAATAATATTAGATTACTTTAGCGTTTTGCCTGTAAAACAGTGCCTAGATCACACGTGCTTTTTTTATCAATTGGCATCAGTACTTTCTTCTGTCATCATGAGCCATATCAGAGGAGATCGTTAAAACATGTTGTCATATTCATTCTTGGAGTAGTATCAATGACAGAACAGGATAAACTTTAATGGATTAAGTTACTCATCTGTTAGGCACATGAGCTACAGTTATTTTGCATCAGATTACCTCTTTCTTCTCTTTTTAATGGACTTGGTTTCCTTGAGTAGCAGTCCTTGAAGCAGCTGGTATTTTCAGTGAGTTGTCATGTTTATTTTTTTCCTTTGAAGCATGAATGGTGATTATTTACTATGGCCAAGTTTGAATAGCATAATGCTGCACTGTAAGTTCTTATCACTTGTGATACCTGTATATACTGACAAACAACAGTGTACTAAGAGACTACAGTAATATTAAAAGTGTCATTAATGGCCTAAAGGGTTTCTTCTAAATGTGATGGGCTAATCAAAGCTCAGAGAGGTCTCTTCAGTTCCACAGCACTGCCCTATTTCAGTTTCAATTAATAATAATCTTAACAGTGCTACATATATTGTGTGGATACCAGTCTCAGAGGATCAGCAGAATTCAGGGCTCATTTTTTTTTCCTTTTCTGAAGAGATGGAAAATTATGTAGAACTTTAATGGTACTCAAGACGTGGGGAAATTCAATTAGGAAAAGTGATAAATACTAGGACTTGTCATATATTGTCTCTAATCTGTCATGATTAATGGATAATCTGAACTTACTCTCAGCATGTACTTGTGACACGGGTTTTACTGAGTAAGTGGTAAAGAACAAGTTCAGAAAGAGAAATTCCTCAAAATGTGCTTGAAATAGTGATGTACTTGAGAGAATTTCTTCAAGTAAATATAAAAATACCAGTGCATTGGCTTTTCACTGTATGAGTTTTGGTTTTACAAAGAGGAAAAAGAAACTATTTCTGGATAGTGAATGTGGATGTCAATTAAAACTATGAAGGATGTCACTTGACTTGCATTATCTAATGTCTTCCTACTGGGTAACGTCTCATGAAACAATGGTTTATTTGACATTCTTTCTGATGTGCAGGACTCCAACTATGTTACTTTCAAGACTACTGAGTGTCCTCGTGATTTCACATGATTTCTTTCAAATTACAGCAATAAATTATTATAATATTTTTTGCAATTATTTTGCAATAATTTTACAAAATTCTGAAGGGGTATATCTTAAGAATGGATGTAATAAAGAACCTGTTGTCTTAAACATGATGACGTTTCCTTATGGATAAAACTGCTGAGGCCATTACTCAAGTGAGCATCTCCCATATGAGGACAGGCTGAGAGACCTGGATCTGTTCAGCCTGGAGGAGACTGAGTGGGAATCTCATCAGCATTTATAAATGTCTAACATGCGGGGGGGCAATTGGCACTTCATTGATGCATGGTGATAGAACATGGAGCACTGGACAAAAACTGGAACACAGGAAGTTCTTCACAAATACATTGAAAAGATTTACACTGAGGGTTCCCAGAGCGGTTGTGGCTTTTCCTTCTTTGGAGATATTCAAGACGCATCTGGACAGCTACCTGTGTGACCTGGTGAGGGGATCCTGCTTTAGTAGTGGGGTAGGACTCAATGTTCTCTAGAGGTCCCTTCCAGCCCATGAAATTCTGTTCAATTCTGTGAATTGTGAGCTAAAGTGAAGCACAAGGGTTTTTCTGAAATCAGGCTGAGGTGGCTTACTGAGGTATTGGAAGGATTTTAGGAACTGAACTGTGAATTGGGTTAAAGACAGTTCATGAGGTGCTATGCTCAACCTGAGTATAGCTGCTCATCCATCCATGACTAATACTGACTTTAACCTCTTCAAATGTGTCCAAAAGGCTGTGACAAGGATTGTTTCTTACAGTTGCATGGCAAACAGTTAATGACTCTAAATCCTTTCGTTTGTTTCCAGTTTTTCTGAATGTTTTTAGAACTGAAAGTATTTTTAAGTAGACTTTTATCACCTTCCTGCTCTGAGATTTAAGACCTTCCTTTTGCCATTTTCCCACTAATTGAAAATAGTCTTCTTTGACTGAGTGTGCAGAGACTTGAGCCTTGCTGACACCACTTAGAATGTTCATGATTGTCTGCTATTACCAAATCAAGTTGAAAATTCATTGCAAGTGAACCTTTTTTGATTCTTGAAGTTCTGCATTAAAACAGTTGCATAATTAAATGCCACAATAGAGCTACACCTTCCCATATTGTACTTAATTTGCACTGGATCCAGGAGACTTATTCTGAAGGTATGAAACAACAATAAGAAATATTTAGCAAGTTCCATAGTGTAGCATTAAGAATAAATATTGCACAGGTTTTATCATAATTAGATGCCTATTTTGTTAGTCCAAAACTCTGTCCCAGATGAAAATGAGGGAAAGATTATGCCTAAATATTAAATGCCATTGAGATTCATGTTTCATTTAAATAGAGCTAGACTGAAAGAAAAGTGCTGATTCTTAAGTAGCTCAAGGTAGAATTACAGAATCATCTGGGT
This sequence comes from Perdix hodgsoniae, assembly GCA_035772895.1. NCBI lineage: Eukaryota > Metazoa > Chordata > Aves > Galliformes > Phasianidae > Perdix > Perdix hodgsoniae. The sequence goes on from JAPSGF010000071.1 coordinate 418,327, forward strand.
TGAAATAAATGTTCAAAACCAAGTCCAAACATCAGCCTCACACCACAGAGTCCCATTACTAAACTGTATCTCTTATAGCTGCTATTGGAAGTATCACCTTCGTTCTTTTTTGGGGGGGGCTGCATTGTGCATTTTGTTTCTAATATAACAAACAGTTTGTATCTTAATGGCACAATAGAGTTTTGTGGTGGACCAAGCAGCACGCATCACAACTCTTGTATCTGCTCCCCAGAGAATAGCTATTGGCTGAAGTTATTGAATCAAGCAGGTAACACTCACAAATTTCATTTTCTACGAAGCTCAAAGTAATGAAATGAAGCCTGTTCTCTGAGAGCCTGTTTTCACTGGCAGAACAGAAGGGATTTTTTTTTCTTTCCACAAAGTCTTTAGAGCAAAACTATTTTAAAACTCGATCTTCTAAAATCTGAAGTGCAGAATACTCTAAAAATTCAGTAACACTTTACTGCTTTGTATGTTGGCAAGAGTGTGCTGCAAGATTTCATGAGAAGTTGCAGTTTTGCTTCTTAAGCAAGATTAGATCTCATGATTTTAATGTATCAGTCATTTCTGAGTGAGATGTTGGTGTGTGTGTGTAACGTGCTCTTTGAGGAAGTGTAAAATAAAGACTGTCTGTTCTCTGTAACTCTTTAAATCTGAAGATAGCACGAGTCATGGAATAAATGAACCATGAGAAAAAAGGGGGGGAGAAAATGGTAAGACTGTGGAAACTTTGTGTGTGTACCTACTATCAACATATTGTAACCTTGCAGGGCTGTTGCACAGCCCTGAGATAGGGAGCTAAGAAAAAGCTAAGTAGCTCAAAAATTGGATTGGATTAAGTAAACCTGTGCTTTATTGCCAGTTTTACTAATCATGTTCAGAGCATACTTTGATTATACCTTTCCTAAGCTGATGATTAATAAATATGAAAAAATTGTATGGGCCACTGATGCAGACCACAGATCCATAAAAATTATTACAAGGTGCCTAGGTTGTGCTAGGTTTTCTGGAATTACATATTTCTGAAAATATATGTCAGAGTAACTTTTCTAGTCTGCTCATTGTATTTATTTATTTATTTATTTATTTATTTATTTATTTATTTATTTAGGATGTGTGGGTATTTACGAGGCAGGAGACTTAAAGCAGTGAATGCTATGTTTCTGAATGGTCAGCAAGAAGGATCAGCATGAGAGGGGAACAGGAACTTGATGGTCCTTAATGTCCTGTACAGCTCAAACCATTCTAAGGAACAAGGAGAAGTTTGAGGATCTTCCATGTGTGGGTGACAGCTTCTGGGCCCAATGAAATCTGGAACCTTCTGCCAAGCCTTATCATATAAGTCTTGAAAGTGAGGAGGACTTTCTGGAAGCTGTTGATTCTGCTAACACAGGCTGGACTCTTTGCACAGCCTTCCACTGCAGCTTTTTTTGCCCTGTTTCCTGGTGTCAGAAGTACTGAAATATTTTGTTATTCTCCTTTATACTGCATAGAAAGAGGAGTATTTAAAATCTTGCGTTAGCACAAAAGAACTGGATGTTTTAAATAGATAATCTGTCTGATGTGTTAACAAAGCATTGGTTACACTTAACTGAAGAATAAGTATGCAGTGTTTTAAAGCTAAAGAAAATTAAACAGGGCATTTTCAAAACTTTTTTTTTTTCTTTTTTTTTTTTTGTGGCAACAGCACAGCTTTACTGCTTGGTTTTGTTTCACATATTGTATGAAAGACTTGATGCTTCTGGTCGAAATACAGCAGAAAGTTAATGAATTGGACTGTCCTTGCAGCTAGCAAGTGTTTACACCAACCACAGATGGCAGAATCATAGAATCATAGAATATCCCAAGTTGGAAGGGACCCATAAGGATCATTGAGTGCAACTTTTGGTCCACACAGAATCACCCAAAAATCAGCCCTTTGTTAATTGGAAGCAATTAACTGGCCTGCTCCTCTTATATCTTGCCCTCCAGACCCTGCCCTATCTTTATAGTCCTCCTTTGGACAGTATAGGTTTTATCTCCCCAAACTGGACACAGAATTCAAGATGAGGCCTCACCAGTATAGTGTAGAGTGAAGCAATCACTTTCCTTGACAGCTAGCTATGCTGTGCTTGATGCACATTTCTCCTGTGTTTCTTTGGCTTATCAATGACTGTTTACGAGGGTGGATAGTGAAAGGACAAGGGGGAGTTTAGGCAAGTTATTAGGAGGAAGCATTTCACTCAGAGGGTGGTGACATACTGGAACAGGTTGCCCAAGGAGGTTGTGGATGCCCCATCCCTGGAGGCATTCAGGGCCAGGCTGGATGTGGCTCTGGGCAGCCTGGTCTGCTGGCTGGCAATCCTGCCCACAGCAGGGGATTTGAACTAGATTATCATTGAGGTCCTTTTCAACCCAGGCCATTCTATGATTCTGTGGTTCTATGACCAGACTTCTGAAAATGTATTACTGGAGAATTTCTCATTATATGTGGATCCCAGCACACGTGTGGGCAGGTTCCATCCATATTGGCAGATTAGAATTGCTTTTAGCTAAGACCAGTTTGGCCCAGTATGAGGAGAAATGTCCTAGAATTCTTGGGAAAACTTCACATAATGCTGCTGGCAATTCAGCAGACTGCTAATCTGGTTTGTATCATTTGTAGGCGAATGAAGCATGTCGTTTTTGTGTCTTGTGCTAACAGAAAAGCCATTTCTCAAAGGGGCTATAAAATCAATGTGTTTAATACTTGTGATTTATCATAGCTATTTTAGCACTGTCAACAGAAGTAAGAGCTAATTTTTATACAACATCTTTGTGGTCTAAAAGGTGCTTTTTGCCTGATTATGTTTCCTGTTTGGAAACATTTAACTTTTTTTAATTTCTTGGGTAGTAATAGTTGTAGTAATGTTCATGCTGTTGTGTGCACTGAAATAAGATGACTGTACTCTTAGTTATTAGTACAATAACAGAGTATCTATAAAGCAACCACGAGGAACAAAAACTGCACTGAATGTAAATCTTGAAATAACTGAAGTTAGTGAATCCAGGAAGAAGTTGAAATATAGCATATTTTTGGTTCTAGTAGTTGTCCTGCCTCTTAAATCAATGCATGATACTCTCACTTTGACTTTTACTCCAATCTTGGGATTTTTCTTGATTCAAAAACTTACTGCTTTAAAAAGTTTGGAAGCTAAAACTCTGTCAGTTTTCAAGTCATACTCTAATTGAATAGCATTGTAATTACTCTGATACCAATATAAGTGAATTGATTTTTTTTTTTTTTTAATTAACTCTGGAGTTATGCAAGTGTAAGAACAGTTATGTACCTACCACTGTATTTTGTTTGGTCCCACAGTGAAAAACTGCTGTGGAATGTCTGTCATTTAAAAATAATTTTGTTATTTTCCAGTGTAGTATGTCATTATCTTTGGAAACAACTTCTGATGAAATCACAATTCCTTTTTATGTAACCAGATACAGAAATTCAACAACAGTCAGCTTTTAAAGGTTGTCAAGAAAGGAGAGGCCACTGAGAAGATATTCTCACTAAAAGGATAACAACACAGATGTTCATATTTTGAAGTATGAACATGAGTAGCTGGGACTACAGTTTATTCAGGTTTTGCTCTTCTCAAACATTTTGAAAAATCATTGTTTCCTAGGATCACACTTTTTTAATGATACACAGAGAAGATTCCATTTGCATTTAGCTCCCAATTGTTAGGTTGCCATTTGGACCACTGCTCTGTGGTAATAGTTACAATGAGGTAATATCATTGTGCTCAGGTTTTGGACTGCTGCTGCAGAGTGGCAGAGTCTGTTTTTCTAAGTGGATTTATGAAGTTGTCATTTAGCTGGGAATTCTTAATCTGAAAGCAAATTATTGCTTGTGTTCTGTTGTCATTAACTTTGAAGCTACCACCTGCTTTCTATTGAATTAGTAATGTAATTATAGATAATGTCTTTATAGGAGGGAAAGGAGGATGGCTTACTGTGTTACTGCATTGTGGCAATAATGAGAGGAACAGAGGTGTGCTGTGGGAAACTGCACAGCAATAGTTAGTTCAGACAGCCTATGAGTATGCTGTGTTGGAAATCTGTCTCTATTATCGAGTATAGGTCTAAGTACCAAAAATGAAGAAATGCTGTAAATGAGTAATTGCAGACTGCAAAATGAGTATTTTGCTATTGGTATGCTTTGTAGGCCATTTGATTGATCACTTTATGAAATCTGAATTATTCTTTCCACTGTTACTTGCAGAGATGAGCCTTGCAGGATTATAAGCTGCAGATGAAGGTGAAAAGGTGTAAATTTTTAAAGAGGGGATCTCATCACTGTTTATAAATATTTAAAGTGCAGGAGTCGAGTCACTGGGGCTAGGTTCTTTTCAGTGGCATGCATCAACAGGGCAAGAGGCAATGGGCACAAACTGGAGCGCACAAAGTTTCATACAAACATGAGGAAGAAATTTAGCATGTGCGTGACAGAGCTTTGAAACAGGCTGCTCAGTGATGTGGTAGAGTCTCCTTCTCTGGAAATGTTCACAACAGTCTGGACGCTTTTCTGTGAGACCTACTCTAGGGAACCTGGTTTAGCAGGGGGCTGGATTTAATTATGACCAGAGGTGCCTTCCAACTTATATGATTCTATAATTCTGTGAAAGACAGTATTGATCACATGTAGCCATTATGCTTAGAAGAACTGCCTGCAAACAGTACTTACTGAAAAATATATTTAATAATCATCATCTTGCATTATTTGCATTTCTTTTTCTTACATTTCTTCTTTCTCTTTTATAGGCTGGGGTGAGAGAATGGGGAAAGTTTGTTCTTTGGATACTCAAGTAAATAGGTTGGTGACCCAGCTCTGTTCCTGCTTGTGCTAGATAAGCAGCATGCCAGCACAACAGAATATATCCATGCCTTTTCATGGTGCATTTATGTTCCATTGTGTTTCTGCTTCAGGACAAACTGCACTTGGGTAGAAGTGTCTCAACAGAAAGAGTGGAAGAAAGGATGGGCAACTTGGGGTTAATACAAAGAAGTTGTTGGGATATGCAGTGGGAACACTAGAAATGTAAAAGTCCAGCTTGAAATCAAACTGACTGCTGTACTAAGAGACAACAAGGTTGTTGTTTTTTATTGTTTTTATTTTTTTTACAAATATGTGAATGATAAGGGGAGGGGTAAAGAGAATCTCCATGCCTTACTGAATGTTGTGTGGAGTGACCACTGAATATAAAGAAAAAGCTGAGGTTCTCAATGTCTTCTTTAGATCGATCAAATAGTCAGACAAGTTATCTTTGGGATACTGTAATCCCTGACTCAAAAATCTGAGGTGAGGAGCAGAATAAACCCCCCATGATTCAGATGGAGACAGCTAGAGGCCTTCTACTCAATCTAGACTGTCACAAGTTCATGGGACTAGATGGGATCTACCCAAGGATGCTGAGGGAGCTGGCAAAGGTGATTGTCAATCTACTTTCCACCATCTATCAGCATTCCTGGTCAACTGGTGAGATCCCAGAGTACTGGAGGCTTGCCAATGTGACTCCCATCTACAAGTGTCATACGGAGAATCCAGAGAACTACAAGCCTGTAAGCCTGAGCTTGGTGCTAGGGAAGGTTAAGGAACAGATAATCTTGAGTGAGGTCCCATGGTATGTGCAGGACAACAAATGGATCGGACCCAGTCAGCATGTGTTCATGAAAGGTGTATGTTTGGTGGCCCTGCTAGGCAGGGGGGTTGGAACTACATGATCCTTGAGGTCCCTTCCAACCCGGGTCATTCTGTGATTCTGTGATTCTGAGAAAGGCAGGTCCTGTTTCACTCACTTCATCTCCTTTTGTGACTGGGTAATCAGTAAAGGCTGTTGGCCCAGTCTGTCTAGATTTTAGCAAGGCCTTTGACACTGTCCTGCACAGTATTTTCCTGGTGAAGAAGGGAGCCTGTGGCCTGGACAGGTATACTCTTTGCTGGGTCAAGAACTGTCTGGAGGGCTGGACCCAGAGAGTGGTGGTGACTCGAGATAAATCCAGGTGGTGTCTAGTAACCAGTGGTGATCCCTAGGGGTTGGTATTACAGCATGTCCTGTTTGATATCTTTATTGACTATGTAAGTGAGGGGATTGAACGTACTCTTAGTATGTTTGCGGGTGAGACCATGTTGGGAGGAAGTCAATTAGCCTGAGTGTCCAAAAGAGGGATCTGGCCAGGCTGGATTGATGGACTGAGGCCAATGGGATGAAGTTCAACAATATGTTGAAAGTCCTGCACTTCAGCCACAACAACCTCAAGCAATACCACAGGCTTTTGAGGCTGAGTGGCTTGAAGGTTGTGAAGAAGAAAAGGACCTGGACGTGTTAGGCCCCCTTCGGCTGAGATTGAGCCAGCAATGTGCCCAGGCGGCCATATACTGGTTTATATAAGAAACAGTGTTGCCAGCAGAAGCAGGGGACTGATTATACCCCTGTATTCAGCACTGGTGAGCCCACATATTGGGTACTCTGCTCTGTTTTAGGCCTCTTACTGCTTGAAAGACATGGAGGTGCTGTAGTATGTCCAGAGAAGGGCAACGAAGCTGGTCAGGATACTGGAGCACAAGCCTTATGAGGAGTGACTGAGGGGGCTGGGATTGTTTCTTCTGAAGAAGAGAAGGCTCAGGGGAGACCTTATTGCTCTCTACAACTGCCTGAAGGGAGGCTATGGAGAAATGGAGATCAGCCTCTTCTCCTGCGTAACTGGAGATAAGGTCTGAGGGAATGGCCTCATGTTGCACTGGGAGAGGTTCAGGTTGTATATTAGGAAAAACAACTTCTCCTGAAGAGTGGTCAGGCACTGGAACAGGCTGCTCAGGGAGGTGGTTGAATCAAAGTCCCTGGAGATGGTCAAGATGTATAGATGTGGTACTAAGGAACATGGTTTAGTGGGGAAATACTGGTGGTAGGAGGATAGTTGGACTGGATGATCTTAGAGGTCTTTTCCAACCTTAATGATTTTATGACTTTTTAATGCTGTGATTGCATGGCTCAGAGGGAATAAACTTTAGGGACTAGATGGATAATATGCAATCTCTCATATTCTTTTTCTTTCTCTTTTTTTTTTTCTTTTGTTATGCTAAGAAAAAAGGTTTTGCTGCCATTGCTACCCGTGTAAAATTGCATGGTATAACAAGGTCATTTGTTGTGCAGTATGTTTGATCCCATGAGCTCCCTTTGCTACAGCACTAGAATCCCTCCTGGGACCTGAAGCTTTAAGAGGATTTGTTTCAGCTATTTTCCTGAAGTATGGCTGTTTCCATAGCATATTCCTTTTTCTCTTTTTCCAGAATTTCTCTTACATTCTAGTATGGTCAAGATTTTGATCTTATTATAGAGTTCAAGGTATTGAATACTTTTTCCCAAATGTTCAGATCACCATGTGGAAGGAAAATAAACTAAAAAAAGAAAAAAAAAATCAATTTCCCTCTAAGCAAGCATCAGCGTCTAATTTACCTCTAAACTGCAGATTTGGCTACTACAATTTTAAAGCATTGATATATTTTTCTTTTTTTTTTTGGTAGACCACCATTGCTTGCTGTAACAGTGAAGGCTGAAGTGTATACTGAAAATGATAATAGACTGCTAGCAAACAGCCCACCTGAGAATGCTCCATGAACCAAAATTTACAGTAATTAGCAGCAGCTTCAAAAATTTGCACAGCTAATCATATCAGCCACCTGGAAGAAGTTATGAGTTCCCATAGTATTGAATTAACACTGCAGGATTTCAAAGAAAATCTACCTTTTTTTTTTTTTTTGAACCACGTGCGTTTGTCTCACAGGCTTAATACTGTAGAAATCATGCAATAGTTAATGTTGAAGCTGGAAGCCAGGACTTGCTCCGTAAATGTCTTTGGAATCATTATGTCAGCTTCCATAAAGAATGAGCTGACAATATTTTCTTTCACCTCCATTATTCCTTGATTGGTCACTGCAGAAAATACCAATGTGCAGAGTTAAATACTTCAATAAAACGTAGATGACCATGAAGTGAAATATTATCTGCTGTCTCAGAATAAGAATTGTTGTGCAAACCTTCATAAACATTTGTTAAACTCAGAAAAACAATCTTTTCTTGTGACAGATATTGGCATTTGTTAATATACTCAGAAGCACTTCTTATTCTTAACATATTTACTTTTTTAATCTTGACAAGAATTAATCTACAGTATCTTCATTATTTGTTAAAATACCACTACACAGAATTGTATCTGCTGTTTCATCCACAGTAAACTTGGAAATTTGAGAACAGTGCCATTCTATCATATTGTCTTCTAGCTGCACTTACCAGATTAATTTCATAAAACAGTGAACAAATTAAAGTTTTTATTCTACTCCCTAAAGTACGCATGTTTACTGCATGCACACATCTTACTCTCTTAGAGACTGTAAGCAATTGCTAGCAAATTTCATGAAGGCCTTTGGATCAATGTATCTTATGACAGGAAAAATGTGGGGTTTCAGATGGTGAGGTAAGCAAAGACATCTTTCTAGTGGTGGTGGCTCTCTTGACTAACATAATCCCTGCAAATAACAAAGTGTATTACCTTGAATTTGCAGCTTCTCTTTTCATTTAGAAAAAAAAATAAATTAAAAATGGTACTTCCTATTGGAGTTCTAGGATCGAGTCTTGCAGGAGACCTGTGTAACAAAATGTATCCTAAAGTTATTTAGATTTCAAGTACAAAGGGCTAGGTTACCAATCTTTGCTATGAATAGAGACAGACTCTATTAATGGAGAACTAAATCTGTTCCCTAAAATCCTTATTTAGTTAAATTTATTTCAGCTCTTCAGTGATAATCATAATTAAAAAGCATAATCTTGATACTTTAAAATGATTTTACATATTTAAAGTTAGCTATTAAAACAGGTTCCCCAAGATAAGGACTTTGAAAACTTTTTGCTACTTTTTCTAGTTTTTTAAATTTTTTTAAAGTAGCATCGTTCTATGATTCTATGATTAAATGTTGCAAAATGGTACAGTATTTCAGACAGGCTCTGGAAAACTATTTCTCCTCCTTCCTCTTTCACTTACGGGAGTTTTCATTACTGAGAGGAAATAGTGTTTTTGGTTTTGTAGCTTTAGTAGGCATCCAACCAATATGTGACCTCCATCACCCAATGTCCTTCCCTTGCTTGTTAATCTCTGCTCTGCTCTGATGTTTTGTCCTAATTGTGTCTTCCTTCTACTGACATTTCTCTCTCTAAAATTAACTGTTCATATATTACAAGGGGAATATATATACATTGATAGGCAGTCTATATAGATTGATAGGCAGTCTGATACTTACATTCAAATATTCAATACATTCAAATGTTTCCCACACTACATTATTGTACTCATATCACTGAGATGAGAGGCATGAGCACAAGGTTACCCAAACATCCTAATGTTACAAGACAAGATAAATGAAGTAGTTAAAAATTCAGTACTCACCCATCAGTAGGTTGCAATGCATTTATATAGGTGTGCATTTAGTATCTATACTCAGTTACTTACACGAGGATTCTTTTATATTTGTACTTGTATTGTTAGGAACTGCCTGCAAGATTTAAGCATGGGTATATTTTTAAAATACATTATTGCCTGCCAATAATATATATACAATTTTAATATGTATGTACACAACCTTTTAAGATGAAACACAATCGGATGAGATGGGTACTACATACTCTATCAATGTATGTGGGTATATTTTTGTTCCAACTCTACTGACATTTCTTTGTTCTCTAACATCAAATAGGCCAACCATTTTATTTTTAAATAATCAGTAGGCTTTAAGTAATAAAAGGAAAAATGATAAAACAAGTTGAAGTGCAGACATTTCAAACTGATGCTGTGCCTGCATATGTCCTGTTTCACAGAGATATATTTGAAGTCAGTGAAGTTAAATTAGGACTGAGCTTAGCTTTCTCTGTCTTCTCCAATTTATACTTACCATCCCATCCTGGCACTTTATGTTCATTATCCCATGAATTATGTTTGCATATGTTACAAATACATTATAATCAGTTATGCAATATCTGACTACGTTGTTGAATTCTAGGGCTTTGATTTGGTGGGAGTAGTAAATACTGTTAGCTCTGTTAGAGTTGCAATCTTTTTCTCTTAAGGCAACTGAGTCGTGTTTTGCTGAGACACAACTTGAATTTCTCTTGCTTAGGACAATGCTGCTGCATAAATGATACTGGGTAAACATGTAAAACTATGAAGGGGAGAAGATAAGGAATTTCATTTCCTGTACATGCCATTTTATTAAACTTTAATTTTTAGAGAACTTTTTTCAAATATACAGTTTTTTTTTTAATTTTTAATCATTTATACAAACATACTTTTGCAGTTAACTTTGATCTGTTTTATGCTGCTGCTGACCACAAATCTTTGTTTCTGTCTATATGTGACAAATGGTTAACAGGATAGTTTTTATGAGTCCATGCAAGTCATGTGAATAAAAGTGCAGCTGAGTGAACATGGCGATATGGGATAGAGCGACTGAGGGCATAATCTGTTGGAGTCATCTGTAATCAGCTGTATATTCTTTGGCATTATAGACTACTCCAATCCTAGGTAGCTCAGACTGTGGGTTCAGAAGCATCTGGTCAGTTTTGAATAGTCAGTATGGCAAAGTAGAATGAAATATATGTTCAGTTACAAGGATTCCTGCCTTCTTGAAAGCAATCGGTGTTTTCTGTGTATCTGCAAACACACTTACTCTGACTTCTCAGTTTTCCCTTTGTGTCTTCCTTATATGTTCTGCAATTTTTGGTACGAACAGCAGCCAAACACCTTTTGGTTTGCTGTAGCACTAAAAACACAGGAAGTTTCTAGTTTTTAACACATGAAAAAGGTATTTTCCTGCACTTTTCGGGTCCTGGTAACCATGAAAGAATTATTCCAAAATGCCCTTGAGATTTCATTATAAATGTTGTGTGCATTCTATACAAAATTCTGTACACATATTGCATCTTTTTACATTTCCTCAGAGAATGAGCCTTTTATAGTCAAATCCAGGCAGCTGCTCAAGCTCATTGCACTATGCAGAGCTTCTGCAAGGAGATTTACCATGTTGGAAATAAGGTGTCTGGCCTACTCTGAGCTTGATCACAAAGAAAGATGCAATTGAAATGAAGAAAAAACAAAACAACACCTCAGCATGTTCAGAGTTGGATAGCTTTGAACAAGTTGCAATCTTTTACATTTTTATGGAGCAAAAAAAGCACAGATGAATCTTCAGAGCTAGGTTGTTGCCTGTGGTGCAAATGTTGGTTATTTTGGGATGTAATCTGTGATTACAGACAAGGGTCTGTGCCAAAGCATGCTGTGTAATAAAATATAGAGGGAAGATTGCATATGGGAGCATGTGATACTCTGAAACACAGATTGAGCCTTTATATCAAAAGCCTTCAACTTTCACGTTCTCCACTTCAAATTTTTTTTTTTTTTTTTTTTTTGGGTAGTGTGAAATTAGCATGTTAGTGTTTGATATGACATCTAGAACAACTTCCCTCTTCCCTGGAACCTTACAAGGGTATCTTATATTTACTGCAATTTTATTATTTTTCTCTTGTTACTAGAATATTAAATACTAAAAAAGCATTCCAAACAACTTTCCAGTGAAAGACTTCTTTAAGTCTTTCCTAAGAACTTCATAAGAAAAGGTCTTTTCAAATAGCACATGCATATGATCATTATGACTTAACACCAAAAACCACAATGAACCATTTTCTATTTGCTTTTCTAAGCCAGTGGTACTTTGGGGAGGACTGAGTGCAAGGTAGGTGGGGGCACATTTTCTGTCTACATGTATTTGCAGCTGGTTGTGGCTCCTTTCTGTAAAGTTAGTTGTCAGCTTAATTAATGTACTCAGTTGTAACAGTTTTAAGTAGGATCTTTGGCATAATTTTAGTGAGCCAATTTCCAATACTGAGAACTGACATTTCAAATAATTTGAATGGACTGAGATTATTTTGGCCTGTAAGTATCTGCTCATCTGAACTTGATACAAGATGGAAAAAATAGACTTCAATTTTGTTGAGGATATGAATAAGTAAATATGAAAAAAAAAAAAAAGGAAAATGGGAAGGAAAAAAAAAACGCAAACCCGCTACATACACACACAAAACCGAGCCCTAAAACAAAATGAATTGCACTGGGTGCATTTGTAGGGCCAGGCCAAAGCTGGGTTAGGCTGTAGGTCTGCAGGTTGGCCTGGCTTGTCAGGGCCCTGGGCTAGAGGCAGGGCCAAGCATGGAAACCTCAGCTATAAAAGCAGCTCCACAGGGCATGAGTTGGCCTTATCCTACGGCTCCTGTAGACTCTGAACAGACACTGAACCTCTACAGCCAAATCCCCATGAAGAGTCCTTGCACCTGGGGAGGAAATTATGGCATTCACTTAACTAAATGCTTGGTAGTGAGCAATTCCATAAATATTTATGTATAAATTTACACCTTGTTACAGCATAACATGCTGTTATGCAGCACTGCTGTCTTGAGATTTGACTAAATCAATGGAATTTCTGTTAACGATAAAAGTCTGTAGGATCACTGTATAAATATCCTGTACTACTACTTTGTTTATGTCAGACTATCATTCTAAGAGAGGAAAGAAAAAGAATGGATACAATCATAATCTCGTGTTTGAAGCTAAGATTTATGAACATCACCTCATCTGGTGTATGCTACTACATTACTTGCAGTTATACATGTTATACTTGTTCTGGTAGCTACGAAACAGCAGAATTTCCCACTATTGACAAAGACGAAGATGAACACATGAGGAAGTTTAAGAAAAACGACGTTGCATTTGTTCCTTCTTAAAAGTAGTCAAGAGCGCAAACTCATGTAGTGCATCTTCAGCACCAGCAGTAGCTTGGAGTCTTTCTGCTTTGGGGTCACTAAGAAATGCCCCTATGCACTGTCCTTGAAGCTAACTTTGGTGCATTTCATTTGATATACTTTACTTTTTTTTGAACGAGATCCTCCATAGGACCAAATACAGACCCAGTGATATGAATCTAAGAGTTGACAGCTTGACACTAGCAAGTTCCTGAACTTCAAAGGAATTCTGAATCTTTTTTTTGAGTGGGGAAAAAAGCAGGGTGAAGTGACAGGTAATGTGGCCTGTAATGAGAAGAGGGGAGTAGGAAATGAAATAGATCAGCACATGGACTGGAAAACTTCAAAGCTAGGCAAAAATGGGGGATAATAACTGTGAGTGGAAAAAAAAACAACAAAACCCAACTTGGAAACTTTTTAATGATTCATAATTGATAAGGCAGGGTTATACAACCAAATATGAGAAAGCTTCCCCCGTTGCCAATCTATGCACATGGACACACATCATTTTAGAAAGCACATATGTAGCAAATACCCTTTTTGTAAAGAAGAGAATCTTTAGCTTCCCACAAGTATCCCATAATGTTTTAACAGCGAGAAAAAAAGGAATCTGTTCATAAAAGAAAGATTCCCACTCTTGTAAGAAAAAGCAACTCCTACAACAGCTAAAAGGTTCAGAAAAATACACTGCCGCAATGCCAGCAGCTGGAATGAGTGAGGATGTAAACGCGAGCATATATCTCAGCAGCGCTTTCCGCAGCTCCTGCTCCCGCACTCCGACATGAGAGCCGCGTGCTTGCGATGGTGAATGAGCCATAGGCTCAGGGTCTGCGCGCTCTGCTGTGAGTTGCTGAGCTCCGATAGCTTCCACTTCAGTGCCTTTTATTGTGCAGATTCTCTCCAAAAGCCCATATTGAGTACTTGTCGTTTGTGCCAAGGTCTTACAATCACGAAGACAAAGAGAGTAACTTTTCATAACAGAGCTCTACAGATTACTGGTATAGGGGGGGGCCGAGCCTGAATCCAAAAACCGAAATCAGTAGGCAGGCGAGAGCTCAATACAATCTCTGAACGATGTCAAAGTCCCCCTCCCACTCCGCTTCTTTGCGAATCGCTCGCCAAACATGTGGATCGGGGAGGGTGCGCGGGGGGGGGGGGGGGGCTTGCAAATCTGGTTCCTTCCTCGGGCTCACTAGTCTGGGGTCTAAAGGGCCACTGTCCTTATCATCGTGGTTGTTTACAGTGGCCCCCATCACAGAAGGAGTGGTGGGCTCTGCTGAGACGGTGGATTTAACCGTTTTTTTAGCGATTTAAAAACCAATCTCCAGGAACCCAAGAGATCTTTAGCCTCAGGGTCAGAGCGCAGAGCTGCGTCCCACAGCCTCGCTCCTGCTTTGCCCCACATTTCCGCATCACAGATCATAGTATGTCTACTTCTTCTATATTACTAGAGCTTAAATTGAAGCTTTCCACTTTAGCGTGGTGCTTTTGCAAAATTGTTTTCATTATTTTGCAAACCGCACTCTTGCACCTTTGCTGTACTTGTTCCTATTGTTCCCCGTTGCTCACCTCTGTCCTGCAGAAGTGCTTCTGGCTGTGCGATGAAACCTCGGGCAGCCCCGTTTCTCTCAGTGCTCCCCTGTACAGGGTTCTTAGTCGAGCCTCACGTTTCTCTCAGCGTGCTCTCCGTGCCTCGCGTTTCTCTCAACGGTAAGGCTTCTTTCAGCCCTGCATTTCTCTCAGTGCTCTCTCAATAGGACTTCTTTCAGCCCTCTCCAGACCAGTCTGCTTTCTGTGTCCTTGTTCAGGCACCAATTCAAGGAATCAGAATCATAGAATCATAGCATGGTCTGGGTTGAAAAGGACCACAATGATCATCTAGTTCCCCCCCCCCTGCTATGTGAAGGGTCTCCAACCAGCAGACCAGGCTGCCCAGAGCCACATCCAGCCTGGCCTTGAATGCCTCCGGGAATGGGGCATCCATAACCTCCTTGGGCAACCTGTTCCAGTGAGTTGTGGCAAGAGAAGCATGGGCTCTTGCTGCACCAGAAACAAACTTGCCAGAAACAAACAAACCAAGAAGCCCCCCCACAAAAAAACAAAACCCTGAGGCTCCTCAAAGGTTTGATCAAGTGTGCACCCATGCTTACACTTTGCATGCAGTACCCCTGACTGAGGCTTCTGAAATCATGCAGGCACCCAAACCTCCAATGCTCTTATTTTATATCTCTGCTTTAGTACATAAGCACAGCCATAGTAGGAACTTGACTGGGAAAACAACAATGAACAAAAAAATCCACAAAAGCAAAACACCTCGTGGGTCACAACTGAATCCAGTATATGGAGAAGAGAATCAGGATGATGAGTAGAGGTGGCAATGGCTGATATTGCTTCAAGTTCTCCCATCTAGGGAGGTAAACTATTTTAGGACAATCTATTTTAAGAAAATAAACAATAAAGACACTGATCAAACAGGATCTGCATGCAATAGTCAGTTATGAGCAAAACTGTAAGAAGGAATATATTTAGAAACAAACAAAAATAAAACCCGCAATAAAGCAGAAAGAAATATTGGATATCTTTCTGGAAAGCAACCAGGCTGGATAAGCTCCAAAAGTCTGTGTGGCTATTTATTTTGTGAGTAATAGAATTACAGAATCATTTAGGCTGGAAAAGACTAAGTCCAACTATCATGTAACACTACAAGTCCATGACTAAATTGTGTCTCTAAGCACTACATTCACACATTACTTAACTATCTATGGGGGTGGCAACTCCACTGTTTCCCAGGGCAGCCTATTCCAATAATTGAGATGCTAGATCAAATATTGAGACAGTAGCTTTTTCTACTAGGGGTATATCCTGTAATCCAGCACTAATGTTGATTTAGTCAGCTGTAGACACTGTACAATAAAGTATTCCCCAGATGGAGAAAAGTTGGATGAAGTAGATTGCAGCCCACAACTGCATTTTCAAATTGAAAATATCCCAGCACTGAAGCTATCTGTTTCTCAGAATCAAAGAGACTTTGTGTCTCTAATCAGTAAATTCCTTTAATAGGGTTGATCCTAGGAATTAGACTTCATGACCTAATGGATTTATGGTGTGTTTAGGGTTTTGGTTTGCCTTTTTTGTGTTCCACCTCTTTTCCAAGGCTGGTTCTGCTGTGTTGCAAAAACTGTTGACGAATGTTTTAGGCAGAAACTAAGATGTGAACTTTCAATAAGAAAAAATACTGCCTTAAGTTTTCACTTAAGAAGATGTAGAAGATGCTGATAATGATTGTTGGGTACAATAAGATAATCAGAACTGTTTCTCAAAGATACATTTGAAAGCTGAAACTTTACCATGGTAAATGTAAATTCATTTTGTATGTCTGTTTGATATATGTACATACAAAATTAATTATTTAGTGTATCTTTTTATTATTAAAATAAATAGTGCGCTGATCATATTAACAGTAGTGTTAGGTCCCAAGTTCCTCATAAATGTTCTATCAAAACCTCAAAGAATTATGGTAACTTTATTCGTGTTTCTTGAACAACCACAGTGTCAAAATCACTTTTTCAATTTTCATCACAAGGCTTTAATTATTTGCTTTATAAGTGAAAATTCATATTTACTTGCACCAGAAAAAAATCATCACATCAAACTATTTAACTAGATAGGATTTTACAGGAAACCAATTCCCACTAATTCATTTTCAGAATTACAAGTAATGTTAACAGTTCAGGTATTTAGTTACATATGCCTTCTAACAGTCTCCATTAAATTCATACAAATTCTTACCTTTTATTTAATCCGTAAAACAAGCAATTCTGGGGGATCAGTTTTTGGCATCACTTCAATTTTTTGGATCTCTCATCACTTCAACAATTTGATTAAACTGTCCATACACACAGTTGTTTTATGGATATGATGCTTAATATTCAAATGTTTTATCGTCTCCTTATTGTTTTCACTGCTGTAAAATGTCTTGGAGGAAGAAATGTCATTATCTGAAAAAAAAAAAATGATGCTTGTATGATTTTAAAGAAAGGAGTCACTTGATGAAGTATTTTTATTGCTGACCTCTCTTTAATTTCAGTGCTTCATGCTATTTTCAATGTCCCTGATGGATACAAGCATTTAAATAGGACTTTATTTCAAATAAGGTATCAACAGAACAATAGTAGTTCTTTTGTACTGGAGCTGCAGAAAGAAAATTCTAACAAAATACCCCACAGACTATTCTTTTCTATCTTTAGTTTTATGTTAGTATTATGTTGTGAATCCTCTTATAGGTCCAGTTCAAGGCAGATAAAGTAGGTATTGTATTCAGATTCCTACCAAGGTTTTTGTAGTCTTGGTCTGAAGTAAAGAAGTCACTATGTAAAAATACTGCATTCTGGAAGAGTTTCAAATTGCTCAAAGCACTGACTGCTTCTAAGAGGATTATGATGCTTATGGGGAAAAACAGCCATTCTTCCTGTGTTGACCATGGTGTTGGCATTTCTCAGATATACGTGGATGAGAGCTAAAGGAAAATAACAAAAACACTGTTTGCAGGGGAGTCATGATATATGTGACTTTTAAATCAAAACAGTGGGATTTAATAGACTTACTTATTTAAAATTTGAGATCACAAAAAAAAAAAAAACACTTTAGTTTTTAAAAAGAGGTGCTGTTACTTCAGAGCCGAAAATGCTTTATCAAGTTCACAAGTTAACTGCGGAAAAAATATAGGAAATGTGGTTTTTCTACCCTCTTCTTGAGCAGAAATATAACAAATATGGTCTCATTTCTAACTGTCCATTCTCATAGAAAAATTCCTGTTGATTTAGGGGAATTGAGTCAGAAGTGAGTAGCAGTAGCCATGCACATGTGCTGCATTAAGACTTACACAACAGCCTTTTTTCTTTTCTTCTTTCTTTAAAGTAATCCACTATTTACCTTCCAGAATAAGTGTATACCTCTTCTAACACTAGTAGGAATACTGCAGGATGTTCAGAACAGGAGAGCTTTGCTCTAGTTTGTTCACTTTAGTATTTCCATGGAGATCATTAAGTTCGATCTCCTAAGTGCTTTATGAATCTTAAGTTATTCAGAGACTAAAGTAAATCTGAGTGATTGTTCTGCAAGTCACTGATCCACAGTTTTCAAGTGCATGTTTGCATAGACATGAAGAAGATGTGAAGTGACTGCTAGTGCTTTTCTTCACAATTTTCTTAGTAGTATACATATATATATATGTATGTATTTATTTATTTATTTATTTATTTTCCAGGAAAACATTGAACAAAAGGTTAAAGTGCCTCCATTGTATTAAAAATGTTCTCCTTATATTTTGGATAGATTATTTCAAGCTCTAACATTGGATGTACACAGAAGACTCCTATTGAGTTATCTCAGTTTTCATCAGTCAGTGTAAAAGATCTATTGGTAGATTGATACTTCATTTATTATTAAATGTCAAAGATGGGTTCATACAGTAGTAAGATAGCTCAGTTTGGAAGGGCCTTTGGAGGTCTCTAGTTCAACTTTCTTCTCAAACTAAGGTCAGTGATAATGTCTGATCAGGTTGTATAAGGCTTTATCCAGACTGATCTTGAGTATCTCCAAGGACTGAGTGAGTCTACACAACCTTTGTGTGAGAATTATTCTGTTGTCTGACATTCTCACCCTGAAAATGGTTCCCATGATGTTTGGTCAGAAACTCACTTTTTCCAGTTTGTTCATACCTCTTGTTTTCCTGTCATGCACTGCTGTGAAGAGGCTGACTATCTCCTCTGTGCCCACAAGCTCTAATAGGCTTTTGGATTCCCCTGAAGCAATGTCTTCTCTAGGCTAAACAAGTTCTGTTTCCTCAGCCCTTCCTCAGAATACAAGTCATTCAGTTCTTGTAACTCCTCCACTGAACCCGATGAACTTGCATCAGTTTTTTTTCTTATACTGTAGGCCCCAAAATTAGGCACAGTATCCTGATGTCATCTATTTTAATGCTGAGTAGAGAAGGGATCATCCTTTTGCTCTATCTATCAGCTCAATTACCTGTTAATACAGCTGAGGGTGTTATGGAACATCCTTACAGCAAAGACACACTGCTGGCTCATGCTCAGGTCCTTTCCTTAGTGTTGCTCCTAGCCTAACAGTGCACAGGAAGGGATCATTCTTTCCAATGCTTTGTATTTCTTCTCTTTGAACTTCTTATGGTTCATGTCTAGGCCTCTCAGCATAGTGACCCTGACCTTCAGTATATTGACTAGGTCCTCAAGCTAGTGTCATCTGCTAAGAGTGTGTACTGTTGCCTCCTTTCGATCATCAGTAAAGATGCTAAACAGGGTGGGACACTGTACAGACGCTTGCAATACCTAACTTGTCACAGGCATCTAGGTAGAGTACAGTCCATTAACCAGTACCTTTTGGGCTTGTTCATTCAAAAAGTTGCTTTTTTAAAAAAAATCCATTTAGCTGTCTGCCCATTGAGACTTTAATGTTCTATCTTGAATACAGTGATATTGTGGAGGATATTTGAAAACCTACCATAAAATGTAATCCAGAAATCATGACTTTCATGTAAGAAGCTATCCATTTTTCTTCCATCGCAATATGACTTAAAGTAGAAACTCAGTTTTCAATGTTTCACAGTGTTTTTTCAGGGTATGTCATAGTGTGCTCATAGAGGTATGAAAAATGACCTGGCTCAGAAAACCTTAATAAAACTAACTCAGCTGAGTATGTGTTACAGAAACTAAAAGTTGTTCAGATGTACTAAATGTTAAAGGGTAGATGTTGCAGTGAGTGACATGGTTAGTGGGCGTGGAGGTTCTGGGTTGTTGGTTGGACTAGATGATCTTAGAGGTCTTTTCCAACATTAATGATTCTAACGTTAAAGTTGGAAAACAAACATAAAATCTATTAAGGTTGGAAAGGACCTCTAAGGTCATCTAGTCCAACTGTCCATCTTCCACCAATATTGTCCACTAAAACTACTGAATCATAAAATCATAGAATGGCTGGGTTGGAAGTCACCTCAAGGATCATCAAGTTCCAAGCCCTCTGCCACAGGCAAGAATGCCAGTCACTAGATCAAGCACTAGATCAGATTGCCCATGGCCCCATCCAGTCTGGCTTTAAACACCTCAAGGGGCGGGGCATCTACAGCCTCTCTGGGCAACTTGTTACAGCATCTGACCACTCTTTCAGTAAAAATCTTCCCCCTGGCATCTAATCTAAATCTCCCTTCATTTAGTTTAAACCATTCCCCCTTATCCTATCACTATCTACCCTTGTAAAAAGTTGATTTTCCTCACGGTTATAAATTCCTCTGACAGTGACCTTACAAGCTATTTGTTAACAGTACAACCTTCAAATCCATATATCTCCAATTTGCAGAACGCATGTCTCTAAGTATCATCAACATTTAGAGAAATCATGTCCCTAAGTATAACATCTGTACGGTTCTTGAACACTTCCAGGGATGATGACTCCACCACCTCGCTAGGCAGTCTGTTCCAATACTTCAAACTTTCAGATAAGAGCTTTTTTCCTATATGTAACTTGAACCTCCCCTGGTGAAGCTTGGGGCATATGGTTCTATGAAATGTCTGCTGCAGAAGTGGTAGCGTCTGGTTCCTGCATTAAGTGCATGCACCTAACCAGCTGGTCCTGTTTGTCACATTTTCAATGGAACAGAAGAAATCACTATTTTAAAACTTCTTGCTTCTCTTAAGTAATACATCCTGGCAAAAGCTGAATTAGTATATAATTTCTCTGTAATATCAACAGTTACAGTTTTTACCCATATTTTCTATTTGATGATAGTTGGTATAATGACAGAGCTAAATGTCAAGTGCAGTTATCTGGCAAAGCACTCATCTGTATGTGCAACACAACTTACAAATACATGAGCAGTATTTACATAAATAATTCCCAGCTGATGTCAGCGAAGCTTAGTTCCAGGCTTTGGCTCAGCTAGCAATATGTCTCACTGGGCATTGCCCAGACCTTTCTACTGTTTTTCAGTGATTTAAAGGAAACTGAGTGAAGATGTATGGAAGAAAAGAAATAAGTTATTTCATTTTATAAGGTTCGATCCAATTTTGCATTAAAATATTACTGTGAGCTTTTCAATTTCTTCAGTGAGAAGTACAGTCGAGGACAAAACATGAGACTCCATGTAAAGCCAGGAATACTTCAAGAGTAGCCTTGGGTATAGTTGGAAGAATGGGTATGTAGGAGATGTTTGTTTTTCTACAGAGGAAATGGTGGTCAGCATACTGGTTTGTTTCAAAATGGAGCAAGCATTTTTACACAAGCTCTCCCATAGGTCAGACCCCAAAGCAGGCAATATCCCTGCAGTAAATGTTTGCACAGTGGTATAACTAGTTGCCAATAAGAGACTAGACTGAATAGAAAAGTTTATTTTGTTATTTAGTTTCACAAAATTGATTTGAAGTTTTCATCTCTTGAGCAATTGTGGTTGGACTAGGGTCTGCCTGCTTTCTTCCATGCTGTTGGTAAATAATTTTCCAGTGTGGCCCTGTAAATACACAATTGTTTGAACACAGAGAGAAAGGGAGGTTATTATATTGACTTGGTAAGCAGAGCATTCTACAATTTGGTGAGAGATTCAGCTTTTTCTGCTCTCTATCTGGAATAGATCTAACCCCTAGGCAGTCGAGCTTCTTTGACAAGCTCTCAAAAATAACTCCGCCAAATTGTTTATTTTTTCTCTTTTCTCTCTTAACCCACCTACTAAATATTTTCATTTAGCTCATGCTTCTGTAGAACGAGGAACAACATTTTATCTTCCTATTTTTTGCCCCGTTTCTCACCTCTCTGGAAAATAAAGAGGACTGAAACGAATGCGGCAATTATCTCCTTTCTTCTACTTCATAAAATGAGTGTACAACAAGAAGGAAGTGGCAATGTATGGAAAATATTGTAATTAAATAGTTTGGTTTAGAAGCTGAACTTCAATTTTTAAGCCTTATGTTCATTTCCATTCTATACCATACATGAAGCAAGAGTTTTACACTGACGTATATTTTTCTTCCTCTTCTTTCTGTCACACTTGCTGATAAATACTTCAGTGGACAGTAGAATTTAGTGCATAGAGAAATATTCCACCTTCACTAGATTCAGTGTATAATTGGCATGATCTCTTTTGTATACTTTTTACTGTAACTTCTACATGATGTTTTCTGCACAAATCATAAACTCTGAACTTTCTATGAATATAAAAAGTGCATCCACTTCTAGGTAATCAACTAGCTCCAATATCTTAGAAATAAATATATATATTATTATATAGGCTTGAGTGGTACTAATTCAGCTTGCCTCTGCCCTTAGAAGAAAACTGATCTACAGTAGGCTGATTTGCTTTGGAATAGTGTACAGGTCTCAGGAATAAACAGCAGCAAATGCACCAGAGGTGCTGTGATGTACTTCTCTGTGCTCAAGACGTAACTGATCACTGCTAAAGGTAAGTTAAATTGTTGATCTGAAAGAAAAGAAGTAAAATTCAGTTCTGGGTTACTGGTGCATGGTTGCACCAGTGTAGAATTTCTGTGTCAGCTTGGGTTTGTGCTCATTTTTGTAAAGTCCACAGGGGGAATATTACCACCTAGTGGTTGGCAACAGTGAACATGAGAAGAGAATTGTGCCCTGCTACATATGAGTAGTGGGTATTTGTGTTGAAAATTCTGCTCATGATATGCAGAGACTTAAGCAAAAGAAAGACTTAAGAGAGACTTAAGCTTAAGAAAGAAGAAAACCATCAGGTTTCACTTTGGTTTTGTCTGTAAGTAAAATTACAGTGTTCTCATTGCGCATCTTCAACAAGAAAACATGGAACAAAACATGGAACAAAAGGAAAATAAACTTATATTTATGATCAGAAATCTGTTTTCCCCAGATTAGCTACAGTAGCATAACTATTTTTTGTGGAGACATAGTGCTGCTATGTATGATTTGTATGAAAGATGGGAGAGCTGCAACTACACTCTGCCTCATGAGAACTGGAGTAACACTGCTGCTGAGGGACTGGTTTGGGACTAATAAAAATACAGGAACTGAATTTGTTTCATTTGCACTCTATAAAAATGTTAGTTAAGAACAACCGCAAGTTTTTAACTTAGTATTAAATAAAGGAATTTTATTCCTTAAAAAGATTCTTCAGAAAGTTTGATTTCTTTTATGCTGAATGTCCAGGTTAATTACTTGATACTGTGCAGTCTGATGAATAAATTCATTCAAAATACAAGAAATGAGGTGGGTTTTGAGTCTCTGAAATAGTTGGTGTATTTATGATTAAATTTGAATTCTCGCATCTCTCATTTGTATTCCTCACATCTTCGAAAAAAAAAATGTATTAACTATACTTTATTTTTTTTATTTTTTTTATTTTTTTTTCCATTTCATTTGAAAAATCAAATCAGTCATGTGAATGGGGAGGGAAGAAGGCAGATTTGCTCTTGGTATTCTTTATCATCTCTCCATGTTCTGATAGAATTAAAAAGAAAGCATATGAAGGAAGGAGTTTAAAAGAGGATTTATTTTTACTAGACAGTGTTTTTTTGTATATGAGAAAAGTTTTTTTTTTCACTGTTAAAATCTTTGAAAAACCAATCAAGAGAATTAGATAAAAATGTGCAACTACAGAAGGATTTTCTTTAAGTTTAAGCTGTAATATTTACTGCAGATATTACGATTAATGTGATAATTTTTCAGATGATTGATTTTCAGAGATTGTCACATAATAATCTGACTAGAGCTGCCCTTAGCAGACAGCAGCTTGAAAAGCAAATGGCATGCTTTCTGTGTTTTTGAAGGCATCATCTACTGCAGCTTGTTGTTGCTTCCAAGTCTTGCCCACGTCACCAGAGAGTCTGGAGTCTCTTGGATGTAAGTGTCTTCGGGCAGCCAGTAAGTACAGATAGTTCTAGCAAGAGGGACAAACCAGAAGATGAAGTAGAAAAGCTCTGTTTTATAATGATAGAGCAAACTGTAGATAAGAAACTGGGATAAAAATACCTATATCCACTCTTACGTCTGAACATGTGTGT
This sequence comes from Perdix hodgsoniae, assembly GCA_035772895.1. NCBI lineage: Eukaryota > Metazoa > Chordata > Aves > Galliformes > Phasianidae > Perdix > Perdix hodgsoniae. Next base: position 442,235 of record JAPSGF010000071.1, read on the forward strand.
TTAAAGAAGAGAAAGGCTTGAGATTGCATTTAATTCATGTCAAGAAAATGGAGCTAAATATTCATTATGAATACTGAAACAAATTCTACTTATAAATACATGTATTTCCATTATCAGAGTGGTCTTAAGAATGTCTTATTCTCAGTTTGTGAGTTTTATTTTCTTATGGACCACTTTTAAACCTTCTGCATACTACAAATGCTCTAAATTGTATATGAGACTTGTCTTCTGCAGATACAAGCATTTTCTCTTGAAAAGATCCCAGATTTATACACACATTTCTGCATATGTACTCTAGGATAATGCAAAGGAGAAGTAGTTGGAGTTTCAACAATGAGAGCTGAAGCAATTATGTTGCTGTAAAATGAAACTGAAGTGATTACAAATACCCAAGGGACTTGATAGGTGTGTAAAAAGGGAGGTGAGAGATTTTAAGCAATTATTAAGTTGCTTTATCAGAAGAGCTGATACCATGTCCTTCTAGAATGTTAAATCTCTCAGAACTAACCTCAGATGTTCTTTGTAATTTAAAGGACTCTACAAACAAAATCGAACAGCTCACACACATGGTTTATAGTGTTTTCTGTACAGTTTGGCTTTTTACTTCTTAATAGCCGTTCAAGATTCCATTTATTTACAAAGGAAGTCCAAAAATCACTGTATCTTCAGTACAAATCAGCGAGTTACTGGGAAAGTTGTTGCTTCTTGAAGGGAAAAAAATGTCTCAGATAAAAGAAAGCTGGTAAAAAAAAATAGGACAAAGCCAATAACTACGTATGATTTTTTTTTTTTTTAAGCCAAACCATACAGTATTCAAATACTGTTTGTTTTGTTTGTTTGTTTGTTTGTTTTTTAGCCCTCTCTCTATTTGCCTGTCTGAATAGGAAGGAAATCTATAAGAGCAGTTTGGAAAAATCTAGATATATTTCATTCCTTGTTCAGCTGAGTCTTTGAGTCAAAGGACCGTGTTGCAACACGAAATGTTTTCGGGGAGTCCAGAAGTTAATTTTATATTTATAAAAGAGTGAATGCTGAAGAAAACTCTTTAAAGTGCAGACAAGATTAATTGAACTGAGAAAATTCATCATTTATTCAGGCACTGACAGTTTTTTTCTGGCTAGCCATTTAACATAAGCTTCTTCTAAATCTAGTTGCCTTTTTATTTTAATGATTCTTGGTGGCCAAAGAACATAATTGCTGTAATCATTAAAGAGGTAGCTGGAAGCCTGTGAATATTCTTCATTACTAAGAAAAGGCTTCCCAAGCATATTGGCTAATAAACAGTTAATCAAAGATTACATCTGGCTTTCCTAATGGCAGGTTCTTTGTGTAGTTGACTACATCATCAGCAAATGAGTAGCAGTGACTGCAGCAAAATCCAGTGTGGAAAAGGTTTAAGATGATAGACAGTCCAGTAGTACAGGGCTAATTGTCCAGTGTTTGGTAAATGTGTATTGTTTCCTTGTTATTATCTGAATAAGCATCAGTAATAGAATTTTATTTTTTTTTTCCTAGTGAAGAAAAGAGTGGCTAGGAATGTTTCTTTTTCATTTATGAGAAAACAATGAGATACAGTTTGGATGCATCCTATCAGCAGATATATACACATCCTAATTTAACTAGATTGTAATAATTTATACTTGATTGGCTGCTACCAACTTGACTTGAGCACATCCTAAAGCATAAGTGGCTACCAACCGTTCCAGCTGGAGGCTGGCAGTCCATAGAATCATGTTTATGATTTAATCTATATCAGTGTTGATTGTCCACTCCTTTTCATCATGGTTTTGGAAGGAAAATGTACCGACAAGGAGCTCTTAGTCCACTTGTGTAAAATTTTCTCCTGTGTTTGGTTTTTAAGAGGAGGAGTATCTGTTTTTTAGCTAAATTTCAGTGATTTGTTTTGACAGTTACTTGGTGTTTTGTGTGTGTGTGTGTGTGTGTAGGATTCCTCTATTTGGTGTTCTTGAAGTAATCCCTTTTTACTATTCCATTTATTTCTAAAGAAAGTCCAGAAATCACTGTATCTTCAGTACAAATAAGGTAAGTTACTGGGAAAGCATCCTCCGCTTACTGTTTATCTTCTTGCTTTGTGGTTTGGGTGACACATTGTGGTTGACATGTTCTAAAGTACTTTAGTACTACTTTTCAATGAGAAAATGTGTACAGGCAAGGAGTGTTTATTAGTACACTTCCTTCTCTCTATATAGACTTTATTGACTTTTACTTCTAGTGATATATGAATGAAAATTTAAAGATTATTCTAGATTTGTATTCAAAGTTCTTATGGACCATATAGTAGTAATTGTAGCACAAATTTCTTTCATTAAAAAGCAATTATTTTATTATAGTTATTGATTAATATTATTACCCTTGACCAATGACCAAATTAGTCTGTTGCTTCTTCAGGAAACATCAATAGTGCTATTACTCTAGAAGTTAGTTATCAAATACATGAAAACTGAAAAAGATTTTATTTGTGTTGGCTGTTTGACATAATGGATCCAAGTTTTTTTTACCAGAGGACTCTCTTGTTGTCAAATCAGATTTTGTCTGTGCAAACACATGTATACTTCCATGCATGTTCTTTCTTGAATCAAAATATATGTAGGCTTGGAAATCAAAAGTGTATGGATCTACTGGCATTGTAGAGTTCTAAAAATTCTGAAAGACAGACCTTTCCTTAATGTACGTAAATGTCCTTTTCTGAACTGAAATAAATGCAAGTGCTGGACTGAATTAACTTCTTTTCCAAAACTGTAATCAGTTTTTCTAAGGCAAATAAAGCATAACGTTATTAATTTAGGGTGCAAAATTATACTTTAAGGTATAAGTTGAGCTGAAATTCCTTGAAAAATGTTTTCTTATTTTTGTTTGTTTGTTTGTTTGTTTTTTTGGCGCGCCTCTCATAAATTATGACTGAAGGCTGCTGAGTTTTAATAAGACTGTTGGAATGTTATAAACAGAAAATTACAATGGGTGCTGCACTATCCATTGATGCAGTAAAAGTGCTACTGTTTTCAGTTACGTGATGAAAGCTGCATCAATGGCATGCCTTGTTTATGTGCCTTACAGCTGATTAACACCTTTCTCAGTTAATTCATGGATTCTGTTATGTAGTACTCAAAGCAGAGCAAAGCAAACAGGATCTAGCTCAGAGATCTGAGGATCCGCACCTTGTGCTTTGGCCAATATTGCTTATTTGAAACAAAGACTTAGGTAAAATTATAACTTTTTCAATGCCACTGTGTGCCTGCAGCTTTGTTAAGACGCTTTTTTGAATCTCAGTGAAACAATCTTGCATAAATAAAATATGCTACTATAAAATAGATTATTTACAAAATTTATTTTATGAAACTCAATAAGGGCTAACAAAGTGGACTAGATTACTGGTCATACGTAACTGTGCTATATGAAACACTAGAGAGAAAAAGTAATATATCTGATAATATATTAATAACCTTGCCAGAAACAGTATGAAGAGAAAGATGATTTCTGTAGATAAAACAAAAAATTTCTTCTGTAGTGAGTGTTCTTGAGCACTGGTTCATGGTTTTCAGAAGGACTAAAGCAGAACAAATCATTTTAACATTTAGTCAACTAATTACTGCTTTGGTAGCAATAATAATCCAGTCAGAGGACAGGCCCTTTAGGGTGAATTACTTGCCTGGTTATGAGCTAATTGCTCATGAGTTGAAGGCTGTTCTCAGATATTCCATTCCTTTTTTTGATAATTGAAAGACAACCAGCTGACTGTACTTGAAATAATTTGTGTGTCATAAAACAAAATAAACTAGCAGTAGAAAAGAGAAAAGAAAGTGAAAATACAGAAACATAGAACACAGACTTCATTATTCCTTCCATTGAGCTTTAGGCCTGCTTTAGTTCCTGTAGATGAAGAATACTGCATCCATTGTACTGAGGTAGAGAAATGTTTTCTTGCACATTTAGTGCAGCCGTTGAAGAAATCCACCAGTTGAAACAAATTCCACCCTCTCCTGTACACAGGGGGTTGTAGAAGCTTGCAGGTTCCACGGCAGCTCAGGGCTAGGGAAGACACTTAAGGTTACAGTGATCTGGGGGAATGAGTCTCATTCTGAATGAAGTCATATTTTTAAAATTCCCTGACACAGGTTAGCATTGGTGTGTTTAAAAACAAGTATGAACAATACCTTTCAAAATTTTGCAACTGCTTCCAAAATTATCTTCTGTAGAACTTTAGACATTTCCTTAGGGCATGATCTTAACTGAGTAACTTCAACAGGTTTCTTCTTTCCCACTATCTTTCTTTCTTTCTTTCTTTCTTTCTTTCTTTATTTATTTATTTATTTATTTAAAGGGCATTTTAAGATCAAGTCCAAGTTTATAAAAATGGAATTTCCTTGTACACCACACTTGCCTGGTAACAACCATATTGGCACCAAGACTCAAAGTGCAACCATGCTAGTGAAGACAGGTTCTTTAGACTGATTTATTTTGCGTAATTAAATCAAAAGTAAATTAAATTTGTGCCGTAACTCTTGCTATTTGTACAAGCAATGAGAGGAAAACTGTGGAGGCCCTTTGTAGAATTTGGTTGAGAGTCTCACCATATGGAAACATGCACTATACGGATACACACTTCAATACAAGTAGAAATGAAATTACTGTGTATGTATTATATATATAAATGCATGTTTAGTCAATCGTGATTTTTGTAAATTTATAAACAAAAATGTCTACATCTCTGGAACTCCCAGCTGCTTGCCAAACCTGATGAGTAGTAAAGAAAAAAAAAAAAAAAAAGCATATTTTGCAGATAAAATGACTGAAGATGTCTTAATGGAAGCACAGCTCAAAGTTTCTAGGCAAAAGGATTTTTAAACTTTGGTGAAGACTTTTTTTTAGTCACACATGTAAGAATTCTGAGAGAAATTATATTGCATGGGAACAAACAGTATTTCACCAATGTAAAATAAATTTATAAGCTTGTGGCAGAAGAAAAATGTATGTTGAAGTACAGTCAGTAGATTTTCTTTATGATGATCTTTATAATGAGGTGCTTCTGTGATTTCTCAAGAGTACTGTCAATTGGTAAAGTTACACAAAAATGTGCAAATGATCCATGTTCTAATTGCACCCCATAAGTGAAGGAAATAGTGCAGACTTTCTCAGCAATCTATTCAATAAGTTCAACGCATTATATAATCTGTCTGAACTTCAGGTACCCGAGAACAATTTGTTTTTCTATATCGTGTCAATTTGACTCTATCTAAATATAAGAAGGTTAGAGAACCCTTGAAGACATGGATCTGAGTTGTGTAGAATAGTGAGTTAATGGAGAATGCAGTGTACTTGGTAGACTTCTTCTGTAGGTAGAGAAAGGAGAACAGTATTTTTCTAAAAGTCATTGGTAACTTCTTCTGCAGTGCAACTTAGATACCACATAGTATATGATTTATTTAATCATTCATAAAAGAGTGAGTGGGTCAAGTTTGGGAAACTTGACATGAAAATCTTCTAGGTAACTCTCTTTCCTCTGTAGATGTTTTTTGTTTGTTTGTTTTGTTTGTTGGTTGGTTTTGTGGTGTTTCTTTCTCTCTTTGTGTGTGCCTGTGTGTGTGTGTGTGTGAGGATCCAAATATGTTGTTCTTTGCTTCTTTGAAACTTGTTCATATATAACCAAAGGAGTGTTCATCTGAGTCATTCTTGGGATAGATGTTTGTGTTTGAATCCAAGTTTCAAAAGAGCATTTAGTAAGAGTAACTCTAGGAAAAAAGAGAACGTCTGCAGAAGTTGAAGATATTCTGACTAGTAGGAATCATGAAAGATGATGATTCTCATGAAAAGTCCATCATGAGCTTACTTAACTGACATCCATAGGAGACATCTCATTCACAGACATTTATCTAAAGAGGCAGAAAATTCAAGGGAAGGCCTTTACTACATTGTCTAATACAGCAAAGATAACTTCAAAGGGAGTAAAATAGAATACAGATATAGCTCTGTGTTCAGCTGTATCAATTCTGAGCTCTTTTAATCTTGAGTTAAACAGTCCCATGTAGTTGTACCTGTTGCATAGTTATACCCGTAAATGTGAAAACACTTCAGTAAATTTCAGATTAATTTTAGAATATGATGTTGTGAGGAAATAACAAAAATCCTCCCTCGTCTGATGTTTTCATTTTGATCCTAAACAAGTATTTGCGAAATATATAAATTTTATGTGGTTTTCTTACTGTTGTTTAGATAATACATTGCTATTAGATTACCTTTGTCATGTGGTCTACATTCATAACTCAGTAGCAACATTTTAAATAATAAATGACAATAGCAGGTACTCTGATACTGGAGCACAACTAGAACATTTATGCTTCAGAACTGTACTGAATTTTTTTTTGTTGCAGTGGCAGTGAATTTTCCTTTTCAGTCACATTGATGTAAGAGTTAGGATACCGTTTTTCCTGAGTAAAATCAAACAAATATAATTACTAGCATTTAGGATTTATTATGTACTCTTCTTTTGGTTAGGCATAAGCACATAGGTGAAGGTTAATTACTTTACCGAATTTTTATCACCTGCATGATTTTGTAACCCCTGAGGAGCCTAGCCCTTGTAATATTTTTTTATTACTTTTCCTAGCGGTGGCTAAGAGGATAAACAAATTTTATTTCTTATAGTGTTTTTAGGTGGAGTTAAATACCGAACAGGAAGGCATATAAGGATACTTATTCTATGGCAATTTCTTTTTTCAGAATTCACAGGAAGCATCTAGATAGATACTGATGGTGGAGTCATCTGAGATTTAGGTGATGGGTAGGCAGCTATATCTCCATCCAATTACTCAGAGCTTACTTGATACCAACTTGAGTGTTCTTGCTTATAAAATAATTATTTCTGCAGCTCTGATCCAAAGATCAGAAATATTTTTCTCTTTATACTCCTGTTCCTCTTCAGTGCTGTTTGCCAATGCAGGTGCTAAGGGGTGGCTGGGAGGGCTTATAGAGTACTGGATCTATCTCCTTTTTAGTACTGGAGGGGGAATTTCTAAAATGTTTAACATTATCTTGTTTCTATTTGTAACTTAAATATGACTTACATCACTCATCCTCTGAATAAGAAAGCTTTGAGCACAACAAAATCTTTATTCTTTTTCTTGGATAGTGATAGGACAAGTGGGAATAGTTTTAAACTGAGATACAGGAGTTTAGGTTAGGTATTAGGAGGAAGTTTTTCACTCAGAGGGTACTGAAGCACTGAAACAGGTTGCCCAAGGAGGTTGTGGGTGCCCCATTCCTGGAGGCATTCAAGGCCAGGCTGGATGTGGCTCTGGGCAGCCTGGTCTGCTGGTTGGCAACCCTGCACATAGCAGAGGGGTTGAAACTGGATGATCATTGTGGTCTTTTTCAACTCAGACCATTCTCTGATATGATTCTAAGACTCCTTCTGTTATGCTGTACAGGTGCATCTTCCCTACCTTTCTGAAGGTTTATGAAATTGTCTAGCCCCTGTAGTAGAGTTACGTATCATTGTAGATGTAATGGGAGAGAGACTTGGGTTAATTTATTGAATATTCACTTCTTATTTTTAAACAATTTGTCAGTATTAGTACACATGTCTTGGTACAAAAGACCCAGTATCAAGAACATTGAAAAAGAGGAATATTTCTATTTACCCAATGGCTGATTAAAGTCTTCTAATCTGTATCCTGTTTAGACATCTTACTGGCAGACTTTTTTAACTTGAACTGTGGGAGTTGGATGAAACTTCTTTACATAGCAAATTTATTTGAGAAGAATTCTATAGACACTGAACTTGATCGTATTTTCATTGCATAGTTTAGACTGAAAAAGGAGAATGAGAGAGAAGTGCCAAAATGTACCCAGAAGAAAAGAAAATATTTTCACATATATGTTATGGATAAGATTCATTAATATGATTATGTAGTACTTCTTTTTCCCCACTGATCTCCTGTCGTACTGTTCAAAGCAGAGAATATTTATTTACTGGTAGCTAGTGCTATCTGAAAAATAGCTCAGTGATTTATTCACCACAGGCTATTCAAACTCTGTTTTGGAAATGTCCCCTGAAATTTACTGGCCACAAACATGAGCAAAAACCTGTCCAGTACCCTAAGGGGTGAGATAAGGAAGTAGTGCTGCTGTCATCTTACAGATAAGGGCCTGAAACAGAAGCAGATTACATCAGAAGTGCTGCTAAATTTGAGTGCCTGTTAGAAGATGCCTTTTTGTGTGAACTTGACGGTAAATAACATGTTCACAGTGCAGCTGCTATTGACTTTCAGTACTCTGAAATTAGATTTTGTATTTCAAGCAGAGCAATCAAAAAATAGAGACACTCTCAAACGTTTTTATTGCTTTAAGCTCCCAGTTCCAGTCTTCACCTGCTAAGGATCCTAATGTTATCTCTTAGCAATTTATCCTGTCTCCTCAGAAAGTTTAAGATAGATAAATGTGGGCAATTGCAATGTATACTTTTACATCTGTACTAATAGCACCTTTGCATAGTCAACATAAAGAAATAAATTAGTACAATGCGACTGATCTCCCACAGATGGAATCTGAACTACAGCAATAACCTTGCATTTATTACCTGTCTCCGACAAAGAGGGGTGGCCAATTCACAGATGGACATCTACGTCTGGGTGAAATGAATCCCACCTTCTGTGTCTCACCCAGCTGGCTCTTTACTCAGCCACCTGTGCTATCCTTTGTCTCCTGGGATAGCCAGTGCTGACTTCAACATCATCTCTCCAGTTCTTTTTCTCTATTTGTATACTTTGCTGTCCTCCCTGTCCTTTGTTAACATAAGGCATCCTCTATTTTTCCACTCTTTGTAGTGGTTCAGAAGTGGAAGGCAAGATCATAAGATGGCATTTATGTTTCCACACCTCTTTACAAATCTCTTGAGACTGTGGTAAAAGTCATTCCTTGTGGTTCTGCTGGATAGCAATAAGAGAAAAAAAAAATGTCACTGGTAGGTTGGAGGCTATCTAATGCATTTGATGTTTTCTGAAAATGAATTGCTTTTCCCACTTTGTCTGATGACTATGTATGGCATCAAAGTTTTGAAAGCCTTTTAACTTAGCAAATTTCAATGGATAAAATGATGAATTTCCAGTATCAGGGGTTGCGCTCCTTTCTTCTGTCCATCCTTCTCTTGGCCTTAAGGGAGGTATATGAATTCTTCAGTTAGAGCTTAATTTCATTTTACCAAAAACTTGGAAATGTTTCCTTCTGATTTCCTTTTTAAAGTTTACTTGTTTCTAAAAATTCTCACCCTCAAATTTCAACTTCAGGCATCATCGCAGTATGAACTGTACCAGTTTCAATGATTTGAACTGTTGGTTATGAGAGTAAGAGGGAAATAAACTTACAAAATGTTATTAAAAACGTAAGGCAAATAATGTAGATCTCTACAGAAATTTAGTAGTGTGTTCTTATATAATAACATTGTAGTTCTAAGTAGGAACTTCTTTCAATTAAGTTTTACCAGTAGAAAACTGTAAGCTTTACCTATTATTTTAGGTTATACTTATCAAACCGTTTTAATTAGGAAAGAACACTTCACCAGAAGATAAAGATTCGTGACATACTAGATAAGAGAGAATGAGGAATACTAAAGTTCAGTAGCCTCTTTTATAAGCTGATTTGAGCTACTGCTTTTCAGCTCCAAAGAAAATTCCCTAGTCACTTTTAAATGAAATACTGTGGTGATTCTTTTTTGATGTTACTGGTTCAAACCTTTTCAGTTGCTTGCAAGATAAATTTTTTTTACATTTTTTCAGCATGGGTTCCAAGGATGAAAAGGAGGGTGCTACCACCTACCATATTAGTTTTTACTCCGTTTTGTTGCAGGTGGCTGAAAAGAAAATGCTTTAAGTCTGGAAATAAATTATGTTAAAAAAGAAATAGTGGCCTATCATTTGAAGTCATCTATGGTATTAAGTAATGAAATGTGAAAAAAGTGGAAATGCATATTCTGGTAATTCCTTAGAAGTTTTAGATGGCAAAAGAGCTACAAAATCACATGCTGCAAATTCCTTTATTTTTTGTCTTAGAATCATGGAATCAGATAATGGTGGGTTGGAAAAGATCCCAAGGGTCAACAAGCTCCAATGCCCCTGTCGCAGGCAGGGCCACCAACCTCCAGGTCTGGTACTAGACCAGGTTGCCCAGGGCCCCATCCAACCTGGTCTTGAACACTTCCAGGGACAGAGCATCCACATCCTCTGTGGGCAGCCTGTTCCAGCACCTCATCACTCTCTCTGTAAAGAGCTTGCCCCTGATGTTCAATCTGAAATTTCCCTCCTTAAGCTTAAAAACATTCCCAATTATCCTGTCACTATCTACCCTTGTAAAGACTTGATTTCCTTCCTTTTTATGGTCCCCTTTTAGATACTTGAAGGCTGAATGTGGTCTCCTCACAGCCTTCTCTTCTCCAGGCCGAACAAGCCAAACTTCCTCAGCCTGTCTTTGTAGAAGAGGTACTCCAGCCCTCTAATCATCTTCGTGGCCTTCTTCCAGACCCTGTCCAACAGCTCCACATCTTTCCTATATTGGGGGCCCCAGACCTGGACACAGCTTCAGATGGAGCTTCTTGAAGGCAGAGCAGAATGGACAGTCACCTCCCTGTCCCTGCTGGCCACCTCTCTTCTGATGGAGTCCAGGATACTGTTGGCTTACTAAGCTGCTAGAGCAGTTCTTGAGAATATATATATATTTTTTGTGGAGTCTCGAGAACATATATTTTTTAATGTATATAATTCTGAGTGCAGATAACTTTCTAAAAGCAAATTAAAATGTGACAAATACTTACTTCATTAATACCTATTAATTATAACAACCTTAATGAGGTTACTTAAAACAAAATGCCTTTTGTTACTATGGTGCAATTGCAAAGCAATTATTTGTATTAGAAATTTGTTTTAAATATTTTAATTCTTACTATCTCCACAAATTTCTATTCATATTAAAACTCCAGTACATAATCTGTTCAAAGAAAGCTAATCAATTCTGCCTTTTAATAAGAAGTTTAAAAATAGCCCAAAGGAATCCTTTCTATTTCTCCTAGCAATTGTTTGAAGTTTCATTTCTGTGGTTGATTTGCCAGGATTAGAATAATGTTTGCTTTTGCTATGCATACAGTTTTTCACTATCCCAAGGCATTAACACAAAAAATATCCTTTTCCAAACAGTAAAATTCTTTTAATTGATTCACTAGTACTATATGTGACTGTTTGGAAACTGCATTTTTTTTCACTCATTCAGCATTTAAAGAGTAAGTGTACCAAGGCCTCTCATAATCATCTGCAAAGAACTGTCCTCTGCAAGTGCATCATTAGCCTAATACAGATTTCTGTATTATTATTTAACCGTATATTCAGATTCTGCATAATCTGCATAAGTAATCCTGGTACATTGCAATTCTGAAGAATCTTAGTGATGGTGTGTAAAATGTCACACCTACCCTACACATAGTGATCCATAGGAATAATAACTGTTCCTATTATTTTGGGATATTTTTTTTGAATTATGCACTGTGGCATTAATTTGTATTGTTACATTTTAACATGAACATACATAAATGTACATAAACAGACATTTTAACTGTATTTGTAGATAAGTGAAGACAAAGCAATGAATGATGTTTAATAAATCGAAGACTTCAAGAAAAATATTTCACATCAAAAGCATAGCATATTGGAGAATACTAGGTTTAACAGTTTCTAATAAAGTATTCATTCAACAGGAAGTGGAGAGATGGAGATATGGTGTAAGACAGTGAACCTTAAGGCTGGAAAGCCCCCTACCATGCTCACATGCCTAAAAAATAACAGCTCTCTTGGTCAGAAAATAATTTTGCAGACCTGAAATTTCTATTTGAGAAACTTGAGCTCTATCCCTGGGCCTTAAGATCGTAGAATCATAGGATGATTTGGGTTGGAAGGAACCTTCAGGATCATTTACTTCCAACCCCCTGTGATAGGCAGGGATATCTCCCTCTAGACCAGGTTGCTTAAAGCCCTAATTTCTAGGATCCTCTAACGAGTGCCTCAGCTGATCCTACAAACGTTGAGGTATGTATTTCTGTTTCTCTGCAATGTAATATGAGCAGAAAGTATAAATTTTGTTTTCTGCAATCTGTAGTATCACTAGCTTTAAGAGCACAGCATGCTACTTACAAGCCTTGACTTCTAAAAATGACTGTACTTTCACTTTATGATGGATAATACACATACTGCAGTAATCTTCTTATGATGACACTTCTTTTTGTAAAGTATAAAAATAGTATACAATAAGAATGATTGTCTCACTGTGTTTCTTAAATATTTGCTACAGACGATGAAATATCTGGCTGTTACTGGCCAGGAATTTCTTGTGCAAACTTGATGGAAATTCTCTTATTTTAACAGTAGATTAACATAAAATGAATACCGTTTCTTCCTTTCAAGTGAGGGAGAAGCAGGAAGACCACTTGGTTTTTGTATTTTTTTTTCCTAATCTGAAAATGCTGGTATAATGGAAGGAAATACATTAATTTATTGTTTTGATGAAAATTGTTTAGAAAAGTGTTACAAGTCCAGAGTATAAATGAGATACGTTCCTGTATTTCATTTATTTGTCTTATATTATTCATCTCATATCCTAAAACTAGCTGATGGCTAACTATATGGCCATATATTAATTATTTGCACCTTTCTCTATGAAGGAGAAAGGCCATACAGTAGAGCTGCACCCTCTACCAAATTCGAGAGTCTTATCCATACTTACAAATGTTTGTAATAAGGATTTTGTTTGTAAGGGCATTCTGCTTTGGGGAACAGCAAGAGTGGTGCTGCTCTGTGAGGGAGGATGAACAGGGAGCAGAGGTGACCTCAGCACCAGTAGATGTGCCTCACTGATGGGCAGGCAGGTGTGGGGCCCAGAAACAGCCTGTGCATGGTAAGGTGATGAATCAGGGCCAGATGCCACATGGAGAAGGGCAACAAAGTGCAAATGGTGCCAAGTCCAAGGATAGGGCTGGAGACATAGATACAGTGTGCATATGAAGTCCATCCAAGAGGCAGCAGCCACAGGGATAGCAACCCTATGATATTTCTGTGGTGTGGATTGATGGCTCCTGTTGGAGATGAAATAGGTTCTTGGACCAATGGGCAAGGGATCAGGAGAGGTCCCAGAAGGACCCTGGAGCAGTGTCCTCAGGGTGCTGTTGCTGGACTTGTTCTCCAGTCTAACACTGCAGCAGATGCCCAGAGATTATACCAACCTCCATTTCTGGAGATACTGAAAAACTGACTAGATGAAGCTGTGAGCAACTTGATGAGACTTTGAAGCTAGCCCTGCTTTGAGCAGGAGGTTGGTCTGGGTGATATCCAGATACCCTTCCTACCTGAATTATCTGGGGTTTTAATAAAGGATCACTCTTATCTTAAGTATCTGAACTGATGGCTGAGTATCTTGGTGCAGGGGCAGAGGGTATAAATTGTTATGTTCTTTTCTTTCACAGTTTAAGGGGGGAGATAGAGTAAACTTAAGAATGCTCTCATTTTGTCCTGATGGGTAGTAAATCATGGTTGAAAATAGCCTTGCAGATGCTGAAAATAGTTTCCTACAGTACTTTAACAGCAAATAGAACTACTATAATCTCAACCTGCTATCTTCTAAAAAAATCAAGCAGACTTCTATCTCACCTTTTCAGTGATCAGTGCACTTTTGTACAACATGGAGGAAGAACTTGCTTAGCTCTTCACTTTTAACTCATTTTTCAATGTCAATGTTCAGCCATTATTTTCAGTACTGGTTATTGTATTTCTTCATAAATCCCTTAACAGAAAACTCAGAGAAAATAATCCTGCTTGGCATGGCTCATTGCCACCCCATCGTTATCCCCAGGATTAATAACATTTGTGATAACTGCAATAAATTGGACCAATTCATGTTACCATGGCAGCCAAACTGAAAGTAGTAATTTTTTTTTATCCTAGGTCAGCCACAAATATTTTACAGGTAGATGATACAAACTAATCTTGGTTTATTATTTTCTTGTATGTTATACTGAAATATCTTTTTCTAAATTTCTCATTCTCTATGATAAGTACCTTTGATGTAGGAGCATCCTGATGGAAAAATAGCTGGAAGTAGAAAAACTCAAAATTTGAGTGTTTCAGTGATTAAATTAATCTGATATTTTGTCTTAATTTCAAATACTGCAGTGAAGAACTCTTACAGTGTATGCAATTGGCAACTGCCAAAGAAAACTGCCTGCCTTATGTTCCTATAAGAAAAGAATAATTCAGGTAATGATCTAAATTAAAATAATACTGTATTATAAGCTAAAAGAACACTATTTTTTTTCTTCTGTGGACAGCGAATTCTCCCCCCCCCCCCCCAGAATTGATATACATTTTGTACTGTCTTATAGGAAGAGGCATAATCTGTGTTTTATTGCTTAATGTGTAATGAAGGTTAAGATTCTGTTAGAAAATGAAGACACTGCTAGAGAAACTTAGACTGGACTAGCTGCAGATTGGTACAGTGCTAATGCTTCCTTTCTGGACAAATGGTTAAGCCAGTTGTGGTGATGTAACTTCAAACGGCAGGCGAACTCCACTCTTCTCCATCACTCCTCCTCTGCAAAATGACAGTATGGAGAATTGTGGTGGAAAAAAAGCCTGATGAACTGGGATAAGTACAGAGACATCACCCCCGTATTACTGTAATGGGCAAAACAGACTCAATATAGGGAGAAAAATATAATTTATTGCCTACTGCTGACAGACTAGAACAATGAGAAGTGAAAGTAAACTAAAGCTATCTTCCCAACTAGCCACCCTCTTCCACCTCCTCCTTCCAAGAAGAGTAATAATTCATAATGCTTCATCTCTACTGCTCCTTCATGGTCACTCTCTGCCACTGCTGCACCAGAGTCCCTCCCAAAGGATGCTATCTCTGTATCCATCCATTCCAATGCTTCAATTGGAAAGATATCCCAGTATATCTCTGTGGTCCCAACTTGATCACAGCACTGCAATTGCATGTAGAACATCTGATTCTGCTTTCTCTCTGTGCAGTCTGTGTTACTGTACAGACCCTTTACCTGAGCATCCATCCCATCATGCTGATTTCTGAGAAAATGCATAAGAAATTCCCCAATCATGCTGTTCTTTTGGTGCTTTCTTATCTATTTGCATAAGCCTGTGGTGGTCTGTTTTATTATTTTCAAGGAATCTCTTGTCTTCATCACTCAGCTAACCCATTCCACTACTTCCTCACCTAACTGCAAGTTGTTCATCTCTCTTCCCCATCATTCCTAGCTTAATGCTCCAGGATATAGCCTACTATCTGAGTTGGTACTTATACGCCCTCCAATTTATATTTTGACTGTTGATCTCTCATTATCCTGGAGAAAAATTCATCATCAGTGTTTTTGTTTTTTTGTTTTTGTTTTTTTCTTTTTTTAATCCAAATTTAGCAGCATTGCACTGCCATTTTCCAAATGCTTCCTGCTATATTTTGATTATGTTCCTTTTTTTATATGATAGTTTCTTTTCTTCATAGGCAGCTATTACTTAATATGAGATCTAATTTATTCTATCGGAGTTGTTTCAAGAATGTCATCATGCTTACACACAATATTTATGTGCTCAGTTCAGGAAGGACTCTTGCAGTTGACTGAAAAGGCAAACTGCTTACCCTTTTCTCTCTTTCAGTTAGCACAGTTTGAGCCCATGTAATTGGCAAGTGATATTGATGTCCAGCTCCTTCCATCGAATAGACCTGGAATCTACACGCTTGTCATGGTTTTATGATTTTTGGTCATCAGTATTCCACACCATAACATCATGTAATGCATTGGGGGTGGGGTTTGATATCTGCCGAATGTTCGTCCGTTGGAGAAGAACTACATTTCCCCAGGAGACTTTGCGGTCAGCAAGGGGATATAACTCCAAGCAAGGTCACCTGATCCTTCTTCGCCTGCTCTTCGCTGTCTGCGCTTCGCCATCTGCACTTCGCCGTCTGTACTTCAGCTTAATTAATGCCCAGTATGTTTTGAGCATTAGGAAAGAAGAGGCAGCAGCGTGCAGTCCTTTAAGAGTAAGTTTCACTACAGAAAACTTTTTTTTTTTTTTTTTTTTTTTTTTACAGAGGCAAGATAGTAAAGCTCAGAGTTTACAAATATCCTACGATACTGGCAGTCTGCCTGGAGTTTTCAAGGTCACGTTTTCAGAGAGTAGCGGTGAAACAGATAAGCTTTACCAACAGAACTCTCCGAGAGCAGAGAGTCTAAACAGCTAGAAAGCAACTGTTGCCCGCATTCTCCACCAAAAATGTCAACGGTTTATGGGCTGGTCCGGCCCAGTTCCGTGCCCAGCAGGGCGGAGGGATCTGCGGATCCGCGCCTCTGGGAAAGGGGAAGCAGGGGACTCCAAAATACTTGAAAACAACAGCACTGATCTGAGGTGGAACAAATGATTTTACTAAATATAGTATTAGCAAAATACAATGAGAGAGAGAGAGAGAGAGAGAGAGTCTGTTTGAATTGTATAGACCTCACCACAATGCTGGGGTGAGAAGTGCAGTCCAGTTGAGTGACTGAAGTACAGACGGCGAAGTGCAGATGGCGAAGCGCAGACAGCGACCTTGCTTGGAGTTATATCCCCTTGCTGACCGCAAAGTCTCCTGGGGAAATGTAGTTCTTCTCTGACGGACGAACATTCGGCAGATATCAAACCCCACCCCCAATGCATTACATGATGTTATGGTGTGGAATACTGATGACCAAAAATCATAAAACCATGACAACGCTTTTGCTAACTTCTCTCAGCTTAATAGATCTGATACATCCACTCTTTTCTAGAACTATGGGCTCTCTTTTTTTTATATTATTTTTTTTTTTATTTTGGTTTAGACCTTTCTCAATACATTTAAACACAAGCAAAAATGGCAAGTGCTGTGTCAGTTCAGATCTTGCAAGTCCTCAGAAAGCTGTCACTTTTTTTTGTCTCAACTGAAAAATAGAGTCCCTGGTGTAGTTTAGAATCTGCCTTGTTCTCAGTTCCTTCATTGGGTTCAGAGCTTGTTTACTCTTGGTTGCCTCAAGTCCTTCTCAATCACAGTAAATCCCATTTCTGTTAGACATTTTCATCAATCCATGTGTGCAGTTATCTGAGAATTTGTAGCAGCCTTATACTGGAGTTCTCCTGAAATACAATTATTTTTTCTGAAGAGAAATCAAGAAGATTTGGTTTCTTGGAGAAGAATAAAGGATGACTGTGTTGATGGGACTGGACAAGAGGGAAGCTAGGAAACAAATGTGGAAGAGGTGGAGGGGAGATGTGTGAATTCATCATTTTCCCCTCTAACTCACTCCATCAGTGTTTTTGGCTTTTGTTTCCCCCTCCTGCTATACTATTCCTTTTTTAAACGCTTCTCCTTGTGTTTATATAGGGACATTTGGAAACGCTTACACAGTTTAAGATCCTCTGGGAAGTTTTTAACATCAACAGCCCTCATCTTCCCAGGCGTGGCTAAAAGCTTCCATTCTCCCTGTCTGAGCTGCAGCTGTATTTTTCTCCCTGTTGTCAGGGAAAGCGCTATCCACTAAATGTATAATCTATAGCTTGTTGTGTTGTGTATTTATTTTCCTGTTTGCCTCACTAGTAAATATTTTTGACAAGAGAGCTACAGTTTTTGAGGCAGTTATATGTTGATTGTATTTTTCATGAAGCGTCTCAATAGGTTTTATGTTACATTGATTAAGTCAAATGCTGCTGCAATGGTTTTGAATGACAAATCTTGCCTGGAAACTGTTGCTAAGTAAAACTTCCATTGCTGTATGATTTTGTTTGGGGTGTCTATCAGTTAAAAAAAAACAACAAAAAGCGAAAGCAAAGAAAACAGAATCATGGGTGTGGAGGCAAGAAGTCTGGGTACAGCAGGTTATGGGGCTGTGTGAGCAGCCACTTAAAATTATGCAGCAAGCTCCAGATGTATGTGTGAAAGTAAAACTTGTTGCCTTGTTTGTTTCTCCTTGTTGTTTTTGCTTTTGAGCTCTTCTGGCTGCATGCAGCTTCTGCAGCAATTAATGTGGTGTTTTTGGGTGTGTGTTCTTCTATGTTATGGCGTTTTGTTTTGTATTAAGCTATCCTACTACCAGCTACCTTAGTGAAGCTCAGATTTCTTTTGTTTTTCAGAGAAAGCGTCCTGATAGTTAGACAGGAAAGTGAAAGCTACAGGATTAATGAACATCTTAGTTAGTCTTAGGATTAGTCACATCTTAAAACTTAAAACATTATGTATAGATAATTGTCATATCATAACAGGGCAAACGCATTAAACACACATGGAATAAAAGCATAATAGAATGATCCATAATCGATAGTTTATTTGTTCAGCAAGAGGAAAGCAGCATGGAATGAATGTGGAATCCTTTGTTGAAAGTCCAGCTCTGAAAAGAGACTTTATCCTACTGCCAAGGACAGAAAACCAAGCAAGTGCACTATAGGTGACTTGCTGCAAATTGTCCGCCTTAAGGAGCTTCTGTGATGGATGTCTTGACAGTACTTGATTCAGGAACTATCTCATCTGTAACCTTTGCTATGTGGCAAAGGATTCTAGTTACGTTTTCTTTTGAGTGCATGTCAACTCTGCTTGCCTAACTCCTGACTGATCCTGAATACTGCCAGGTGATAGAGTATGTGACAGCCTTGAACTCTCTCAAGAGGCAGCAGCTCCTTGGATGTAAAGAATTTACATGTCCAAGTTCTTAGCATCTCAAAGCGCCTTTCCCAAGCATTTCTTCTTCCCTGTACTAGCTCCACGCTGCTTATAGCAAGTCTGCGACTGTGGTAGCCAGTCTCAGGATGGGAAAGAGAAGAAATCTTCAGGATGGATCACAAAGTTATTCTTGTCCTCTTCACTTAAGGGGTTCTGTCTTCCCACTCTCCCACAGTCAGCTCACCTATAAAAAATATATCTCTGCCTGTTTCAATCGCTGCCCATGTAGAAATAGGAACATGACACAGATCACAGATAAATCATTCATGGCTAGAATCTGGGTTGATTGCTTGGTGATCATTTCAGAATTCAAATATTTTTCCTCTTCTTTTACTCTTTTTTTTTTTTTTAAACTAGCCTGAATACACGAATAAATGGTTAGCTTGAATTTGTGCCAAAATATATTTTGTCTGTGCAGATGCCAATATTGATTTTTATCATCAAACATATAATTCATAATTTTCACTGTTGGTGGTTTGCAGCATAAGTAGAAGGAGTTATTAAATTCAAATAGGAGTAATCAGAATTCACACAACTTATGAAAGAGTCCATAGGTACAGTTTGTTTTTCTACTACAAAGCAGAATTTTGAATTGTCTGCAGAAACTGGCATTTTGGAAGCTTGTATTTCCATAATTGTGATTTGTTCTTACTTTTACCAAGCATTTTACAGGCAAAAAAACTAGATGTATAGTTAAGGAAAATATTAGCACACAAAATCCAGCTTGTTCAATTTGCTACTTCCCTGGAACCTCTGCTATTTACATATAGCTAAAACATGTTCTGAAAGAAATTATCTGCATTCTTTTGATTCTACATTGCTACCTTGCATGATTTTGATTCTGTAGATTAAAGTATGTGAGGAAAATTTTTCTGATAAAAATTGTGAAAGCTTTGACTTCTCCTGTCATGCTGTGAATTGACCCATGCCAATTAATCATTTAATGACAGTTGTATTTTTATTAGAAATCTAAAGCTGCATTCCAAGATGACTGTCTTGATTTCAGATGCCATGTTTTGACTTTAGGAGAAAAACAATATTGATAACACACTGATGTTTTAGTTGTTGCTGAGCAGGGCCTGTACAGTGTCAAGGACATTTCAGCTTGCTTCTTGTACTTTTTTGATTTTTGACTTTTTTTGATTCATTTCCCTGTCCCACTAGGGGACAGGGAGGGGAGGGAGGGAGGACTGAGCAGATGATTATGTGGTGCTTAGCTACTTGCCAGATTACACCACAACAAGGACTTAAACAATGTCTGCCTTTGTTAAGATAGGCAAATCACCTATGCTTTGTGTACAGCTAGTGTGGGAGTCACAGGCCTCCAGCTGGCTCAGTAAATCACTGTATTTAGAAAACCTCCTTTACCAAACTTGGTGTTATAAAATTCCGACTCTTAGTTCTACCAAAAGGAAAACAAAACGAAACAACAACAACAACAAAATCCTGTAAGTTTTTTGCTAATGTCCATTTAGTTTTCCCAAAGAACAAGTCACTAACTATTCTTAATTGTACTCTTGTAGAATTAGACAATTTTCTGCATTGTGTTAAGTAGAATTAAATGCTCAAAAGTAGAAGAAAACCATTGCATTTCAAAAATCAGTCTTTCTCATAAGCATTTCAAGAAATGTGAGATGAAAATTCAAGAAAAAATGATTCAACATTACCTGTAATTTACACACCCATCATAAGTGGCCAATAAACGCAAAGGACTCTGGTAATTTAAGGCATTGTGTTAATCCCTTGAGAAGGATTATATAAAATAAGTATCTTCCTAATGTTCCAACTTTTGATTTAGCTAAACAGTGAACAACTGAACCATGAAAACAGGGCAAGAAGCAATAACATTGGATGACCTTGCTAATGCAGAAAACAGAATGGCTGTGAGATTGTTCCTGTCTGATGATGTTATTCACAGTAACATCCAGAGAGACAGAAACTGTGATTTGCTCATTTTTTTACTGAGCGTTTTACAAACCTATAATCAAGTTATGTAGTTAAAGAAAATGTTAGAACACGAAAGTTCAACATGTTCAGTTTGCTGCCTCTCTAAAACTTCCACTATCTAAGTATAACAGAATTGGAAGACTTCAGCCAACTTCAATTACTCATCTCCATCTCCAAATTGCATTTAGTTTAATTTTTCCTCACTAATGAAATAACCTGATTAATCTAAGGACAAAGTTATCATTTTAGCAGTTAAATGGGAATGTAGGTGACATCCCAGTTTGGCCTTGGTCATGACACCTGACCTTTGCATGGTGAAATATTGGTGGGCTAATTAATGTTATGCTCTCCTACTTCATACTTTAATAAGCTTGCACTCTTTAAGTTTCTGCCAAGCTCCACTGCATTTGTTGAGTTGATAGGTGGCCTCACAAACACAGAAAGATTTGAGATAATAGTACTGATAGGCTACTTGGCCTACCCATCTATCTGCATCTCTGGAAGGAGTTAAAAATAATGTTTCTTGTTGTCTTTGCAGACTGTTTTCACTGTATCCCACAAGGCTGTGACTAATAACTATTTGCCTTAAGTGATCCAACCTCATTAAAAATGTCTTGAGGGCTAAAAAGACAGAGGTGGGATTTTTTTCTATTGATGACTGGGCTGAGGGTAGCATGCAGTGATTTCAAGGGAGATAACATAACAGCTTCAGTGCAAGTTCTTAGAGCACAAGCAATTAAAAGAAGCTGAAGGGAAAAAATCTGTTTTGACACACCTCTAGCCTGAACATTTGTCACTAACGTGTTATACAATCAACAGAAGACAACCTCAGCTTGTACTGATAAAAAGAACTTGATGAAAATGGAAAAACAGCAGTGAGTTTTACTTCTAGAAAGTAAAATAGTGTAGAAGATGCCTGTTAAAAGAAAAAAAAAAAAGAAAAAAGAAAAACAAGCTGCACAAAAGACAAAGTTTTCTGCACAAATGCCTGAATGTTAACAGTGGAGTCAGCAGCATGTATTGACTAATGCAATTGGTTCACCACATTTGCTGGTGTTTGGATTCCAGGTTTCAGTAGATTATGATGGTACATTTTTTTAATCAGTGTTGTCTATTACATTTGAATGGAAAGCAGGAGATTTGCAAAGTGCATTTTCAAGGGACAAGGTACATCATTTTTGTATTTGGAAAGGGTTTGGTTATACATTGATTGAAGGAATCAAAACTGATGGTGGAGCTTCTTAATTCCTATTTCTTCCTACTGTACATCACTGAGATAAATTTACAGTAACACAAGAGAAGTACATTTTGACAAAGCATGTAGTCATCTCATTGTATTCAGAGGTACAGAACAAATTGAAATGTGTGTGTTTTTTTTTTCTTTTTGCTTACTTGATTGTTCTTTGCTGTTTGTTTGTTTGTTTTCTTACAGAAACACATACCTTCTTTTGATGGCAGTAAGATACTGTTGTAAGCTAGGGCGCATCAATAGTATAAATACCTGAATTTTATGCTACAAGATATAAAAACTACTTTTCTCAGAAAGTGTCTCATCTTTCCTAGGTGGATGCACAGTTTTTCATCACTGACAATACTGTATATGCTTGGAATTAGATTCCTTGTCTCAGTGCAAGGTGCCAACTCAAATAACTGGTGCAATAAGAATTAGAGACTTGAATGTACTATGACATTAGCATAAGATAAAATTGTCTAGGGAAAAAAATGTTTTGCCAAATAAGTCTCTTGAAAGGCTGAGTAACAGTGTGGAGGGAAAAACAACTATGCCTATTGGAGAGACTTTTGAAGTTTCTGGTGAAGAATTTCTTTTATAAATTAGAAAGCATGATTTGTTACGCTTCACGTACTTTTGAATTCGGCATTAGTTCATGATTTAGTAAAGCTGACTGCAACAAAGAGTATGATGTTGTTGAAAATATCAGAAGAAAAATGTTTTCTTTTTTTTTGTATGTGTAATTTTGAGCAATTTTTCTTTTCCTGGGACACAGTGATCTGTGAATTCTTATGTACTAGATAGAAGACTGCACTTGTAAACTGAAGACTATTATTAATAGTAGTATTCTTCTCTTGAGTGGCAGGTTCTTATGGAATGAATCTTAGGTTTCATTCTGAAGAACTGCAGCTGCACTTGAAGTGTGACAATTCTATCCTACTATGGACAGGTCTAGAAAAAGGATGCTCCAAATTCAAAGGTATCTTTACCACAGTTCAAAATTGTAGAAACAAAATACAAACAATTCCTATTTATTCACCTGAAATATTCAGTAGTGTGAAAGTGGCTTTAGCAGAGAGCTGAATGAAAAGCCGTTCACTTCAACTATCACCACCACTCCTCCCTCATGATTCTGTGACAACAATGATATAGTTAATTGTGCTCTTTTCCTGAAAAGTTGCCAGAGGACCATCTAGATGGCCTTCAGAGGTCCCTACCAACTTTAAGGATTCTTTGTTCTAGACTGCCAGAGTCACCAGTCTAATGGGAAATCTGGAATAACCTTCTGTTTCCCTGCAAAATCATAGAATCATAGAATGGCTTGGGTTGCAAGGGACCTCAAGGATCATCAAGCTACAACCCCACTGCCACAGTGCAGGGCCACCAACTCCCCATTTTATACTAGACCAGGCTGCCCAGGGCCCCATCCAGCCTGGCCTTGAACACCTCCAGGGATGGGGCATCCACAACCTCTCTGGGCAGCCTGTTCCAGCACCCTACTACTCTCTCTGTAAAGAACTTCCCCCTGATATCCAACCTAAATCTTCCCTCCCTTAACTTAAAACCATTTCCCTCATCCTGACATTATCTACCCTTGACTCCACTCCTGTCTGTAGGCTTCATTAAGGTACTGGAAGGCTGCAATGATGTCACCCCACAGCCTTCTCTTCTCCAGACTGAACAAGCCCAGCTCCCTCAGCCTGCCTGTTCCAGAAGCCTGGAAGTGCTCCAGCCTCCTGATCATCTTTGTTGCTCTCCTCTGGACCCTCTCCAACAGCTCCCAAAATGGAGAAAGAGTAGGAAGAACAGAAAGCCAAGGTCTCTGGGGTGTGAGTTGGGTTTATTAATCTGTTGGGCAGAATTCTTTCACCTTTTGAGAGAGGGAAGTCAGCACAAGTAATCTCCTAACAAAGAGAGCTGTGGAAGACAGCGTTGTGTTCCTCCTTTAAGAGAAGGAAAAGCTGCATTTTTGTAGTCTGTAGTTCTAAAACTCCCAGTGGAGAGGGTCACTATATATTTTTTTTTACTCTTCTTCAGTTATATACCACACAGATTACAGATGCAGACCTGTTGCTGAAGTTGTTCATTATTTCAGTTGCTGGCATTAAATGGGGATTAATTCTGAAGCTGTGTAGTTGATCTTTAAGAAAAAAATAAATAAATAAACACACACACACACAAAAAAAAACAACAAAGAAAGAGATAAGTTACTTTGCAAGCTTATTTTCTGATATCAAGTGTTTCAAACTTCTCTGCAGGATTATTTCTGCTTACAGAGGATCCCTGCCTAGGACATGACCTGTGTAAAAGAAGGCAACTGACACTATGCTGACAAATGATAGTTCAGTATACCCCGATGTTCTGAAGGCTGCAAGTATGCTGAATACTGCAGTGTTTTGATATAGCCATTTTTAATGAAATAAAGGCAAAAAAATATATGTATCTTTCAAAAGGAATTTTGAAAAATAGAAAAATATAGCAGATATTATTGGCCATTAAAAAAAAACCATAATTTTTTTTGCTTAGCATTTTGTATGCATCTCTCCCCAAATATATGTGTGTGTAAAAAGAAACAAAAAACAAAACAATACAAAACAAAAAAGTAAAGAGTATATATATATATATTCATATGCCATTCCCTTGAGAAAAAATCATTGCAGTATTGAAGCTGAATATTCAGGAAAATTAATCTGCGTAATAGCGTAAGGAGTAAATTTGTTTAATGCTTTTCTTTATTTCTCCACTACTGTTCTATGGTACAGGAAAGAACATTAATCTATAGAAAACAGAGAATGTAGAAAGACTTTTTAGACCTGCAGACTTGTAGAAAGGGAAATTTGCCATATTGAGGTTCATAATACGGCTCCTTTGAATGGAGCTTAAGAACAAGTGAAGTGCTAGAATTGTGTTTTCATGGAAATAGTGAACAATGCATTCAAGGTAAATAATGTTGAAGGTTATAAACAAAGCTGTAAAGAGAGAGAGGGAGAGAAATCATTGTGTGGTAAGCAAAAATCTTATTAGAGAGACAAAGTAACACAATTTTTTTTATTTTTTTTTGCGTGTGTGTATAGAAATATACAAAATACAGAAATACATCAGAGTCTCATCAAGTAGCGCTGATCCTCTGAGCATGATGAGATTGATAATTCAGAGATGTGCTGCTGTGTCAGAATGTCAGCTGCATCAGCACGTTGCCATGGAGGAAGGGCATTCACACAGTACAATTGAAAAACCAACATAAAACCAACAACAAACATTTCTGTTGAGTTCCAGTGGTGTGAAACTATAGCAACTTTGGAACATACCAGGTGTGGGTGGCATTCATCTTTTCCACGTGCTGCCTTCTTTCAGTGCAGAGGTTGAAATAAGGAAAATTGTAGCTGAGATGCTAAGAGCACACAGAGAAGAGGCACTTCAATGTCCTTCTGTTCTAATAGGAACACCGCTACTGGGCTTAGAGCTTCCTCTTCATATAGACTTGGTGGGTTTGGAACAACTTGAAGTCTAGCCTTATGCTACTTCATGTAAACTTTTCTCTAGTAGTTACAGTAGTTTTAGAAACTACCATTTCAATCTCGTTTGTGTTTTAGAATTTATAACCTCAAATATACGAGGCATGAGAATGAGTTCCATAGCATCAGGATATAATTTGCCTTCCATTTTCAGTATTCTTTCTCCCTTCTGCTACTTGGTAAGTAACAGAAAAAAATCCTTCTAACACTTACAGACTCCTTATCTTTTTCTGGAACAGATTTGAGTTTCCAGAGTGTAAAGAACAGATGCCACTGTTGACTTGTGGTTTAAGTTCTGTTGGGGGAGAGAAGGAGGAGGGGTATTCTGGCATTTTCGTAATACACTTTCTGAGTTCATTCCATAAAGAATTTTTTCCCTACTCCTTGTAGGATTCAGCACCACTGAGAGATGCCATCCATGAATTTTCAGTGTTTTTTCCCATGTGTTTACCATATGTTGTTTATTTATTAACAGTAATTAAACAGTGATGAAAATGACACAGGAAAGGCAAGTGTCCTACTAAAAATCCATGAATAAATTAAATTGTTTGCTTATTTCTAAAAAGAGTATGAACTTGCTTTGAAATGGCTCTTTGTCAGGGATCTTAAAGTTCATAAAATACAAATGGAACTGAAGGACAGACACATGGATAAAATTACTCTCACTGTGTACAAGTAAAATTCTAAAGAGTGTCTTTATAGTCATCAATTCATGCAACTTTCCACAATAAGCCCAATGAATAAAGATGGTTCTTAGAAACCTTGGTGGGGTAGATAGTAAACACTCTGATGTTTTTTTCTTCTATACAATCCTTCGCATGTTCTGGAAGGATCTTTGAGTGCCTGTGGGATGCATTGAACTCTTCTTTTACAGTTCTGGATCTCTACTGGGATTGGCACCAAGGCTGCCAGCACTAATTGTGATGGGTTTTTGTTTGTGATCTGGATACCTGCCCGCTAGGAAATGAATTGGAACAACTCAGTCTTTTAGGGATTAAACTGAGGGAGAAAAACAATCTGTCAGTTTCAACCAATGCACAGCTCACATTTTTGCCCATGTTGCCTTGTAGAAGAATTAATTTTCTGAAATCCAGATTCTGAATTCATTGAGAATAACATCTGTGGATATGAATGGGAGGAAAGACTGTATTTCTGAACATCACCAGCAGAGAAATGGGACTGCATCACTGCAAGGTAACACAAAATAATTTAAAGGGCTGCTCCCAGAAGGCTTTCCTGTAGAGAAAACTGTTTGCCAGAGACTTGACAGACCTGAAGTCCACGGGCCTAAAGGATATAGAACAGCACTGTGTCTTATACTTGATGGTTTTTTTTCTTTTTCTTTTTCTTTTTTTTTTTAAACCAAGAGCCAAGCTTATCTTTTGGAAAATACCTGTGTCTACAGATTATCCACAATGCTTGCATTTAACTAAGCAAATGTTAGATGGAAGTTTGAATATTTTAGTATCTTTATTTGTCCCTGTTTTGTTTTTTTTCTTACTATTGTTCTTCTTTGCTCCTCTGTCTGAAAATGCATGTTTGGAAAGATGGTTATTTTAGCAGACATTTTGCACATCATCTTCTGGTGTTTTATGAGCCACCAACAGACCATGAACTAAGAGCTGAAAAACAATGTAATATACTGGGCTAGAGCTCTCTCCATGTTTTTCGAAGCAGAGCAGCAGGACAAAATTTTTGTCTTGATGTCCACAACTGGAGAGGAACAGAGGGAGAGATTTAGCTGACCTTATTTGTTAATGTGCCATGAGACCTAATTTCATGGCTAGTATGTAATGGCCAGTTTATTCCCTGCACAAGCTGAGGTGTCTGATGCATAGGCTGAGGTGTCTACTGGTAGGTGCATGCCCTGTTCCATGCAACATTGTGGTCTTAAGAAGCCTTGGATCCAAAAGTAGTGAGCATTGTTTTACAATTATCATTTCACATATCTGGTTGGCTTTTTTTGTTAGAGTATTCATGTTTTTTCTTCATTCTCATTTCCCTACTACATTAATGAACATAAAACTTTACATTTTTCTTGTGGCATTTTTTCTTAATACTTTTTTTTTTTTTTTTTTTTGCCATTGACCTCTAGTGAACACCAGAACACCACCACTTTTACTTTGGCATTTCCCTAGTAGTGAACACAAACTGTGCAAAAAAGACTTCTCTCAAAAAGAAATTATTGTAATTAAGAAAGTCACATTATAAAGGAGTGATCCAGCTCTAGCAGCCAGTGAATGCTGAAATATCTGTGAAGTATTACTTCAGAGCAGTGCTGTTTGCTATGGCTTTTTATTAGTAGCACAGATGAGATGAAAGGCTTGCAGATAAATCTAGATTTTATTTGACAGCAGCATTATTTATAAAGGTAGAAAATAACCTTACTGGTAAAGTCTGCAAATATGATAGACAAGGAAGATAGTATTAATTTTGGTAAAGTATGGACAATTAAAGGACTATCTGCATGTTGGGTGAGAAACTATGAGCTGAATTGCAATCTGACAGACTAAGCCAGTTTGAACAGTTTCACGTGCTTAACATCCACTGTTCTGGCATAAAATAACGTGAAAATAATTTCAGAAATGTGGAATGTGGAGTTACGTAGGTAGTTTTCCACAAGAAAGAAGATTTTTGCAGTCCTCCTGTTCTAGTCAATTTTGATCTCACTGGCTATTTTCAGACAAGTTTCAGTGAAGACTGTCAGTCTTATAACAAATAAAAAAACAACATAAAATGCCATAAATTTTGTGAAAACAAGTCATTTGGTTGAGTAAAATGAAGTTGCAGAATGAGCTCATTTGGTATCAAACATCAGAGAATCAAGGGAGGAAAAAATAATTATTACTTTTGCAGGAAAGTCTTCACATATGAGAATAATCTGTAGGAGACCAGACTTAATTTGTCTTGTATGTGAAATTACTTGTTTTTTCTGGAGATACTGTAGTTTGGTGCTGCATTAAATGAACTTTTCATTTTATTTACTTGTGTTTGAATTTTTTTCAAGGGTGTATCATTTGGTGGATGAGAGAGGAAGTCATATCAACCATAAGATATGCCCCATGTCCTGCTTCTTTCCATTTACTCTGAGAGATGCTGCTTTGGCTACAGCAATAAAGCAGCCCTTTCACAAGGACACCCAGGAAGGGAGAGAAGGAGAGTGGAGTGGGGGAAGTCCTTGCCCAGCTATAAGCAGGTGGTTAGGAGGAAGTTTAACTAGCTGCTGTGTCATTCAGGTGTCTCATTCTAAAACACATTTAGGATAATGCATTTTCTAAATATCAGGAGTCATCATTCTGTGTTAGGGAAAAGGACTTTGAGAAGTACCAGTGAAAAAAATATGAGTGGTTTTTATATCTTAGCTTATATTTTAATGTTGTATTTTTAAGAAGGGGAAAATCAGAGGTTTCAAAGAACTCAGAATAATATTTCTAGGCTGTCCAATAACAGGAGGAGCCAACTACTACTATGGGTTTCATGGCTTGATGCCAACCCATTAAAATAGCTTTGTGGTTCTGCACAAATGATTAGCCTTCTTCATCATTTAATATGAAACATCCTTTTTCCTGGCAGTGTATGTCTAACACAAAACGGTAGGGGTTTAGATTTCTGGCTCCAGTCTCTGTGATAAGAATCAAGTAGTAAAATCTCTGCTTCTTGCTTTGGAACTATTCTTTGCTTATTCTATTTTCTCAGTGTCGGATGAGTGCTCAAATACTTAGTCATCATTACCCATTTCTCCACTACAGACCGTCAAACAAAGAGGATGTATCAAGAGTTGGAAAACATCTATTAACAGTACAGAGATTTCAATTCATTTATCATGTCCTTCTTCATTTATTGCCATAAAAGTAATGATTGGCTAAAATGGCTCTTTTTCCACATGAAAGATAACAGAACACTTGCAATTTAACCCAGCAAACACCTGTGTATGTGATGGAAACAGTTGCAAGAAGGTCTGTGTGATCATCGGATGGCTCAGAACCAATAGGAGAAAGTCACAAAGAAAATTATTGGATTCATTTTCCTCTCAGATTAGCACGTGCTAGTCTTCATTCCTTTTCAGTGCAGCAGGTTTACAAAGGCAGGTAAATAGAGTCGTGGAGAATTCAGTCTGGTAGCAGAATCACAAAAAGTACCCAGTAGCCTTGGACATTAGTACAGAGCCTCACATTAAGACACTGATGCAACATGAATTTCGGGTGTGGCCCTGCAGCTGCTGAAGTTTGAGATGAAGAGGTACACTCTCATTCTCTCTTCTTGACTTCTGGGTGGGGATGGCTTTTACTTTGCTTGCATGGTTTGGATGCATGATTAGTAGTAGCATAGTGACCTTTTTTGGCCATAGTTCATCTCTGTTCTGTTCTTAAAGATCTCTTTCTTTGATGGGTATGCAGGAAAATTTAGTGCTGGCCAATGCTTGTTCATGCTCATAGTAGCTGTCCTACCCATTAGAAAGGGAAGAATTGTACACCATGCAAAACAGCACCATCTCGTTGCTCTCAGCTCTTCAATAAAACACATTTGAAATGACTCACTGACACTTCTAACACTTGGATAATTATAGTGTATTTGATTCTACTCACAGACAGAGCATCCATAGTGGTAGCACATGAAATGGTGGAAATCTGGTGTGGATCCAGAACCATTTCTGGTAACAGGCGTTTGGAAAGTCTCACTTTGGCTAAAAATCTTGCAAGAGTTCTCTAAAAGAGAAACTAAAAATGTACAACTCTCAAGCAAGTGTATCTTCTACTGCCCTCTCCTGCTACCTTTCTAGGCAGAAAATGGGGAAGAAATTACCATGTAACTGTTACCGTTCACCAAATTGCCCAAAAAGCAAAGCTGGAGATAGCATGAAGCTGGGGTAGTTGACTGCTCTGTGAATGGACTCAATCAGGTATCTGAAAGGAAGGCATAAGCCACACAGACAAATTGCTGTTAGGAATTTCTACCCTGAAATAACAACGTTAGCACAAAGGACAAGCATTTCAATAGCAAACTGTGAATGTCCCTGACTGTGTGAGAGCTGGAGTTGACTTGAACTAAGTGTTTATAGACCATTTAGCTCATCTTAAAACATGGTTGCTAGTCACTGCTGTGATTGAAATAAATACCGTACGGAAAACTCGATGGACAAAGAGTTGTAATTGAGGTACACTTAATTAAGATGTATTAAATCCTTCCCACAAGTTAATCGGTTTATGCTCAATGAGATGGAACTGAATGTAATTAGCTAAATATCATCAATAAAATTACTTTTCTTCTCAGTTAGGAATATATTCTATTGAGAGCAATAATGGCTTAGCTGTTCAAGAAACCATATGAATATAGCTTTGGGACCACTAATGATGCTTTAGGTGTTGGAGGATTGGACTCCTGTTCAGAACATCCTCAAAGGTTTAGAGATTAGTCCATGAGAAAAATCTATTTTCCTGGCTTTTCTTTCACTGCTTTTACCATGGGTATGTACATGAGATGCTTCGATCAAAGGATTAAATTAAATACTTAGAGGTTAATTCTATCATCTTTACTGAAGTAGTCAACTTGATTTATTACTTTCGGCTTATACAGATAATAATTCTCTCTAGAGCTAACATTGTCTCAACAGGTGGTCACATAATTAAACTGGATTTTTTATTGCAATTAAGCACTCCATATAAAGCATTAAGTTTCTCCTGTTTGCCAGGAATCATTCATATTTTAAAGCCACGTATGAGATCAGTAAATGTATTGGCGGAATTGAAATGGATTAGAAACTGTGGAGTGAAGTTTAATTCTTTGGAGAGTATGTCCTCTGCACATGGGAAGTACAGATCCTCACACCAAAGTCTCAATTTCAGTTCCCTTGATACTCCATCCCCCCTCTCCTTTTGCTGAGGTGGTGTTTCTATTGCACAGATAAAATCTGTTGGCACTACATCTTCCACTGCATTGTTATACACTCAAAAGTAAAAGTGATGAGTGGCTGTGCACACACTTGCAGTGACTGTGATGGGAAAAAAAAACACTGTGTTATGAATTGTGTGAGTGTGCATGGGTATCCTCTTGGTGCACTACCAGATTTCTTAGATGAGCTCTCAAGTGAAACTAAGTAGTACGGGGAAAGAAGAAGAATCTCCATTTACAAGAGGTGCCTCTGACTGAATAATTGAAATTATGGAAAAGACTCCTGGGCCACCTTAGGTATGTTGTAACCTGAGGCAATTTACCAACAGTACACCAATACACTTTGAATAGCTTCCTGAGGTGCTGTGTTCATGAGCCCTAAAGGTAGCTGTGGGTTCATGCTTTATTTATTTGCTTGTTTGCGGCAAAAATACACATGGTGTTTTATTTCTACATGTCCAGAGAAGTGTAGTGAAGGTGGTGAAGGATCTGGAGGAAAGCCTTATGGGGAGCAGCTGAGGGAGCTGGGATTGTTCAGTGTGGAGAGAGGCTCAAGGAGGACCTTATCTCTCTCTCCATCTGACTGAAAAGTGATGAGGGAAGTGGAGGTTGGCCTCTTCTCTCAGGGAACAGTTCTAGGATGAAAGGTAAAATCCTTAAGTTATGCCAGGGAAGGTTCAGGTTGGACAGTAGGAAAAATTTATTCTCTGAAGGAGTGGTGAGATATTGGAGCAGTCCAGGGAAGGGCCGGTGTCCCTATCTATGGAGGATTTTCAAGGACTGTGTGGGAATGAGGAGCATGATTTAGTGGGCGTGGTGAGGGTGAGTAGATAGTTGGACTAGGTGGATCTTAGTGGTCATCCCATCCTACCGTTTCTATGATAGTAAGCCTCCCTTTCCAACACTGCAGCTCTTAACATCTTACCTGAAGACAGTTGTTGTTGTTTTTCTAGAGAAATGGGGAAATATTTTATAGGTATGTGCATGGGATGCTTCTGAACTGATGGTAATGGTGCAGAGCAGTTAGTGTCTCTGATTAGCTGCAGAGGGGGAGAGAGATTTCTCAGAGCAAAATGTACAGACGCTTATTATATCTGACCTGCCTGTCCTGGATCTGCTTTATAAACAGTGAGGACAAACAAACATTTTGTGGTGCCATTCATCTCATCAAAAAAAAAAAAAAAAGAAAAAAGAAAAGTAATAATTTCTCTAAACGGGCAAATTTAGACAGGAAAAAGATAATTGATAATTTTAGTCAGGTAATTAGAACCTCTAGTCCTTCTTTCTCACTTGATTATAAAGAGAGTCCAAGGTGACAAGCTCAGCTGCTGACATCTTGACTGTAAATTTCTAAAGTTAAGTGAAATCAATCCTACTCCTTCAGCCTTTGAAATAAATGGGACATGAGTCCCCTTTTGGACATAAACATAATTTTGTTGCTATTCTTGACCCTTTGGACATTAACAGCTAGACTCCTTCACTTCTTCCTCCCACTCTGAAGTGTTCACTCATGATTAGTCGAAGGATTAAAAGCCAAACGAGTTCTGATAGAAGTCAGCTTTTCCACTGACTTCTCTGGGCATTGGACCTTTCCCATAGAATGTTAATTTTTTTGTATTTATAGGAAGCTGTGGGTTTTTGTTGTTGCTGTTTTGTTTTGTTTTGTTTTGAATAAATGGATTATTTTATGCCCTGGAAATATTTTGGAATGAGAAGGATTTGAGGGTGCTGCTTTTGCCTCTGTGATTATCAGGTATTTGTGTAACCTTATCTTGCCCTGAAGGCTGGGGATCAGGGAGCATCACATGGTTCTGGATGCAGCCAAAGCAATGTGTGCTGCTGAAGTTCAAATTCATGTCTGACTTGTGAGACCTGAATGAACCTGCCATGTTCCTGTGGATTGCCAGGTCTCTAGTGGACTGAGATCATGCTTCACCTTTTACCCTGCTGAGCTCTGTGCTCAGCTGTCCTCAAAAAATACACATCACTGAGAGAGAACTTCAGATGCACAAACAGTAGTGCATGCTCCTGGATGTATAAGCATTTTTATTTTTTCTTTCACGGAGAGGCCAAGCTACTAGTTGTTACTGCATTCTCTCTCTCTCTCTCTCTTTCTTTTTTTATTTTTATTTTTTTACTTGAGGAGGAAAAGCAGCAAAAAAAAAGCAGCAGTTCTGTAAATGTAATCACAAGGGCGATGCAATGGCACCGTACCGCGCCTGCTTTTTGTATGCGACCCTGCAGTGTGAGTCCCTCGAGCGTTCTGCTGGCTGGCTGTTTGCGGTTGCCACCTGCTGGTAAAAGTACTGCATGGCTTTGTTTCTCCTGGAAGAGGACAAAAGTACAGAAGTACGATCGATCTATTTATTTATTTATTCATCTATCTATCTATCTATCTATCTATCTATCTATCTATCTATCTATCTATTTTCTGGTCAGATTATTTCATTTTTCTTGGACTTTTTTTCAAGGTACGGCTATATTAACTGTGATTTCCGAATAAAATATTACTGTGTTCTACTGGATTTCACAGATTATGTAAATCTCGAAGTATTTCAAGAATTATACTTAAGTTATTATATTATGTAAATATCCACTGCCAGTTCCCACTTCTTGCGGTCTTTTTAAGAACTATAACAAAGAGGACCCAAATTTTGCATTCCTATTAAAAGCGAAAGGTTTCTGATTGCCTGCAATGGGTTTGGAGAACTCATTTTTTCATTTCAAAAATATTTCAAATACTGGTAGGATAAAAAAAAAACGTTTTTGTTCACAGAGCTGAAGCCACCGTACCAAGACAGCATATACTGTGCAGCCTTTGTTACGTCCAAGGAATATGCTGTTCTTTTTAATTTATCTAGTGGGTGGCAGCCCTGTTTGTGATCAAGTTTTGCCAATTCCACCCCCCCCCCCCCCCCCCCCCCC
>JAPSGF010000071.1:476621-560842 GCA_035772895.1 Perdix hodgsoniae
ATCCTATTTATTTATTTATTTATTTATTTATTTATTTATTTATTTATTTATTTATTGTGAGAGAGAAAGAGAAGAGCAAAGGAATATACTTTGCTCATGTTTCAAACAAACAAACAAATCCTTTTCTTGTATTGCTTCTATTTAGTTCCCTAGCTTAAAATTCATAATTTGGATTTTCTTCTGACAAAGAAAGATACATTAACATCCCTCTGAAAATATTCCCATATTGGGCAAGTGGAGCAGCCTTGAAAAGGGCAATTTGCTCCATAACAGCAAAAACTGCAAAAGAGGATGCAATAATAAATATTTGTGAATCTTCCCTCTTGAGGAGAATGAAGCAGTAATTATGAGGCAAAGGTCTGGGGACAGATATGAGGACAAACTAGTGAAGACAGGAAAAGGAAGGGATCAAACATGCAAAGAATCATCAGGACTGAAGATTGTGCGTTTCCATGCTAATGATGCCTTATTCAGACTGTGCGTATTTTGAAAATATTCTTTTGAAGTCTTCCTTAATTTTGAGATATCTGCCTTTCTGGGTGTTTGACTTTGCATATGGAAGGTATACCTAAGCTGGAATAGACAATTGCTTTGATTTGCTTGTAATAAGGACATTTTTGTTAGAATCATAGAATGATTAAGGTTGGAAAGACCTCTAAGACCACCCATTCTAACCACCGCTCCCCATCATGCCACTAACCACATCCCTCAGTGCCACATCTACACTGTTGTCGAACACCTCCAGGGATGGTGACTCCACCACCTCCCTGGGCAGCCTGTGCCACTGCCTGACCTCTCTTTCTGAGAAGGAATTTTTCATAATATCCAACCTGAACTCCCACACACACAACTTGAGGCCATTGTTAACAGAAAGTAATGAAATAATTTGTCAGAACAGGATTCTCTTGTTTGTCCTGCTTCCCCTTTCAGGAGGAACGGCTCTCCTCAGGACTTAGATATGAACAATACAAGCAAAGATTACCACTCTGCCTAGAAAAGCATGTAAGTGTGCATAAGGACTATCACGCAGGAGGGGGCACACTACCAGCAGAGCTGTAGATCAACATAGATTCATTGTACTGTAGTAGCACCAATCACATGGCTGGTGCTGTGGCAGGAACCACAGTCCCCTTGTACTTCTCAGTGCTTGGCGAGTAAGAAGTGTCTGCAGTTACAAAATGCTTCAGGTCTGGCTTAGAGCACTCAGCATCTTAATTGATCTAAGAGGAGGGGAGTTGAAAGGAAGGGATAAGGATGACCTTGCAGCTGGCCACAGGGGAATGCTGTGCACTCACACCTGTATTTTAAGAGACCATGGGAAGGAAAATCTCTCTCTCCTTCAATGAATGTGGATGAAATACCTTTAAAAGCAGTCTAAATAGCTACCACTGAAGGCCTAAAGCTTCTAAAGATTATATCTTAGTGTCCTCCTAAGAAATGCCTCTCACCAGTGGAGTACATTCATCCTCAAGCTTTGGTCCCAGGCTACTAAGCTCTGGAAATAAGCGACCCACTTTTAAAGGCAATAAATAGGACTATTCAGAGAGTTGAAGTCCCCAGCAATCCACTCGTGGCTCAAGAGTTGCCCTTGTAGCTTATTTAATCTTGTAGTGATTTCTCAGCTTTCAGAGCAAGTCAGTTGCTCCAAGTGCATGCGCTGCATGTACTCCCAGCTAGATAGGTAGGAGTAAGCCCAAGTGTGTTGCATTTTCTTGAATGACAATTCGTTTGAATTAAAAACCATAGCTTTTCATTCTAGGATCAGAAATAGGAACAAGAGATCATAGTTGTTTAAGATGGTAAAGCTTACTGTGGAAAGTGGGGCTGCACAAGAGTGGCAGTGGCATGGTTTATTCTTGCTCATTGCTTATGTGACCTAATGCTTGTCCCTGCTGTCAGCAGTGAGGCACAAATTGAGAACTGCCGCTGGATAAGCAGGAGGACCTGAGCTATACCATCAAGCCTTTTTGTTTGTGCCCAAAGTTTGTAACTCCACTTTCAGACTGTGGATTGCAATGAGAGGGTAGCATTCGCACTTGTATGTGTTATATTGGGATAGAAAAGGTGAGAAACACGGTTAAAACAAGAAGTCAGGAGTTTGGGTGATCCAAGTTACCATTTCTGACTGCTGTTTTTTGGTGGATGCTGATCTAAATTCTGTAGAGAAGCTTGCAAGAACTCAGGGCTGCCATTTCAGCTATGTGGAGTCAGTAGGTGCCGGCATGGTTAAAGGAGTTTATTACTTATGTCTGAAATATTAAGCTGAAATAAAATTAAAATGAGACCAGCCTGTAATTAAATGTTATGTTATCTGATTGATTTTGAGCATTGCAAATTTTCCAATTGTTTTATCCTATTTTTCTGAAGTGAAAATGGTAATGTTGCAAACATACACCTGAAATCTCGGTGGCACTCTATAAAGCAAACAAACAAACAAACAAACAAAAACAACAAATACAAATAAACAAACAAAATAAAGCCTGCATAGAAGAGAACGCTGAATTTTCTATTAATGTGTTAATGTATGCACAGCTTTAGTTTGGCTATGGATAGAAAATGCCTCCTGTAACAAAGAAACTGCTTTTGATTTTTGGTGTGCCAGAAACTCAAGCCAGTGCTATGAAAAGGGTGCAATGTACAGACTGTAATATCTGATTCATTTTTATGCCATTTTTTTGCATGGAAAAAATTCAGTGTGTTAGTAAACTGTGGTATTCAAAACATTCCAAATGATGCCAGCTACTTCACAGTATGAGAGACAGATCTCAGGTCAGTTCTACTGCTCCTTTATTACTTGATTACTAAGAAAAAATACAGGCAATCATTTTTTTTTTATGCTTCAGTTTACTTCATTCAGCCCTAATTAACACTTGCTTTTGAAGGTATTTGGTGTGAAGGTTTATCTTTTGCACATGTCCACTTATCCATAACCTCTATGAAGATGGCCTTTTACTGTAGTATCTGAGCATCTCCCCTTATTTTATTGGCTGCTTTGAATAAGTGGTGGTGTTTGTGGCTATTTTATTCAGAATATATATATATACACACATACATATATACGTATATATATATGTAATCTTATAACAATTGAAGATTTGCAGTGTTTCTGAGAGCCCAAATTTAAATACATGTGCCATTTACATTAGAAAACTGAAAGTAGGAGGATGCTAAGTAAATGTGGTGAGACCTATGATCATTCATTCAGTAAGGACATTTTATATTCTGCACAATTCATTCAAAGATTTCACCTGGAGATCAAACCAAACTTTACTTTTTTCTTTTAAATATATTTGCAGGTACTGTTTTTAAAATATTCAATAGCATTCACTGTCAGAAATCACAGAACTATGGGTTGAAATCCATATTAACTCACAAAGTTATCACAATATACTTTCCAAATTTCAGGTGAGAGAAAGTTGTTGTAGACTTATTTAGGCAATATTAATAAAAGCAGGGAAATGTTTAAAAGCAGTCACACTGTTATGCAAAAAAAACATCTGAGCTCTGCAAAGCCCAGTAGAAATCCTCAGTATCTCAGTAGGAATCCAGATTGGCAGCTGAGGATGGTGGAACTAGCTGATATGTTTGATCCAGACCATTGTCCAGCTTTTACAACATTCACTTTCTTCTAATTGATCCAAGGGGGACCATTTGTTCCATGTTTAAATACACGTTCCATTGTTAACCTTCCCAAAGTTTCCCAAAGTGTGGGATGCTGGTCGAGGTTACGTGAAATTTGGAACAGACTGTAGAAACTCTACAATCCCATCTGCAACTTGCTAAAATATAGCAACCTTTTGAAATGGAAGATTTTAACATTATTTTTCTCTAAAAACAGAAGTGAATGGCATTATTTCAAACTGTATTCAAGAAATCTGATTCTCAAAGAGTCTGTGTGGATACTGAGAAGCTTTTTATTTCAGTCAGTGATATAAGCATACAATAAGGTCTTTTTTCTTTTTTTTTTTGTAAACCAAAGCTGAAAAATGCCTCTATCTGTATATAATCAAATATATGCTATAAAATTTTGCTATTTTTGCCCCAGGATTTTCCATGCTTAGTTAATGATTCCTGATCATGGAAAAATTCTTGTCTTGTGTAAGTTCCCTTCTGAAAATTCATAGGAAGAAGAAATCAGGTTCACATTCAGCACCAAGAATGTCACCACAGTTGTTGTGAGGTCAGTAATTTTACTTTTTAACATGTAGTTTAATGTAAAAACACAGCAAATCTTACTGGGTTGTTCATGTTCGTGAATCCAAACAAATAGCAAAATAATGCCTTACCTATTTCTAACTTATTCAACAAATAGTTTCCTGTCTGCACATCTCCTTTGTATTATCTTTCACTACAGTTGATTCTTTTGAAGCAAACATCACCTGATGTTACGCCGTGATGTTTTATATTATTTTTAAGCATTGAGAAAATAGTGAAAATTGAATAAGCAGTCATTAGCTAAGGATGATTATTTAAAGCTAAGCTATTAATAAAATCCTTGGACAGGTGGAGGCAGTTAGTAATATCAATTAGTTCTCTCTTGAGATATGAAGTATTCATTTTATAAATTTATTTATTCTCTATATAAAGTTTATTGCCTCTTGAAAAATGGCTTGGTGTTGGGAATACATCTTGCTATTCATTTAGAAGAATGTTCTGCTGATGACATGGACGTGCTTTCAACAGTTTGGGGAAAAAAGAACAAGTGGTTATGTTTTGCAAACATGAAGATGAGCCTGAGTGTTGGATTAAGAAAAAGATTAAGAGATGGCTTTGTGGAGATCTTCTGCTCAGGTATTGTGCTTGCTGTGTGAAGATGATAGGTTATCACAGACATTAATAGCAAAGGATGTTTTTTCTGTAATGCCATATTTCTTAGTTAGTTTTCTTTGTTAAAGGTTTTTGTGAGCACAGAGGTAATTTGTTTCCAGGTGCTATAAAACAGTTGCCGAGAGTGATAGAATTTCATTGTAGAGGCTTAATTCATCACCCAGGTTCCTTGTCTGACAGTCTCTATGAAAGCTGTATAGCAGAACAAGTATCAGGAGCTATGACTCATGCAAGGACGGGGATGCTAAAGAATCAAACCTGTTTTTTTTCCAATGCTTTTGGAAAGTTGTCTTGTGCTCAGTGCTCTGGGACAGAGATGAGCACTGTGATAAAGGCATCTAGGAAGGTGTGCTCAGGCAGTAGTTGGATAAATCACCAGCTTTTCTAAGCAACACCAGCTAGGCTGGAAATTGAAAATTGGTATTTATTCAGATGTGCTGAAGCCTATGGAGGAGGTAGCTATTCAGTTGGGCAGAGACAACTCACAGGAAAGTTCTGGAAGAAATAAATTTATTCTTAATGAAACCAACAATAACTAGATTTTGTGTTGCTACAATTTTCTTCTGGTAAATGCCAACTAGCAGAGAAACTGTGGTAAAATTGGCTATCTTTTAGATATGTCAGTTCCTTATTTTATATACTATACTTTTTTGCTTAGCTAGCAGCTTTAAATGTTACTGGACAAGAAAATGATGCTGCCCTCTGATGAAAGTGATTTTGCACAGTGTGCTTGAGTGAATGAAGTGGAGGGGGCTTACAAAAGCAAATTGTTAGCAGTTCCAAGCTGGTGGAACCTTGGAAAATTAAAATTAAATTAAAAAAATCCATTGCGGAGATGCACAGTCTGAAAAGAGGAGGCAAACAACAAAAACAAGTCACAAGAAAACAGAAAAGGGAAATATTTCCTCATCCATTTGGTTAACCAAAGGGTGTTGGGAAGATGGACTCAACCAGATTGCGTTTTGCAGGGTAACATATTTCACATAGGTTCATGGCTTGTGATGTTGCTTGTGATATATACTGGATTATGTTACAAAAAGGTCAGCAAAAATTGCATTTTCCATTTCTGTTCTTCATTTAATTGTTGAAGTCCACAACTGTGGCTGTGAATATAATTCATAGTGGGGATACAGCACCATTATTGGTGTAGTCCTCACAACCATATTCAAGACCATACACTCAGACATGCTGTTTTCATATCTCCTTTTTGTTCTTGCTTCAAATTTCCTTCTGAAAGTTTCCATTTCGTAAAGTCATAGAATCATTTAGTTGGAAGGAACTGTTAAAGGCCATCCAGTGCAACCCTCTGCAGTGAACAGTGACATCTACAGCTCAGTCAGGTGCTCAGGTGCTAAGTTACTGCAAGTCCCTAAGCTGTTTTATGGTGCAAACTATGGATGTCTTCTGACTTACAGCATCTTTAAGAAGAGTGTCCTAATGAAGACTTCCTTAAAAGCTCAGCTCCCGCAGCCACTGTGCAGTCACAAGATGACTTGGCAGGTGAAGGAAAAACAGCAGTGGATCTGCAAGGTTCCTTGCAAGATTCTTGCACAAACTGTGGAATTATAGCCTGGGGAGAAATCACCTCCTTTGCCCCAAGCATGAAAGAAAGAATGGATTTCAAACATCAAATATCAATGAGCTAAGCTTAGGTTTACCTTTGCCTGAAGTTATGCTCTGTGAGGAAGCATTCCCACTTCCCCAGTCACGTACAAGTTTGAGTTATGCTTATTTAACTCTTGGAAAGCGGCTCGGTATTTTGTTAAAATACCTGCTCCTTCAGGCA
Organism: Perdix hodgsoniae; assembly: GCA_035772895.1. Lineage (NCBI taxonomy): Eukaryota > Metazoa > Chordata > Aves > Galliformes > Phasianidae > Perdix > Perdix hodgsoniae. Next base: position 483,235 of record JAPSGF010000071.1, read on the forward strand.
GCTCACTTGCCAGTACAATGAGAAGCCTCTCCACAGATGTTACACGTACCCACTGTCAGATTAAAATGCAGTACGTTGATTTAAGTGGAAATTTTCAAGCCCTGGTGTGCCAGCCTCCCAGCCCAAAACACTGTTCTTCTTGGTGGGGATTTTAAAAGGAAATCTGGATGATAGTTACCAGAGTAGTGATTTAGTGATAAAGCTGTTAACATAATTCCAACCAGATGCATTAAAATGCTCACCGTGAAGAGAAGGAAATGTATTTGAACACTTTAAGACAATAAATGATTCTCATACTCCCATGCTGTTTGTTTATGCCAACCACTTCACTATTATTGTTTGAGTTTAGTTGTGTTTATTTTGGGAAGATTTTCACTTTCTTACTTTTGCCTGAGCAATAATTAAAGACAGGTTTATGAAGGAGATAATTTTATTCCCCACCTAACAAAAAAAATCAAATTCACACTTACAAGTGAAGACAAAATAGGCAGGCACATCTCTTCCCTGCCAACTCACATGGAGACTGAACCAGCCCATAACTTAGATGATGGCTTCTGAATTTGGAGTCTGGACAAACATGATCCTTTTCCTAGGGAGCCATTTCAAACTTTCCCCTGTGGCATGGAACTACATTGAAAAGCTGTACAGTTTTATAAGTGAAGCATTGACCAAAATGTAAGTTGACAGATCTGGCTGCTGTCCCAATGTTGGCCAAGGATTTTACTTAACACTTTGGCTTTCTCACCTATAAATTTCAAGCAACACCTCTGGGGACAATAGGTAAGACAATAGTCTTTAGATAAGAGGAGATATTGAAGGGTAAGGTGGTACTATACCACGATGGTTATTCCTTTACCGTGAAGGTACACTTCCCAGTTTTATCACTGTTGGATAAAGATTAATCAAGTTGTATGGATTAATTTTTATTGGGGGTTATTATGTATGTTCCAGAAGAATAATACATTTTAAACATTATTTGAGATTTCAGAATTAAAACTGTCTCATATTTCAAATAATTTCAAATGACCTTCAGACAGAGCCAGTCAGTGGTTTGAATATGCTAATGAAATCATTTTGCTTGCAGGATGTTTTGTTTGGTAATGAAACTCAAAACTACTGACCATGTTGAGCTGATGATGTTTGTCTATCTAATGCACTAATATTCATCAATGCAGTGTGTGCAGGCAAAGTTCAGATATGAATATAGATGACGAGGATTTTCTGGGAGTTCATATAATAATCTCTTTTAGGTATTGATTTTTTTTAACAACCTGATGCCCTTTATTTTATACTGATATTGAAAGAAAGCAGCATTATTTTATCACTTGGCTCTGTGAATGCAGAGATAATTGAGTTCTTATTACTAATCATTTTAGAAAATTAGAAATTCTAATTTAGAGCAGACCTTTCTAGCTGTACTTATACTGAGTAGTGTTTCCTGGAGTATTTTGGGAGCATTTACTGCTTAATGTGCTCAAGGAGGATATAAAAATCTGACCCTAATTTTTTCATTTATTTCAGAGTCCAGTTTTTCTTTTTTGACTTACTTGTATCTGTCATTTTAATGAGACCGAACTCAGCTGAATATAAGTAATTTTTCGGGATAAAGCATGACCATTATAGCAATCTTAGTACATAAGAGAAAAATGTATTTGTGTAAACTGTGAGCTAAAATGTTAGGGTTGTTTTAAATAATAAAAGGCAGTCACCTTGGAAGATTCAAATTAAATTAAAAAAACCCCAAACTTCACCTTTACTTCGATATTATGTCTTTACTGCTGTAAGTCTTACTAAGTAACACTGGAATCCTATCAAGACTACCCAAATTATCACAAATTTGGATTAATCCCAAAAGTATGAATGTTTTATGTTACAGTTTGTATAAGGAGCTTTCCTGCTACACTTTATTCCATATAAATATATTATTTCATATACTGCTGATTAAAAAGATCTATAAATATATTTTCTAATGCAACTCCTAAAAATATTATAAAAAATACAATCTGAAGTATTTATAAAAGATTTTTGCATATGCCCAAAGCATTAGATGAGGTCTTTAATATAATTGTTTCTGAAACTCTTGGTGACTCTTCATTAAAGCTGAAATATTCCACATAAACCTATCAATTTTGTTATGAGTAATAACTGAAATAAAGGAGTTTGTTGTTTTATTTGAAAACTGTTGCAATTGAACATGTTATCATTCTGGTTTTAGTTTTGAAATGACTTTATATGTGAAAAGTGTTTATCAGTTTGTTGGTCAGCCATTCAAGCATAATTGGATATAAGTCATAGGGCACATTAGTGAGGAAGAACTGCAGAATAAGAGCAGGCAGCACAGGGTGGATGAGGGCAACGCTTGAGCATATCAGAGGGAGATTGAAGAAGAAAAAACTGAGACTCCTTGTTGTTCCATGCATTTCCCATTACTTTAAAATTGTACTTGTGCCTAGTGTCCAACAGCACTGAGCAACGGACAGAAATATTAATCAGACTAACAGAATGTAATTTCAGTTGTTATCTGTTACAGTCCTTTCACACTAGAGAGACATGGGCATAGGAGGCACACCTCTGGCTGTATACCATGTGAAATTAATTGGAGCTTACAATAAGCATCTAGACCACTGAAGTGTCTCTGGTATCTGGTTTAATTTCATTTACTGTAAGGAGTCACAGATGATATCTCATAAAGAAAGTACGTTAAAATACATTCTTTCACTATGTGATGGAAATGAGTGGAAGATGACTGTGAGAATTGTTTTGCTATGGCAGAAATATTGCTGCGATCCTCCAACAGCTGTAGATGGGCCTAAACCACTTCATGGAATACACCATCCCAGGAGAAGAGAGGAAGTGCACATAGTTCAAAGAAGGTGAAAGGTGTAATGTTGAACAGGCTGACAGTGGAGGCAATGGAGACACCATCCCTGGAGGTTTTCAAGAAAAGAATAGGTGTGGCACTGAGTGACATGGTCTTGAGTGGTCACAGGCACGGATTGATGGTTAGATTAGATGATGTTATTGATCTTTCCAACATTTATGATACTGTGATAAAAAGCCAGGAAAGAGCATTCTAAGCTTTTAGGATTATTCTGATCTTTTCAGAGCATTTGACCTCTAGAAGAAAATTTCTGAAATCCTATCAAATGATAGTGATGCTAGTCCTCAGTTCCATCTCTTCTTATTAAAAATATTTGGTTTTGTTTTGGAGATCTGTGAGGTGAAAAATTATTTTGAGATAAATATTTGGGGATTTGTTTGTTTCCATTACTTAATGAATTTATTTATTTATTTATTTGTTTGTTTATTTAATGAATTAATTTACTCAAAAACATAAGACTAGTTACTGAAAAAAAGTTCTCTTCAGTAGATTTGTGCACTTTCGATAGGGGAAAGCTTTGTACTGACAACTAAACCGCAGCTTTTCTAGTAGAGCTTGTAATTTAAAGTGTAAATGGATTAATTTATAGTGAAGCTGCAGATTAGATGATGTGATCTTGAAACATAAATAATGTCTGATGAGTTGCAGTACTACACCAGTAGATATTTGGTTGATGGATATGGGGTATATTATTGTTCCAAAGCACTTTCTGGAGAGAGTTTAACTAATTCAGGGATCTGGGCTAGCAGATTTATTCTGGCAAGCTTTCTCTGTTACTTCTGACTCATTTAAAATACGTAGTTTGCTCAAATGTGCTTCAGCTAGCCCTTTTGCACTTAGTTGCTTTGTCTCTTCAGGGGATAAAGGGACTATAATATTTCAAACCTAGACCTGATCAATTCTGCATCTTTTATTGTTCTTGTTTGGTGTATTTTTTATTTTGAGTGTGTGTTTTTTACTTTGTTACACTGATTTTTTAATATGTTTTTTAACTTTCTGCCTTTTTTATTATTAACTTTGTATCTGGGAAGAAACTGTTTTGTGATAAACTAAGAAGCAGGGAACATATAAATGTTTAGTTTGCACTAAAGCATTTTGGGATATTTGAGGAGACACTAAAGTACAAGAGGTTAGAATTCATTTATATGCTGTGTACCTTTTAAATGTTAGGGTTTTCCAATCATTTTACTATCCATCAGGCACAGATGTAGGTATCTACCATATTCAATGCATGTGTGTTTTCACAATGTTTTGTATTCATTTGGATACATATAAAATTAACACATTTATGTACAAGTACATATATAAATTACTTATAAATCTAAAAAAGTGTCATACTTAATATATCTTATATTATAAGGACACAATGTTTTGTAATATAAAAATCAACACTGGGAAAGGACTAATGATCTGCATACTGTAGCAAAGGCCTCGTTTACATGACAAAAGCTTGCTGGTATTACAGGCATGCTTTCCAAAATGATGTAGGAAAATTAGAAAAAAAGTCACATGGAAAAGAATAAGAGTGCTCTCTTGAAAGTGAAAAACTTATCAAATTAAAAACTACTTGGAAATATAGACTTTTGCTACTGAGAAGGAAGTTGGATGTAGTTCTGAATTAATTAAAAATGAGTCAACCGTTATAAGTCTGAAATCTAAACTTGGCCTTTAACAAATGTTAAATTTTTACTAGTGGTAGTACATTAATTATTAAAGATATTAACTATATCTTCTTTTGCACATACTTGGCTAAACTGTTGGCTGGTATTAGTCCACTGGCCGGGTCCAGTCCTGGCTGTTTGTAGCCTGTTTCCACACTGCTTTCACTGGAATTACAGTGTAAGAGACATGGGCTGGCAATCTGATTTAGTACTTGATTTAGAGGCTGGCAACCCTGCCCGTAGCAGTGGGGTTGGAACCTGATAATCCCTGAGGTCCCTTCCAACCCAAGTCATTCTACGATTCTATGATTCACCACCATGCAACTGCAGGCTCTCTCTCTCTGTAGTAACCTGTGTGCAATATATCTAATATTTTAGACTAACTGGGAGCAGAGAGCATACCAGTGGAACTTGTGAATCTGTGTTATTTAATTTTGCATGTTTTATCTCCCAGCCTAGATGTAGGTTAGGATGCTCTCTAGCAGTGTTCATCTGTACTCTGAGAGCCGTGGGAACACCGCCGCTCCCTGTAGGTAACAGATCATGCCTGCGCCGCACGTTCAGAAATCTTTTCAGTGGGGACAAACTGATGTAAGGACAGGTGGCTTGGAGAAACAAATAATCTTACTTTCTTTTTGCTCTTTAGCAAGTCAGCTCGCTTACTTTAAATTGGTCTTTAAGGCTATTGTTTGCTGTAATGCAATTGCACATGTTTTTCACTCAGACTGCAGTGAGCCAGAATTTGGCAGCAAGACCTGATAAGCCTTCTATGTATCTTTAGAAGTGAGTTGCTTTGTGCTAGACCCTGGGAAAGTGTCTTCCATGATAATTTGTAATCCTTCTTCCTCATCATCTGTGGATGAAACCATCCATGGCGTGTACACTGACAGTCAATTGACATTTTAGAAGATCTTTTTTTTCTATGCACAGGGTTTGTATTTAGAGATGTCTTTCTCATTTACTGTGTGGGAAGTAAACCTTGAATCTATGATAGCCTTCTTTCTATTTAGTATTTTAATGGCACATAAATACAGTGATTTCAGTGGAAGATCTTTCTGGATAGTAAAATTCTGGGGAAGGGCTATGTAAACTTGTAGAACTCTAGAGCAGTTGTAAACTACTGAAAGTATAAAACTCTTTAAAAAATGCTGAAGTGTATGTGATTATATCACTGAAGTTTGTTTGTATTCTGATATATTAAATGCTTACAGTCCAAGGTATGCTGAAATCTATCACAGGCTTGCCTTTCTGGTGATGCTCAGGACTTCCATCTCCCACTGACACCACCTACCATTGGCATTGCTCATTCCACTAGCAAAAAGCCCAGAGGCCAAGTGTTTACAGTTCCCTAGTGGACACAGGGATAGGAGGAGATGTGTCTATGCTGTCCCAGTATGGATCTTTCAGAATCTATGTGCACATAGAATGGCCTCTATTATGATGTGCTCTTGCATAACATTTTGTGCAGACAAAGCTTGGGTACAGAACAGTTACACCAGATTTTTCAGCTTAGCGTGACTGCTGAGCAGTGCTGAGTGTGCCAGAAGTAAAATGATTTAAGGAAATACCCTACACAGAGGTAGGAGACAACTGAAAGCTCTGGAAGAGTTGGAATTCTTTGAAAATCTGGAACACAACCAGAGAATGTCCAATCCATTGTTTTATTACGTATATGCAATAGATTGTTACTGCCTAAATAGAAACGAGTAAGAAAGTATTTTTCTTCTCCTTTAAATTTGCATTATAATTTTATACAACTCATTGGAAACTAACGATAACATTGTGGAATTTAAAACAGGGAAGTTACATACTCTGCATAAAAATGACAGCAATTTTTTGCATACAAGTACACTGTGAAAAATTGTGCAGGGCGAGAAGGATGAAAATTGTTATTGTACTAAAATAGAAAGAGTTAAATCGATCTCCCACCAGATGTGAATTAAAAGCAGAAGTGAAGGTTATTTCTCAAAAAAAAAAAGGAGTTTCTCAGGGATACAGTGTTGATATGTGCATATATATCCCTCTCCAGAGTGTAAATGTGCATATGGCTGATTGTTTGAAAGGATCATGTTTCAACCCCAGGAGTACTGTAGTGATTATGTTTGTAGAGACTTCCAGCTCTACAAGGTCTTAGTTTAAACAAGCCTTATATCTGTAGCTTTTCTCAGAATTTCCAACAGGCTCCCACAGGTGGTTAAAGCAGGCAGGCTGCACAGGTAGATTCCACATCCCGTAGAAACATCAGTTGTTAGCATTTTCTCCTTGAAGGTATTTGTAGTTATGCATGTTCTCTGGGCAATTAAAGGAGTTTCCAGCATGCGTATATTATTTAGTAGAAGGTCTTGGAGACCCAAGAAAACAAAAGAATGAATGATACTACTGAGACCCACACTTGTCTGGTTTCCTTTGCAATGATGCAGTGCTTGGTGAATGACGTCATTTGACGTCATTGGGCAAAACCCTGGCACAGTTTTCTAAAATGTCATTGTGGCACTCAGGAGGCCCTTTTCAGATCCATGTGACCCCATGACCTCCTTAAACTATCAGAAGAGTATCTGTTACTGCAGATCCAGATACGAGATGGGCTAAGAACATCAAATGCTGGCAAAACACACCTCCTGTCAGAGAGAATTTAAAACTGTCAGTGAAATTGCAGAGTCACAGAGTAATTTTGTTTAAGTGAGTCTGAAATCCAACCAAACAGCTGAGCATAGCCAACATGTTAGGGCTTCACCATCAAGGGATTCTTCTTGGCAGAACAAAAATAGTAACAGACTTCACATTACAACGACAGAGGATTGTAGCAAAGCTTTAAGAGAGGTTCTGTTTTTGTTGGAAGTGACTTCCATTGCTCTGTCTGATGAATGTAAAATTTGTCAAATACCTAGCCTAGCTATTCAGGAATATAAAAAATGCCACCAAATTACTAAATAAAATATGACTAATGGCACAATCTTAATAAAGAAATTAAAATAAAAATAAGGAAGTTGTTGGATGTAGCGAGAAGTAGGCAATGTGACATGAGCACATTATATAAAGATCCAAGTAATTCCACATTATGGAACACAACACTATTGTGAAATGGAAAATTTATTTGAGAAGTTGTTTGGGTTGATGTCACAAAACAACTCTTTACTGTGCTCTAATGATAAGTTCAGTTTCTCACGATTGCTGGTTGCATATACTTCCTCCTTCCAAGTTTCTGTGGGTCAATACCCTCATGAACCTACTGACAACTCTTCTAACAAGCTCTGCATGTTTCTAAAGATCAAAGACTATGTAGATCTCCTGATCTCAGGAAGAAATGGAAATCTGGCAGCGAGCTCCATCTTTCACCTGGCTACAAGCCATAGCTTCGCTGCATCTATCTGTGAGTTTCCAGCAGAAATTTTACAGTTTATAGACTTTCTGTTATGTATAGCATTTCAGTAAGTATGCCAAGATCAACCGTAGGAGCTAAGAAATTATTTATGTCATAAGAGGGAAATACTATTTCAGAACTGTTTGTAAGGTGTTAAAAACAATGTCAGTGCTGTTGACTTTGCCTTAGTTTCCTTCTATGCAATGCCCTGATCTGAACATTTCATGTGTTTCAAATACATGCTCAGCTGAATGAAATGCTAGACTTTAAGGCTCAGTTCTCATTCATTAGTCCACAGACTTTAATATACATAGAGCCAAGCCCAAACTAACACAAATGGCATTTCATTTGTTGGCATTATCTTCCATAATGTCCTTGTTATTACTTGAAAGTTTTTGTAAATTTTGAAATGTAGAAGTGCATATGTGGATAGTAGTTATGAACTTAGAGCTTCACCACTTCTAAATCACATATGTGATTTGTAATATGCTGTAATTCTGAAATTTCTCAACACTCACAAACACAGCCTTTCCCAAAACATATTTAAAGACAGTATCAAGAATTCTACCTAGGAAAAAAAAAAAAAAAAAAGAAAAATCCACTAAAATATATTTTCTCTCCTATGCAACATATGTGAAGCCTGTTCCACCAGAATCCTAATGCAGGTATTTGAACCAGTTTGGAATACTAAAGAAGGCTTACACTTAAAATATTGCCATCTTTATGTTCTGACTCTTTTTAGTTAAAAAAAGAAAGAGAAAAAAAGAAAAAGAAAAAAAAAAGAAGTACAAGAAAATAATTCAAATCAATGCGTTTTACCTCCTAAACAATAAAATAAATGAAATGGACAATCTGCTTCATTTTTTCAGCCTGGCATACACATAGAATATGTGACTCTGGGATACTGCAGTGATTTTTCACCATTTACAGGTTAATAGGAATGCTCTTTACTACTCTGAAGTCATTCCAGTCTCATGACAGCAAATTATTGAAACAGTGATTTATTTAAAAAAAAAATATTCTGCTTTTACTCATTATCTGGTACAATAAAGGCCAGAACACTTTGGATGAGACCGTAGATGCTGTGGCAATATAAATTAACAATAAGAGCTGTGAATGAATTTTATGTATTACTATGGGCTTTTTCAAGAGTTTATGTTAGATAAATATTTAGCAGATCTTGCTTAAGTAAAGCTATCTTCTCAGCAGCTTCCTCTTCCCCATATTGCGCATCTCTTGTTTATACTTGTATGACAAGACAAGTGATCACTGTGTAACTGTTGGGAATTAAGTTAGCTTGGAGTGTTTTGCTATAACTCTTGACTTCTGCAGACTTTTGATTGAGCTCTCAGCCAGGTTGTCTTCCACACAATTGTATGGATGAGATTCCGGGGGCAGGTGTTAACTGTGGAAACCTACTTAGTATTAAACGTACCTGTCTGATGGCTACCGACTTTGGAGACAAAGTTTTTATATATTTTTTTTCTGGTCATTGTTCTTTACAAAAGACCTAATTGAATATATTTGTCAAATCATGTCTCTGGTTTCCCTCTTCTTCTCCCCCCGCTAATTGGACATGTATTGTGTTTGTGTGGGAAGGAAGGAGGCTCTATAGCAGAACAGCAATATTGCTGGGAAAAGAACATTAAAATGGATAAAGGGATTTTCTAGTGGTATAAATACCTGCACACGACCTCCCTGTTCTCTGGAGTCCTTCTGTATATGTATATACAAGTGCAAATACTGGAATAGAGTTGGAGCTGCCATTAATCGCTCAAGACCTGATCAGTTAGAAAACGGGAAAGGGTGGCTCTTTGCCTTTCACCTGTTTGAGGGCATGACTTGCCAAGCGTTTGCTTCATCCGACAATTTTGTACCCTTGAATTCTGACTCTTCTCCCTCCCTGCCTCTGATAATGCATCACAGCGCAGCAGAGTGTCTGCCCGTTTCTAACCATGCGACCAGTGTTGTCTCCACAGGTACTTTTTAAAAATAATATTGCTCTCTGTAACGCTCATTTGTAGTGCTTTTAGATGATATGTGTGCATCAAGTTTTACAATATTTAAAGTGTTTGATATCAGTGTTATGTGAGTATGAAACTACTTCAGAGTGGAAGCATTTTCATAAAGCTGCATCATGCGTAAATCAAGAACACTCTAAATGTTTGCATGTCAGCCAAATTTTAGCTTTCTCCCAGCTTATTAAAATATTAGGCTAACATCAGCTGTCACTACAGTAACTCAGAACAGGTTTAATGCTGACAATTTTTTTGTGCCTACATAGTCTTCAGTGGTGTCATGTAAATAATTAAAAGTTTGTTTTCTGTGCAACCACAAATTTTGATAATATAAATTACTTTAGACAGAAAATAGATGTTAAACAGGTGTAATATTAATTGTGAGAGCTACCAAGAAGAGGGAAAAAAAGCAAATTACCTCCTGGGTAAAATAGCACCTAATGTTCAAAACTGGTGATAGAAATCTCATCTACATTTTAGAAATTTTTGTTTGTGTGTATAATCCAAATAATTGCATTTAAACAATAAACTGTCAAGAGACAGGGAGACGGACTTTTTGCAGCCTCAGATCTTCAGAAGTGTTATTCCGCAGAACAGAAGCTACTGAAAACTTTCAGGAATATAAATAACTTTGTTTTATTTGAATCTGCATAAAGGTAAGGTAAGAGCTTTACTCGAAATCCCCAGAAGAATCTGTTTGCTAAAGTGCATCAGAAATAAAATATTTTAACAGTATGAAAAATATTGTCAAATAGTGAAAACTGAGCATCAATAATACATAATGTAATCTCATACTCCAGGCAGGAAGGTTAAAATATCCTAACACAATTGTTGGGTAGCGGTTGTAGTAGGAAATAACAGAATTAAAATTTTGTTTGAGTCCATAATAATTTATCTGTATCATAGCTGTATTTTCTAGATTGTTTATCCATCTTGTTCTGATCTACAGAAATATATGTGGTGACTGGAAGAGCTACAAAAAGCATTCACAGATGTGTTTTAGGTTTTCCATACTTTGTAGTTAAAACTAAGGGACCACCGTTATCAGGGGAACTCTCTTCACAGCCTCAAATCTATCAGGTGAACATCTGAGAACAGAAGTGACAGAAGATGCTCTTTACAATGAGTAATCTTACAGAATTTCATATGTGGATCCAGAAATTGCATTAAATAATGACATTTTGGTGGAAACAGATAAAGAAAACTTGTGCAAAACAGTAGAAACAGAAGAATTTTGAATAACGATGTAACTTAAATGTAGAAATTTATTAAACAGTGTGTAATAATCCTGTATTCTTGAAAAAGATGAGTATACTTCTGTTCAAGAAGTATAGAATATCATAAGCTAATATTTTGCAGTATCCTCTGCAGTGAAGTTGTTAGTATTTAATTCAAATAGCATCTTCCTCCCTACCTTTTATTTATTAAATCTTTATTAGTCAGTTGAAAATGGCAATTTTTAAGCATAAGAATTATATTGATTATGGATTATGAAATAATAATAGAAAAACACCTACAAGTAAACTCCTAGATATTATTTCAACAGAAAAGTTGCATTTCTCAACATGCATGGGTATTACTAATTCAATCTCTCTTTTGGATGAACTTACAGTTGTACAGGTATGAACATTCCAGTAGCATTTGTATGCATAAATGTGTAAATGGCATTTTACAGTTCTGATCACTGTTCTAAAAAACAAATGCTAATCCCTAATTAATCATATTGCTCTGAACAACTGGAATGTGTGCTCTGAAGTTCAGCTTTTCACATTCACAGATATGAATTTACAGTATTACTCTTTACAACGATTGTTAGAGGGTACTGTACATTTCTGCTGCCTACTTACACAAGGAAAACAAGCATGTATTTTGCATTGAACAAAAAATTGCCCGATTCTTCAGGCACTGGGAGGTTACAGAGCATAGACCTCAAATACCTATCTCTTCATCTTACTGATCTATAAACTTTTGCTTCTCAGAGACTGCCAGATGGTTATGTCCTAGAGTTAATGTTTGCAGGAGAACTAGATACAAGGATACTGTCCACCTCTGAACTGAAAGGATGTATCTTGAATCCTCATGCGTTTTCTTACCAGTCCCGTCTGTTTTGTCTTTGATACAAACTCCTAAATGTTCCCATCTCCATTTTGCCATGATGACTTCGGGAAACACGTCAGCAGGACTTCACTACTCTGTGCCCTCCTGTCACTATGGAAATCAACCCTCTACCTATGGAGTGATGACAGGTAAGAGGCAGCCTCAACTGAATGAGCTATCAGCATAATGAGTTTGGTCAGCCTTCCTTTAAAAGAATAAGTTCAAAAGAGTTGCTTAAAGAAAGGACTGGAGTTAAGGCGCTACAAAAGAGGTTAGCAAAGTAGGGTTCAGTGTCTTAAACTTAAACCTCTGTACCTCTCAGCACATCACCCTGTGTCTTACTTCTTTCTTTAAGATGGAGGCGGCGCTGCTCTTTTTGCTTACCTATGTCCCCTTTTCCTTTTAAGGGATTAGGACTTATCTGATATATGTGGATATTACCAATATCTAGGGTCCTGGAGCCTACTATTTCTTCTGTCTCCAAACACCAGGATTTGATGAGAAAAGGCAAAGCAATGATTCTACACTACGTTTACTGAAGCTACTGTTAGCTGCCATGTTTCTGTCACAAAGATGTCAAGGCAAATATTCTGTACCTAAGATGACTTAGTGTGTATAGAATTGTAGTGTAAGTAGTTTCAATGAGCACTAACCTTGTACTTAATTCCAACAAAATTTAGGATCAAGGTTAGAAACAGAGCTACAATCAAAAATTATTTTCTTATTCTTATACTTTTTACCTGTTTAAAGACATTGGGATAGCCTTTAAGGCCAGAAGCACTTTTAGTCAGTGTATAATTTTCCAAATCCTATAAGGCAGCATAAATTACGTTCATACAGATGATCATGTATTTTTACATTTAAAGCTATGCTGGCATCCCAGTCATATCCTAAGCTAAGTTACTCTGTGCAATTTTAAGTAGCCTTCAGTGAAACAGTGTCAAGAACCAAATTAACATGCAACCCAGAAGATAAATGTTACTCAAAGATAACCCAGAACAAACTCCACATGTGATTTCACTTAAAATAGATGAAAATACTACAGTAAATCAGCATGAATGAATATATCTGCATAGGGACTTCTTAGAGACAGAGAGTAGTGCAAATATTCAAATGTCTCTCATTATCTCATGGATAAATTCAAGTCTGTTGCAAGTGTTCCTGGCATTGTTCAGATCCCCAGGTAAAATCCATAGGTAGTAAACAATAAATATTAAAAATAGGTATTGGTCAGAAGTTTATTTTGTTTTGTTCCAAAATAAATGCATCTTCATCTCACTCCTTTCTTTCCTTTAATATCCTCCTTTTTCTCTAGGCATCAAGCCTGCAACTCCAGAGATGCTATCAGCAAGTCTCTCCCAGAGTCGCATCTTACAGACATGCAGCATGCCACATCCCAATGTAGTAAATGGTGTCAGCACATTGCAAAGCAAGTCTTTCTCTTTTTCTTGTATTTTCTCTTATACTTTGGGAAAATCTCTTTTGTGGTTTTCCTGTGCAAAATGTATAATATATTCCAAAGCGGTAGAATCTCTAATACTAAAGACAGCTACCAGAGCAGTGAAGAAAACAAGTAGAGGAGGAATGTGGAGGGGTTGCTAATGAAGCTCTGAGTTTTGCTGCAAATGTTTGTGTCATTTAGAAAATTGAGGATTTCCTGGAGACTTAGAGGTTATCATTCACTTCAGGTAACACTAAGGAGGGTTCATACTTCTAGTTTCTTCTTAATAAGTATGCTTTATCTCCTTCAAGTTAGAAATTCTTTCCACATAGGTGCAATACCTAGCAAAAAACAGCTTTCACTCCTACTGAATCTCCTTGTTAAGACTGATAAACATGAACAAAAAGTAGCACAAGGTAGCTTTATCCTTAATCAATATATTTTTAAGCTAGAATGGTCCCTGTTTTTCTCTGGGTTTTCCTCAAAAAAATCTTATATTAAACCTTAACCAAGACATAAGGGCTGTTCTGAAAGTAATGTCTCCTGTTTTATTATGTTGGCCCATGATGTCAGAGGCAGATGTTGATGGTATGGCAGTAGAGGCTGAAGCTTCCCACCTTGTGACAGATGACAGCAGAGGGGGAAGTCTAACATAATGATATCTGACATGGAAGTTCATATGAAGGAAAGGTGTGACACTGAATTTTTCCATGAGGAAAAAGTGGCACACACTGACATTCATCAGTGATTGCTGAATGTTTATGGAGAACAAACAGTGGATGTGAGCATGATGAGGCAGTAGGTGGTGTATTTCAGCTGGTGGTGACAGTGACATGAAAGACAAGGCATGTTCTGGATGGCCACACGTAGCTATCACACCACAGAATGAAGAGAGTCTTAGTCAGCTCATCTTCATGAATTGACAGATTATGACCAGGGAGCTATGTATGGAGCTGAGTATCAGCTTCAATGCATTGGAAACGACAGTGCCAATGTTGGAATAGAGCAAATTTTGTGACAGGTGAGTGCCATGAATGTTCACACAGAAATAGAAGGAACATCATATGCAAGCTTGTTAGGACCTATTGAATCAATACTGGGCTGAAAGTGACAGTTTCCTGGATGGCATCATTACCAGTGATGAGATGCGGTGTCACCACTACAAGCCAGTCAAAACGGTAATCCATGGAGTGGTAATGTGAACTCCCCATTGAATAAAATGTTCAAGTTTATGTCCTCAGAAGGCAAAGTGATGTTCACTGTCTTTTGGAATAGTAAATGGGGGATCTTTCTGGATTTCCTGAAACTCTGATGACACTAAGCTGAAGGCTTGAACTTCCAGAGCAGGTCAGAGAAGAAAACAACCTCCTCTTGCAACACAACAAAGCCAGGCCCCATGCCAGTTAGAAGACATCGTCAGTCTTCTCCGAACATTTAGTCTGCTTTTGGAATCTTCTGACTTCCATCTGTTTGGGTTGATGGAAGATGGACGGCATAGACAACATTTTCCTAGCAATGACATCATCAGAGCAGCTGTGAAATAGTGGGTCACTTCTGCTGGTGCAGATTTCTATTAGTTTGACATAGAGGCTACTGTACATCACTGGAAAAAATGCATAGCTAACGGAGGTGACTGCTCAAAACTAGTATCTTGTAGCTGAGAATTTGCTATACCAAGTAGTGTTATTGTGCTCTGTTACAGTGACCTTGGAAATAAATAGGAGGCATTACATTCAGATTGACCTACATAGTATCTGGTCTGGACATCTTGTCTGGATTAGTATTTGTTGGAGTCTGGACTGCCATCTAATTTGATTATGTCATAATTTGCCCATGCAATGGGATGGATGTGGGATGAGAAAGTAGATGTTCTGCTTTTGTATAAGGGGACGAGATAAAGACTGGGTCTTCTGGAAGATCCTTACCCTCTCTCTTGAGTAGCCTTTCACATGTTACAAAAAATATATATTATAAGCTTTGGCTAGGAGATTACAAAGGCACATTTTCTATAGTGTTGCAGAATAACTATATTTAGTTTTCTTCTGGGTTTTGCTCAGGTAGCCTGACTCCTTGCCTTTATAAGTTCCCTGAGCATGCCCTGAGTGCCAGCTCTTGTGCCCTGGGCCACAGTTTCACACCCATGCATCAGACCCTCCTCAGTGATGATCCCACAGCTGCAGACTTCAAGCAGGAATTCCGCAGGAAAAGCAAGTCTGTGGAAGAACCTGTTGACATGGATTCACCTGAAATCAGGGAACTGGAGAAATTCGCTAATGAATTCAAACTGCGGAGAATTAAACTCGGTATGTGCTTTTAGACAGCCAACAAAAGGCTGAAAATTTCCAAGGAGATCCCTGTTATTTATAAATATCTTATGGTCTGGGCCATGCACTTGTCTCATCATAACTTTAATCCCTCCTGGTCTGAAAAACTTTCTCCATTCCTAGAAAACTTGCAAAGAATCAGCAAATGTCAGCTTTTAGCATCTTAGCGTGCCAAAGGTAACTTTAAATATTCCTTCTTCATGAATTATTTGTCTTGTTCACAAGAGCAAAGAAAATTTATTCTTGTTCATTAAGTTCCATTCAGTAGCAGGGATGTTATTTCCTATAGTTCTGGATTTTCTGCAGCTGAGAGCAGCCCATGAACTAATATTTTTTACTCATTCCTTTCCCCATGAAGTGCTCCATCACACAAGGTGGTGCAATGTCACTTCAGTATGCAAGATGGATGACATCCATGGCAAATATTTCACACCAGCAGGGAACTTTTCTTCCTGTTTTATTTTCTGGTGCCACAGCGTATGTACAGCAGCAATAGATTTCTTTGTTGCTGCCTGATAACTAGCAAGGATGATGTGAGAGGAACTGTATCAGTGGGTCTCTGGTGAGCTCAATATTGGGTACTTCAAACAAAATGCTGCAATTTTGATGTTATTGCTTATAAAATTATATTGTATCATTACAATTTTAGGGCATCCTTCTACAAAAAATCACCTTTATAAATGTGAAAAAAAGTTTACACATTTGTTTCAGATATCTATGCTTAATCTTAACCACTAGAAATCCCTTGTGTTCCACTTTGCAGTATAAAAATAAGGACAAAAGCAGAAATTTATGTTTTAAAATAAAATCTGTAACCTAGGTAGTTTTGTTGTATATCATGTATTTAGAGTCAAATGCAGCACAGAAAAAGATTATCTGGGCCCCACACTATTAATCACTATAATTATTACTCCATCTTGATGCAGTAATTTGTGAGGGAGCAAAAGCTGCTCTGATGTAAACAAATGGCACAGAAGTGGTGAGGCTGAGCTTAGTGTGTTAGTGGGAAAAATGTAATTTGCAGAGGAAAACTGATCTGAGGTTGAACTTTATGAAAGAAGACAGAGTTAATATGGGCTGTGGATCTGGAACCAAGAGACACAGTTAGTGCAGTCAAATGGGAAGCAAAAAGCAGCTCTGTGACACATTTGGCATCTAAAGAGATTGTGCCCATCCTGGCTCAGGTGTAGGCAGGCAGGAAGACAAGACAGATTGATCGGTGCAATGAATGGGGTCCTCAGTGCCTATGAGTAAAGTGCAGAGCTATTATGCTTGCTTCTGTTCATCCACCAGAACAGATAACAGGAGACCAGTAGGGCTGACAAGGAGTAGCTTAATGCCACCGCATCACCTACAGAAATGTATGGGATCTGGATATTTCTGAGATCCCTAATCACAGAGACGTAAAACTTATGAAATCAGCAGAAGGTCGGGCACAGCCTAAGGTGAGATAAAAGTCAGCCCAAGACCTCTACAAAATGATTACAGAATCATAGAATCACTAAGGCTGGAAATACCAATATCACCTAGTCCAAGCACCAAGCCATCCCCACTGTGCCCACTATGTCCCTCTGTGCTACATCCACGTGGTTCTTGAACACTTGCAGAGATGATGACTCCATCACCTCCCTAAGCAGCCTGTGCCATCACCTGATCTCTCTTTCCATAAAAAAAAAAAAAAAAGATTTTCCATAACAGCCAACCTGAACCTTACCTGGTGCAACTTGAGAATATATTACCTCTTGTCTTATTGCTGTTACCTGGGAGAAGAGGCCAACTCCCACCTTGCCACCACCTCCTTTCAAGCAGTTGTAGAGAGTGATAAATTCTCCCCTCAGCCTCCTCTTCTCCAGACTGAACAATCCCAATTCCCTCAGCTGCTCCCCATAAGACTTGTGCTGCCAACCCCACACCATCTTTGCTGCCCTTCTCTGGACACACTCCAGGGCCTCAAAGACTTATAGTGAAGGGTCCAAAACTGAACACAATAATCAAGGTACGGCCTCACTAGTGCTGAGTGCATGCATCACATGAACACCAGATTCCTAAGAGTCCACAATGAAGGGCTCAGTTACCCTCTGTAGAAAGATCTGGCGTGACTTTTTCCTCTTAATTTTGACAGGTTATACACAAACCAACGTTGGTGAAGCACTGGCTGCTGTGCATGGCTCCGAATTCAGTCAAACTACCATTTGCCGCTTTGAGAACTTGCAGCTGAGCTTTAAGAATGCATGCAAACTGAAATCAATACTGTCCAAGTGGCTGGAAGAAGCAGAACAAGTGGGAGGTAGAATTGAAATCCTCTAAGTATTTACTGCAAGTAGATCACAATCTTATAAATACTTCGAAGACTTTGTGCCTTTCATAAACTGAGAATTTTGCTTTACTAGCTTTAGATATTAAGATGCCCTGATGGCATGTATTAAATTTAGGTGTCTTTTTTGAGTGAGCAAAAAATATTTGGTGCAAACTGTAAGGCATAGAGACTACAGAACAGCAGAAACACCACTTGATTGCAGGAAATCATTTCCTTCAATCTCATTGCAGCAAGCTAGTTCCATTCCAATTACTCATAGTAATTACTTCTACTTTAGGATCTGCAGGACAGCCCGTGCAGCACTGAGCTGGATTTCTTCACTAGCAGAAGACTTCCTGTGAGTGCCTAGCATTTAAAATGTGACCATGTGGTACAGAATTCATGTTCAGCTGAGGCAGTGCTCTTTAAAGCCCTAAAGAAGAATAGTATGTCATAGAGATTTTTATTTTTTTTTTACGTCACCTTTTTCTGCTAGAGGATTCCCTTCCTTTTGCCCAGTTAATTTCCACGAGTAGAGAGAGTTCTGAGGTTCCCTGGGCTAAGCTGATTGAGAACAGGTTGGCTGATATAAAGGAAACAGGTCATTTTAAGGGACAGACTTTTCATCTGAATTGAGATGAGGGGAAGCAGCATGACTGGAGGTGACCATGAAAGCCAGGGCTGCCACTGTGCAGCACTCAGCCAGAACAGGAAGAAAGAGATTTAATACTGCCTTTTGGATTTGCCATTATATTCAGCAGTAGGAAACACTGTTAAGCAGCTGCTTCTGCCATGAAGTTCAGTTTCCTTTGAACCAAATGAAACCAGAAACTCTCCTAATCTGGTCAGCACACTGTAAGGATTACTTGTAAGGTGTCTGCAGTGTGTAGCAGCTGCTGACTTTGTTAGCATTGGTGCAGGCGTAAGCTGCACAGTAAGGAAGTGGCCTCTGGAAAGCAGGGGTGAGTTGTCCAGCAGAAAGTGGGGAGGATGAATAAATGGGATGGAAGGCAGAGCTGTATTTCTGAAGACAGTGAGATAGCTGAGGGGATCCAGGTTGCATCCTGCTGATGATGAAGAGGAAAGTATGTAAAATGAGTGGAGTGACACATCTCCCCACGTACATGGGCATAGAAGCAGAGCCACTGCTATTGCAGCTTTACCACTGCCATTCTGTTTTTGCTTATAACCATTTACAGCTGGAGTTAAAATGACCAAGACTCTTCAAGAGAAAAGTATAGCTCTGTTGTGCACTCTCCTTATTCAGTACTAGTATCTGTTACACTTTCTTCTGTCTTCCAAAAAAGGCAAATTTTTTTTTTCCAGAGATGATTGCACACAATTTCCATCCCCTGTGGAAGTTAACTGCTCTTTTGTTTTTGTTTGTTTTGTTTTTAATACAGCTTTATACAATGAAAAAGTTGGCGTGAATGAGAGGAAGAGGAAGCGCAGAACCACCATAAGGTTATACATATTTATGGGGTTACATGTTAGAAATGCATTCAGCTGAGAAGTTTCATTTTGGGGGGTTGACATCAAAGTGTTGTTTTATATTTGTGAATATTTAATGAAGGGTACACTATTTTGAAACATTCCAGTGCAAAATAAAAACACACCTACCTCCCTGTGAAACCCCAATGGGCACCGAGTAAATACATTTCCCAATTAGAGACTTTTCAAAATATGACAGCATACTTCCATGTGAAAAAACATTTCAATTCTGACCCAGTTTTACAATTTTGATTTAGTAAATAAGTGCAGGCCATCCTTGTTTTTTTTTTTTTTTTTTTTTTAATTATTATTATTATTTATTTATGGAAAGTTCTACATTATATCAAATGAAATTGCATAATTTTCCAGGAAATTAATATCGGGGACATCTGAGGGCATATTTTACAGGTAATAGTGGATCTCCACCTCTGTTCTCTGCTTCTAGATTCCTTAGAGTTCCCAAGGAAGCATTTTCATTAGCATTCCTTCTCCCATTATTTTTGTCATCTCAGGTAGCCCACACCTACAACCTGTCTAGCCTCAAATCCATACAGAAATTAAGTAGGCTGGTAATTCATCATAGAAAAACAATCACCAAATAAGGAAAACAAAGAACACGATGCAAGAGATAGTGAGGTATACCAATTTCTTTTCAGTATCCTAGACTCTTGCAATTGTTGGTGAAGAAGAATTCACTGAAGAATTCACTCAAGGGGGGGCCTCCAAGTAGCTGCAGCATTCTTCCACAGAAAGGGGATTGGCCACTTTAGGGTGCAAGCTTGGCACTGTCAGGCCCTACCTCACAGCAAAGTGCCTGTTCTTTGAATAGCAATCGTGTCCTCTGTGCAATGCCATCTCCCAGGAATGTAGGCTGCTCTATGGCCTCTCAATCTGAGCCCCACAGTGACAACTCATACCTTCTCCTCTCACACATTCAACTTGAGCTTTGCTTTTTTTGAATTATATTGCCTTTGATATAAGAAATAAAATGAAGATATGAATTCTTTCTGTCTTTCAAACTAAATATTCATCTAAGAGGATGCTTCTCAGCTAGGAGTGAACAGGAACTGTAAAATGCTTCGTTGATCATTTGCTAATCACAGCACCTCACTAGGGACAAAATTTTACTTATGAAAAGCCTTTTTTTTCTTTTTTTTTCTTTTTTTTTTTTTTTTCTCAGCTTCTCTTCAAGTGAGAAAGGACTGTGCCATGTCCCAGACCCTTACCCACTATGGCTTACATAGCTGTGATTTCAAAGCAATTCTGTTCAGGTGTTTCCCAAGATCTAGAGAAACCTCCTGAAGACAGTTCCACTAATGTTATAGGATTTGCTGTTCTCGCTTTATCACAGCTGCTGAAGAAATCAAGCTTATTATTATTTCTCTTTTATATCTACCTACCCTCATTACACTGAGGCTATTAAATATGGCAGCCTGTCAAGGGCACAGATCACTGAGGGGAAGCTCAGGACTATACCCAATATATTAAAACATATAAAATGTTTACTATTTCTTTGAAGGCATGTAGGACATCAGTTTGAAGACTTGAAGGACCTAATAATTTACAGTTGTGGAAGCTATTTAATTTTCTATTGTTATTAGTAAGTTTAAAAAACTTCTAGTGAAAAAATAATCATAGAATCACAGAATGGTTTGAGTTGGAACAAACCCTTAAAGGCCATCCGGTGCAACTCCCTTGCAATGAACAGGGACATCTACAGTTTGATCAAGGCACTCAGAGCCCCATCTAGCTTTACCTTGAGTGTCTTCATGGATGGAGCATCCACCTTTTCTCTGGGCAACCTGTTTCAGTGTCCCACAACCCTTATTGTAAAAAACCTTTTCCCTACACCCAGTCTAAATCTCTGTTCTTTTAGTTTGAAACCATTTCCCCTTGTTGTATCACAACAGACCCTGCTAAAAAGTCTGCCTCCTTCTTTCTTACAATCCTGCTTTAGATAATGAAAGGCCGCTACCGGGTCTCCCCAGAACCTTTTCCAGGCTGAACAGCCCCAGCTCTCTCAGTAAGGTATCTATATATCTGCGTGTGTGTAGAACATTATACTATTAATTAGGTGGTTTTGGTAATGTTGCTAAATATTGCAAAATGCACACACGAATGAAAGACCATCAACATACTACAGTTGAAATAACAGGAACTCCAGCATGTATTTCGTACATTTGCACATTATTTCTAGTATAATGCATAAGTGCCCTCTTGTGTCCGAAGAAATTATAGCTACTGCTTAAGCCAGCTTTGGTTGCGTCCTGTTGTGGCTATGTAAAAAAGTTGCAGATACTTTCAACAAAATACATGAGCAAAAATAGGAATCAAATTCCATCTGACACTATGCAAAGATAATAGTCTTACCTTACCTTTTTTTTTGTGGTACTATTCAACTTTAACCATTGCTGACTGAGAACAGGTTATGGCAGATATTTGATTTTTAGAAAACATGATAACTGCTAAAACACTGCTGTTGTCATCTCTGATTTCCAGAAGTACTACAGAAAAAGCCTGAATGTGTCAGAAAAGTGCCTAAAAGTGATATTTTGTCTCTTTATCCAGTATTGCTGCCAAAGAAGCCCTGGAGAGGCACTTCGGAGAACAAAGCAAACCTTCTTCTCAGGAAATTATGAGGATGGCTGAGGGGCTTAATCTTGAGAAAGAAGTCGTGAGAGTTTGGTTTTGCAACAGAAGACAAAGGGAAAAAAGAGTGAAGACAAGTCTGCATCAGAATGCCTTTAGCTCTATAATCAAGGAGCACCACGAGTGCCGGTAAAGCTTTTTTTATTCATGCTTAGCTGTGGATTTCTGTTTTGCTTTATTTTAAGTACTTTGTTGTTTAAAACAAAACAAAACAAAACAAAACAAACAAACAAACAAAAGGTAAAACACTTGATTCCTTTACAAGCTAGCCAGCTTCAGATGCAATTTGGTATAGAAGGCCTGATTTCATTGTAAAATGTTGAGGAAATCATGCTATTGCATATATCTGAAGTGTTGGCCTAACTTCAAGGAACCTATTGGGCATCACTCAACCAGAAATGCTTTAGAAATTGCACATGTAGTTGCAGTTTCCCTGTGCTGTGCCTTCATAGTCCACTGAATGATTAACAGAGAATCCCCATTGTAGGTACCCCAAGCATGAGGAAACAAATCCTTTGTGTTACTTGTGAAGAAAGGTTACAAAATTTGGTGTCGGCAGCTGTAGTTCATGGAAGATTTTTGCCTCATCCTGTCTATGCACATGCCATACCCCCAGCCCATGGTAGCTATCCAACTGAGCTAACCTTTATGAGATGATGAGCTATTAGGCACATTACATGGTCACACCCCCAGCACTGAACACTGAGTTTGCTAAATTAAGCATCGAAAAGAAGTTAGAACTTTGAGGAAGAGGAGAACATGAAGAAGTGATCTTAAGCTTGCAGTGTTGATAGTGTTAAATATCTATCTATGGCCAAAGATGGGATCCTGGGGGACTGTCACTGGATGTGAGTGATCCAGGCAGGCAGTAGAGGAATGCAAGATAAGGACTGAAAAGCTGCCTTCCAAAAACTGGCTGATATTCAGGGACAAGCTCACAGCTGCTGTACATCTCCCACTGAACTACTCCAGGTAACTTCCTTGTGTCTTTTCAAGGTGAAGCTATGAAAGATGTGCCATAGCTACTGTCTTTGTTTCTGGTGGAATAAGCTTACCAATACTGAGGTGTTGGTAACACAGCTCCTCATGTGTTCTCGGTTTCAGTGTACCATTGCCTTAAACAGGTGCCAAGCTGAAGTGACGTTTTCTAATGCTAGTTATCAAAGGTATTTCCTGCCAATTCATTGCATGCCTTAAGGTCTGATTTGGATAGGTTTAGCTATTGCCCTAAGAGTTTATGGCTTGATGGGAAAAAGTAGGGAATGATAAGTTAATTATTACTTCAGGCTTTCTCTGCCTTATTTTTTTTTTAAGATTAGATTCTTTTGTGGACATACTTAAATGAGAGAGTGTATTAAGTGAAAAAACAAGGCTTTTTTTTGCTTTGAAACAAGTAGCCAAAGCATTTATTGCACTGTAAATTCCCACTCTCTTACACCCCAACAACTGAAATTAACCCCTTGTCATCCTGTAGCCTGGAGAGACAATCAGGTGAAAAAAAAGAACAATAAAAACTAACAAAACAACCCCACAACAATAAGCTAACAAACAAAAACCAGTGACAGTGCCAGAGCTCCACCTATCAGAAAGCCAGACACCAAGAAACTAAATGAAAGACTTTAGTACTCACCAGGGACAGATTATCACGCCATCTCATCAACCCTGCTTGTTGTTATTAAATAGCCCATTATCATGTATGTATTTTACACTTTTCCCAGGACTGGAATTAAGTGAGTACATGCAAGCAGTAATGGCCTGATAAATTTTATTTTTCCATTAAATAGACCTGATGATTTAGAAAATGTCTGAATAATAGGCCCACAGAAAGCAAAGCGGTTTACTGTTCAAGATCACTTAGAATCAGCATGGACAAATTGTGTTTTTTACACTCCTGCATGTTAAATTGTCTCTAACATCTATTACTGTGACCATAAGCTTGTTCAACTGTGGAAGTTTGGCCTCCGGATTAAGGAAATATATTTTTATGGATTAATTGCACTGCTACAACCCCTTAATTTAGAAGCAGACACTAATCTAACCATTCAAATGGGAGAAATTATGCTATATACCCTATTTGGTTAGTTCTCAATTGTAGCATAGCTCACCCACAGCAGCACAGACCATGCCTCTGCCTTTATCAGTTGAATGTGTGTGGACAGATCATGAGCTTTCCAACAGGATAAAAGATAAAAACATTTGAGAAGATTGGGACTCAACAGCATGCTTTTTTGTACTTCTGATGTTACTTAGTCTAGTGTTGTATGTACGTTGAAACTACTGACAAATATGAATTTTATTTATATTGTAAGTTATTTTGTTGATTCTAAAAGGCTTCCTAGTGATGCTGTAAGCCTCTATGTTCTCTTCTTTCCCAAATAAAGTATTCTTACATGTTCAGTTTTCCACATAATTGTTTGTAGTTCTCTTTCAGTAATACTTAACTTTTGCAGCAGTGAGTTGTGCAGATTTGTTTATTCACTTTAGCATGCTATAAGTTAATTCAAGAGAAATTCATGAAATTGTGATTTCTTGTCTTCCACAAAGTCTCACAAGTGAAGACTAATTGCAGTAGTTTAGCAAAATAAAATGAAAATTGACACTTAATGCTATTTGTTACAGAAGAATGACAAACAAACTAAGTGGAAGAAGCAGTCACAACCTAAACACATCTAGCTGTCACCATGGAAATACTAACATCTCAGAGCAGAATTGGTTTAAAAAAAGGAAAGAAAGAAAAAAAAAGAAAAAGAAAGAAAGCCTAGATGAAATCAATTTAATGTGCTGCAGCTGCAGCTGTTAGACTTGGAGAAAGTGGCAATTCAGAGTTTTCTCTAGGAACAACTCATTGACTGGCTAATCGCCATCAATCATTCTTGATTGAGGGAAAAGGCCCTAGATCAGATGCTTGAGGGTTAGTTAGTCTTATAAGCCTGCAAGTAAGTTTAGGTAGCTGCTTAACAAATATGGGTTGTGCCACTTTTCTTTGAAGTTTTGGTTGGGTTTTTTTTTTTTTTTTTCCTTTGCCAATGGTAACTGTAGGTAACTTGTTAGTAGAACAAAAGACAAAACAAGACCTTCTGCTAATGCCTAAATCTGTGGTTCACCTGTCTCCTGAGTGATGCATGCTTTTATCATCATCTTAAGGAGACAGGTGTACTTAGAAAAGGACCCAGTACCAACAAAGCTACTGACCAAAGGTAAGTGGAATAATTGAGTAAGCTAGATTTTTATCTCTCTTTAAGATGTAATGTACATTGATTGTTACAGTGATTACTGAATTACAAGCTGTACAGAAAAGATGGAGACAGGTTGCTTACCACCCTGCATAATGTAAGAACTAAGTCAATGTGTAAAGTTAAAAAGAAAACATAAAATAGTGATTCTCAGTGTGGTAAGGACTAGATTGTGGAACTCCTCTACTAGAAAATGTGAGTGCCAACAATTTATTCATGTGACTAAGCCTGCAGAAGACAAAGCCACTCAAATTGCCATATACAGTAAAATTATGTACCCTCTGAAATAACTTCAATAGATGACTCCTAATCTCTTTTCCAACCTTTATTTTCTTTATCTTGTTCTTTTGTTTTCTTGGGCACCGCTTACAGGCTCTAGTGGAGTGGGATTCTGTGTGACATGGACTATGGTCTGCCTCAGTATAGGTGCTTTTAGGTGCATCAGTTCCTGTTAAGGAGTGAGCAAGGATAAAGGAGTATGAGGGACTGAGTTCGTTTCTTTGTCGTTTTAGTCTACTCAAAATAATATTAAAAGAACTTGTTTCTTAGTAGGGAGATTTGGTTACAGAGTGCTATAAAATACATAACTAACTATAACAGAAATAAATATAACTAAACCTGCAAACATGCAAACCTGCTACTGAAAAATTTTCATATTAATTAGGGCTGTAGAACTTTAGATAACAGTTCCCAGATACACTGCACAGATCTTGATGATGACTTCAGATAAGCAATCCTTCTGATGCCAAATAGTAATGCTTACATTACTGTACTTCACAGACCCTTAAGGGATGGGAAAAAGCTCATCACTGAAGTTTTAACATCACCCAGTTTTAACAACTGCTGAAAGAATAAAGTATGCACTTCACTCAGAAGGGACACAAGTCTTGGTCTTCAACCAAAATGCAGTCAATTATACTTTATACCTAACTTTGCATTACAGTTTCCCCTTCAATGCCTAAGAGTAGAAGCTCCTTCTCAAGAGGATGGAAATGCAAGCTTCATCAAAATGTATGCTTAATGTTGAATCGAAGGCCCACAAATTCTGTAAATGCTCAATAAATATTATGCTTCTTTATTGCTTAGGTCAAAGGTAAACTTGTGTTTAAGAATGGGGCTATTAAAAAAAAAAGTTGTGTAATTTGGACAGCAGGTTAGTCAAAAGCTTTGGACATTACCTGCTGTCTTTGTGACTTTAAGCTTGGATTTTAACACTTTAAAAGGCAAGAAAAGGAGAGATACTGAGTAAAGGAATAGAGCCAGCACTGTGTCAATGGTTTTGCTTTTGTAGCTGTTGAGCCCAAAGAGCTCCCCAAACTCCCCAAAACCAAAAGTAGGAATGGTATCAGAAATCTTACAGGTGTAGAAAAGTCAGTGGAAAGATAACAGACCTAACAATGCAAAGAAAGCCCACCGAGAGAAGGATGTTTAGGACTGACTTCTAGAGGACAGAACCACTGTGGAATAAAAAAAACCTTTTATTAGATTTTTACAAAATAACTTGTTTAGAAAAAAAGAAAAACATTTCAGAGAGATAGGCAATATATAAACTTAAATGTTCATATCTGCTGCCTCACAAATTAATAGCACATCCCTTATTTTCTCTAGTGGTTATCAACATCCATGTAAAAAAAAAACAAAACATAGGGAGATTCACCTATGCTTTTTGTCCCTCTGCTGATGTGAAATGTAAAGCAGATGGTGTGACAATAGCAGATTCACAGAAGTTAATGTTTCCTCCTGCACTTTCTCTAGCAGCAAAGTGTTTTTAAGAAACTTGTACCTCAAAGTTTTTCTTTCTTCAATCTTAAGAGGTATTTTACTTTCTTCTTTGTAACAACAGTGCGTCTGTTGTTTCTGTTTGCTGAACAGCCCCATTATAACAGCACAACCAGGCAAATAATCTACAGCAGAGTAAGGACCTGAGGATCTTTATGCTATCTGGGAAGTTGTAACTGGGAACTGCATTCTCACACTGCTTTTAGCCATCTACTAAAAATGTCAAGTTTTTATTTCATTAGTCAAATGCATTCTGCCTAAAGCCAGAATCATGCTGATACAGCTAAGAGTCCATAGGAAAGAAAAAAAAAACCCTTAATGGAAACAGAATGCTTTTATTGTAGTGTTTTGACAAGTAATTATCATGTATCATCCAAAATTGTCCTCATAACTGAGAATTAGTCTATCATCAGTGTGCTCAATTGTATCTTAGTAAACTCAACTATGCACAGTTATCTCCCATTAAGAAATACTGTAAAATATATACAAATGTTTCAGGCAAATGTCCTTTTTGCAGATGCAGAAGTAGCACTCCTGAACAGGTGCATTTCTAAACATCACTGAGCCTCATCAGAGCTCCTGCCATAATGTTTTGTGGAAACTATCTTTCTTATAGTTTACTCTCCTTTCAAAGACTCATTCTGGAAAAAAAAACTCAGGAGTACTAGATTTATATACATAAAGGCACAGGAATACTGTTAGGTTACAGTACAATAGAGTTCAATCAGTGCCTTTCATGCATTGAAGCTTACTAACACCTAAATCCCTTTCCAATAGAATTAACTGCATGACTGAATCCTTCTCCTTTGATGAAAAGAATAATCAGCTACTTAATCAACTAAAAGTTACTGCAGAAACTTGAAAGAATTGCATAAACTGCTTTTTCTTTCTACCTAAATTGCTGGACTTTCAAGGCTATTTCTCATCAGAACAAAATAATTTCAGCTAAGGTGAAGTTTTGTTTCTGCCAAGATGACAGACTAATAATTCTTCTATAGGAATAGATTTATAAAAATGATATATATTATACAGGTGCTATCCTAGGAGATAACACCATCAGCTACAGAACTGCCAATTCTAAGGACAGAAAAGGAACTGAGAAGAAAACTTTGAATTCAACAGAGAATGAATTCAGACTGTGTATAAAGTTATCATTAGAGCTACATCCCTATTCAGTCCACTGCTCAAGAGAATGGCATGCAATGGACACAGCAAGTGTAATTCTCCTTATCAGTTGATTCAAAGTCATCTCCTTCTCCCTTCAGAGTATCAGCTTGAAGATGTCATTTCTGCAGCTCCAGAGTTTTCCTAGGCATCAGTTGCATTGAAAAAGTATTTGCACTTTTTACATTTGTCTGCAGCTGAATAATTAGAAGGCAGACTATTGCCATCAAGTTAATCAACTCCCAAAGCTTTGAGCTGCCGTTCAATCTCTTCATCTGATATGGTAGCAGCTTTTGATGTTGATGCAGATGGTAAACCTCTGGCAGCAGATGGAGCTTTGGCCATCTAGGAAGAGACAGAAACTTTCTTTAATCAAATGAATACAATTTATGAGAACCTACTACTAGAACAGGACTTTAAAATAAAGGATGGTAGAAAAAAAATACTTAGGGAGGAGGGGGTGGAAATCAACAAAGGGGAAGAAATACATGAAATACTTCAAAATACCCATACCTTTCCAGAAATTTCAATTCCTATCTCATCAAGCACTTGGTTAACAATATCCTGGCTTTCCTCCTCTTCATCAGAAGCATCAAAAATATCATCTAAAGTATCGTTAACTTAGAAGAAAAAAAAAAACAACATCACATTATGCAAAGGAACTACAAAAATCTACTGCTGTTTTTCTACCCTCCCAAAACATCACTGGCTAAGATACCAAGAAAAAGCAGCAGTATATTAGAGACAGTTTTCTTACTACTGCCTTGTAAAGCCTGCAAATGTGGGGAGGTATAACATGATACAATATGACTGCTTCTGTAAAAATGTTTGGTTTCAGTGAAATAGCTCATCTGCTCTATTACCACTCCACTATGTTTTAAGAATTTTTTTTTTCTCCAAAAATACCATCTACAGTTCTCTAAAAATTCCTTCCCTCTTCCAAGTAAGTTGCAGAACTGTTATCTAATTTCTGAATTGCAACGATACAATTCTGGGCAAATGAAGTGTTGAAGTTCTGCAATCTAGTTGGTAAAGGACAAAAACAATCAGAAACAAAAAACCTCCTTTGTCTATCACCCTCCAAAAGGAAGTTTGTGGCTTAAAATCAGTTAAGGAGATAAATACATCCCATACCAGCATGTACATAAAGCTGAGATGATCAGTAATTTCTCAGTTAAACTTGATTTGCTAAAAGTCCAAAACAAAAACCATATACAGAAAGATCAACCACAGGAAAAGCAGTTTTTCCATGGCCTCCTATTAATTATGCTAACAAAGCCTTGTAGTGGCCTCAAACCCTTCCACTTTCCAGGATGTTCCTTCTAGAAGTATGATGAGCGTTTCACATGAAGAAAGAATAGATTTATGTACCCAGTGCTACTGAAAAAACCTAAGGCAACCTCTCTGCTCAGACGTTCATTGTATTGTTTGCTCTTCAGTTGCTATCAATCTCTTTGGAGAAATAAAATTTCAAACATCTGTATTTCTATTCTGGATTTAACCCTTGCAGAGAACTATGGGATGCAGCTAGCTATTTTTCCTAAATACAGAACTTACTCATTTCTTCAGTCATTTCCATCTTCATATTTTCCTTCTGGAAATTCTGCATAGTTTGTAGTGTCTTTTGTGGATCCATTTTCTTATTAACTGCTTGCATTGTCTAATAATATGGGGGGAAAAGTCACCATTACTATACAATAAGAATAGACAATAATAAAAGCCAATATATGCATTAAGAAGAAATAAAACTTCTCTAATAAAATAAACAATTCAGTCAAAATTTCACATTTTTTGGTCCTTTGACATGCCAGTCTGCATGCAGTCTGCACCTAGTAAGTCTGTAGTACAGTCTGCACCTAGTAAGAAATACTGCTTTCTCTTAACCTAATAGATAAGTGTTTTAAAATGTATATGTCATTCTTACTCCACACCTCTTCTGCTGCCTTTATACTTGGAAAAATCTGCTTTATCTGAATGAAAAGGGGAAAACATTTCCTTACTTGCAGGCTATATACATTTTAGAGGTAAATGGCTGTAGTTTTTTTATTTGTTTGAAGAACACTTATTTCAACCACCACTAGAGGACAGACACTGAATTGCAATCATTTCCTAATGATACAATTTCATGGAAAAATGATTTTTCTTCTGAAAAGCAAATATGTAAGTGCTCATGTTAGCTTACAGTGAACTCTTGTATCGAGTACAGACCAATTGTTTTACCAGAAGTACACAGCTGTCTTTGCTTATAAGAAGCATGCTTCTACATCTTTCATGGGATGTCTAAACCTAAATATAGGTGCGAGTAATATAAATGAAAGAGTATATCCAAGAAGGTAGCAGTTGGCTTGATATCATCCCTTTAATTAGCCAGTTCATCCACTACTAGCTTCATTGAAGCAGTACTTCTTTCACTTCTGATTTTGCTTGAAGTGAATATAGAATGTCTCAAGCTGGAAGGGATCTGCAAAGATCAAGTCCAACCGCTGACACCACACAGGATCACCCAAAAATCAGACCTGAGAGTATTGTCTAGATGCTTCTTGGATTCTGCCAAACTCAGTGCCATAACCACCACCCTGGGGAGCCTGTTCCAGTGCCTGATCACTATCTCAATAATGACAAAATAGTATGCTTCAAACATTACCTGAATTTCAAAGGTTGTGTTCCTACTATTATTTTAGTTGAAGAATTTGTTCTGGACTTGTAGGATGTTAGTTCTTTAGAATTCTTCTACTCACAGATGAACATAAAAAAATATTTGTACTACATTGATTTATGCATCTTTAGCAAACAGAAGTCAGAGCCATGATTAAAAAACAGGTGACTACTCACTGGACTTTATCCAAAATTAGTGCCACACAAGGCTAAAAAGCATTTTGAAGATATTTTGGAAGTTTCACATTCATGTATTTGTTATGCCTCTTGAGGCAACTGATTGCATATATTTTTCCACTGATGTAATAATTAAAAAGCAAGATCATTTTGTTCCCATGCAAGACTCTTATGGGAATATATTAAATAAACTGTTTAACCTGATTGGTCATGTACTCAGACACGCCACCTCTCTGTGGGTTAGTTCTGAAAAATAAAGTTTGCTTCAGAGCTACACCTTCATCACTGGATGGGTTCATTTCTGCCAACATACTCCTCTACATATTTTTTCACAGCAATAATTACTTTCTACATTAAGCTGCAAGGCACATAACTGGATTTATCTCCGATTGTGACAGAAGTACTATTTATCTGCAATTATGTGTGCATCTTCTGTTTTCTACATCTCAAGCTGAACAATCCTGCTGCCAAAAGCAGCAGTTCAAGGAAATTATCAGCTCAAGGAAATGGGAAAAAGTTCATAAGATTAAGATAACTGAAATTTTTCAGAGCTCTTTATGACCTAAGATCTGTGAGAAAACTTAATGTAATATTGGTTCCTTAGAGCATGGGGAGTGAAAATGACAGAGAATCCCAGATTAAATTTCCTTAGAAATGTATCATCTCAGGTAATAACCTACCACACAAGCTATAAAGCCGCTGTTACACACTGCACTGATTTCCAGATGAAGCATTCCCCACCTTTTCCCCAGTAAAAACTGCTTGTGACATGACATACAAGCAAGAAATTGTAATTGCATGGTTGCCTGTTGTTTTTTTGGTGGTGGTGGTGGTGAACTTTTGTCCACTGGAAGAGCCCTTCCACTGGTCTTGAAGTTCAATTTTATCATGCAAACATTTGATAGATGTCTGGACCAAGAAGATACTCCTAGTTAGGCTCTAACTGGCAGGACTAATTGGACAAAAAAATCATAATACAAATCCAATTACATTCCCCTACTGTATCCTCAGCATTGCTCATGGTAGTAAGCACTACCTTGATTCCTTTAGTTACTGTATGCAAAATAACTCCACGTTTACATTAAAATGCAGCATATGCTTGTAACACCTTACTTTTGCTGTAGTTGACATAGCTCCAGCCATCTTCATCTGAGAGTTCATGACTTTTGTTTGACTTGACATAGAAGTGACTTTAGAGCTAACAGCATACGTTCGGTTTTTCTGTTTCCGCAGTTGTACAAGCTGTTTTGCTAGCACTTTGCAGGCTTCCTTATTACCAGTCTTAGCCATTTTCTTTATCTCCAATTCCTATTAAAAAACAACAACAAAACAACAAAGACAAACATTCAAGTAATATAATAAAATCTCAAGTTCAGGAATTTTTAGTACTAACTACTCTTACTGCTTTTTGTTTTGTTTTTTCCAGGATTTTTTTTTTTAAGTTATATCAACAGTTAACTGATTTTTTTACTGAGGTTATTCAAGGTTCTTTCACAGAATTAATACAAAGCTGTCCTGCTTTGTATTTAAAACCCAATCTGAATCATGTAGTACGGTAGCACAGTTTCCCAAAAGATTTCACTTCAACTTTTACATAATGTCACATTAATTTCTATGTGAATATTCAATTCTATGTCTGGGTATGGAGTAACACTTCAAAAAAAAAAAGTGAATAAATAATTATGTCCAGCCAATTATTTGTGCCATGACTCTAATCTTTTTTGATTTATTGCATTTACTATCACTCCTGCTGCACTGCCCATGGAAGAAACAGTGAGGCCATAAGCTCTGCTAGTTTTTCAGCTCAGAGATAATCTCATAAATTTTGGGGAAATAAGTAAATAAAGATAGGAAACAAAGGCTCTATTTGCTCACATCACTTACCCGAATTTACCACATAATAAAAGCACTGCAATTTGTCTACAACAACATGCACTTAACGTAGACACTACTGGCTAACAAAAAACAAACGTATTTATCAGCTCAGGGAAACTGCAGGTATAGAAGTACCAGGGAAAAGTTTGGCACAAATAATTCTGTTAGTGGGGATTTTTTCAAATTATACCTTTTGATTTATGTTTTTGTTAATACAGACTTTCCAAACAACTTTCTTCTTCAGCCTTAAGATCTTGCCATAACAACTTAGTTGTTCTTATGAGGCCAGTTGTTCACTTTGACTTCTACCATTAAGCAAAAGCAGCTTTAAGACCAGCACTGTAATTCTTCATGAAAATAAACCTTCTACAGGAATACAAATACTTCACTTTAAATACACTAGTAATCCAGAAAAATGTACTAATAAGAAGATATATTGCTCTGAAAAAGTAAACACTGGATACTACAATATGAAAAACAGTCATGTTTAAAGGCAAATACAAACTGACTGACTGGGAAAAACCATGGTTAAGTTTACCATAGAGATGGTACTAGCACAAGGACTTCCCTGAAAGCCTGTAATTTCTGAAGGCCTGTGTTATAAATACTATTTTCAACTCAAAATGCAAGTCAGCAAGTAAGGAACACAAAATTATTCAAATATTAGAGGCCAGAAACAGATGCAAAGATATCTTCTTCCTAAGTAGGCATAGACATTAGATATTAGGAGGAAGCATTTCACACAGAGGGTGGTGAAGCACTGGAACAGGTTGCCCTAGGAGGTTGTGGGTGCCCCATCCCTGGAGGCATTCAAGGCCAGGCTGGATGTGGCTCTGGGCAGCCTGGTCTGGTGGTTGGCAACCTGCACATAGCAGGGGGGTTGAAACTCAATGATCATTGTGGTCTTTTTCAACCCAGGCCATTCTATGATTCTATGATAAGTAGCTCACAGACACCACAAAAACAAAATTCCATTGCAGGCCCAGAATTTTGTTTTTTTTCCATACCTAGAATATTGCAAATGATTGAAGAGATTTAGTTTAGTCTGAATTATTTAATAGCAAACAACTGTAATAAAGATTCTCTCACTGAGTGTACTAAGTACTACTTGACTTTTTTAAAAGGTAAACCAAAAACAATCACTGCTACGTCACTACAAATAATCCAGATAATATATATATATATATTTATTATTTGATTTATTATTTTATTCTTAATTTAGCAGAATTTGGATAGCAAGCTGCAATACAGTATTGGCTTTTTTCAGTGGTTTGGGGCTAGTTTATCCAACTCAGGCTCTTCTGAAAAAAAGTGAATATCTATCTATCTATATCTATCTATCTCTATATATAGTGATATTGGGTTCCTGAACTGAAACAGAACTGTCTGCATAGTATCAGGGATTCCCTTTCAGAGGAAAGAACATAATAAAATGTTCTGAGATTGACTGATAGATAAATCGGATCTGATTCTTAAAAAGCAGTGTTTGATCTCCATTAATTGTCTTAACTGAAGAGCATATTTTAACTTTTTTTGAAGACATAATTAATTTCATTTTTATCCCCCCAAATATATATAAAAAAAATTCTGATAGAATTTAATGTCACAAATAATCATGAAAATTAAGGTATTTCTAGAATTAGAATATTTCCTACTGAAAAAGCCTTATCAGTAAGTTATCTATTACAACCTACCTGTTGTAAAGCTTCAAGAAACAATCTGTGACCTCATTTTAGCATTCAAGGCTGTCATGAAACACCACCTCAGCAGCTACTGAAACATTGTCTGGATTTATATGGCTTTTCCCAGTCAGAGCATGTCTTCATGCATCAAACCACACCATCTGTCACATCCATTTATCTAATTATGCTGCCACACAGCTGCAGCATCCATTCACTGAATACATGATAGCTCCCACACATGAAGTTTTAAAGAAGTTTTAATTTAGGCAAATATTTTTAACATTATTGGCTAGTTTTATGAAACTTCTAGCTGAACAAGAAGAATAATGCTATGGGGTATTCATAATATCTACAGTCATAAAAACTGTCAGCATAAACACCTTTCAGTCTTTCCATTACTATATCATTGATTGAAAGCCTAGTATGAAAAAAATCACGTTCTGAAGGATAGAGAATGCTAAAAATGGAGAGAAAAAATGTGAATGTAGTGATTAAATCCAAATGTATTGTTTCTTTCTCTACCTATGTTAAAGACTGAGCATGAGAATCACTTTTAAATTGTTTTCCAACAAAATTTTAATAACTGAAAAGTCAAAAAGGAGAAGCCAATTTTTTCAGTGTTCAACTATTATCCATTGAGTACTATCTTTAGCACTTCGCAAGTTGTTACATTAGGCAGCTGTTTGTTTTTAAAATGAAATTCTCTGTTCTACTTACCAGCTGTTTTTCCTGTTTTTCAAGTGCTGCTCTATCTCTGGTTATAGTCCTCTGTGTACCTCTTAGCTCTCGGTTTTGCTCCTTTATTATATCTGGAAAGAAAATATTTACAGCTAGGAAAACTTTTCAGTAGTATATAAACATCTTGTCTGCCAAGCACTCTGCACACATGCTGTATGTTGGACAGCTTTTCATTCAAAACAAAGTCAGCTACCAGAACTATCAGCATCTCAAAGACATGAAATACAGGCAAAATACAATTTGATGTGCACAGCATGACATAGTTTCAACAGCATACGCCATATAACTTAGCATAACCTTTGCACCACAGTAAGATCCTTAACCACCCAGCAATGATTTGATACAGACACTTTTCTGCAAGTTTCAGCTTAAACTCAGGATTAACACATTCAATGTGAGTTCAGATTTTGTCAACAAGTCAGACCTAACTGCAACAGGGAGGTTATCAGTTGAAGAAACCTAATATAGATTCCAGAGAAGTTATGGGGTTCTCAGGTCCACAAAAGCAGTGAAGATGCAAGTCCAGGATCCTGCTTCTGACCTTATTCTGGCTTAACAGAGATGATTACTTTCCTCCATAAATATATCACATCTCTACAACTCAACTTGAAGTCAGACCAAGAGGCAAGAATTCTCACACTTTTCCCAAAAGTTAATAGGTGTCTAAGAGTATTTCAGTACAAAAGTGGAGGACTTTATAGCATAAAGTTTTCTGACAACTGATGTAGTAAGCAGATGCTTGAACACTATCACTTGAAATGTAACATCCTCTCTACAGATCTTCTGTCCATTCTACTTCCTTATTGGTAATACCCAGTTACTAAAAGCAAAAATTTCTTACAATATGGGCATCAGTCATGCCAGCTGCAGTTAACTTTTGTTAGAATTTACAGCAGGTGCATAGGTGTGATTCACCTGGGCGAAGGTAAGAGGCCTGCATCTGACTCAGAATCTTCTGACCTTTATAAAGGAAATAAACTAGTGCTTTTAGGAGGAGATTCATCTACTACTAGATAAACTTTGCATAGAAATTTAAAAGGAGCACACTGTCACTTAAATCTTGTGTCTAATCCACAGAAGGAATGCCACAATGGGGTTCTGCTATTGTACTGAAAAATGTTTAGGCACGTGAAAAATCAGTGCAAATGGATAGTTACAAACAGAAATAAAGCCATAAAGGACACAAAAGATCAATTGTT
Source organism: Perdix hodgsoniae (assembly GCA_035772895.1). NCBI lineage: Eukaryota > Metazoa > Chordata > Aves > Galliformes > Phasianidae > Perdix > Perdix hodgsoniae. Next base: position 519,956 of record JAPSGF010000071.1, read on the forward strand.
GATACAAAGCCACTCTTATTTTATCTATCTATCTATTTATTTATTAAGGCTGGCATCAATTTTTCTAGATACAAAACCCACTCAGATTGTTTTCTCCCATTAAGAAATATTGTAAAACATCCAGGACTGAAATTAATTCAATCTTGAATAGATTCTATTAAAAAATATATATACATATCTTCAGCAGCAGGTACACACACATTGCTCACTCTCACCAAATGTTTTCAACCAAATAAACATATACTGCAAACAAACACTGTGAAAACAGACCCCTTTCTGCAGTGCTACCACTACTCCCAGAACTACATAAAGATCATGTTCAGGAAACAGAGTTTTCAACGAACATTAATGAAGAGCTGAAAGATGATACAGAACATAACACTACATTCTACAAAAGAGCAAAGCAGCAGTGAGAATTATTGTGAATACAATGCTAAAGGCAAGTAATTTGAAAGGCCGACAATGGTTATTACTTGGACAGCTGCATGCATGAAAATGGAAAAAAAGGCTTAATAGCTATAAAAGACTACCTGCTCTCACTGTACTATCTTAAATTCCTTTAGAACGGAAAACTTGGCAAGTAGGAACTTCAGGACAGTAAGAAATAAAATTATCATGAGACCATATGGGCTAGCACAATGCTTGTTTTCTTCCTCTCTCTGATCTCACAGCATGGCTTAAACTAAAGACAGCAACACACTAAAAGCAATTACTGCCTGCAACTACAAGCCCTTCCATTTGTTTTTGCAAATGAGGGACAAGAAGAGAACTTGTATCGGCTACACAGCAAAGTGAGAAGCAAGTTCCTAGTTCGTTCCTTTTGCTGACGGCCATCCTGGGAGGCACCTGCCCTCACACACCACTGTGGGCAAGGAGGGCACACCTCTGTTCCTGCAAACTGGACGGACCAGAGATGGCTGGCAGGGCCTGACCTAGTGCTGTCATGGGAATGTAGCGTCATCTCCTCCTTCCTCCTCACAGACTGTGCACCAGAAATGGGAAGGAACAAGCAGCAGATACGTATTCTTCCTGCGTGAAGCACAATTGGCTGGCACGCAGCGTCACTTTTAATACGCAGCTTTCAAATGAAGACCCAAATGATCCGGCAAGGAACATCACAGAATCATGAGGGTTGAGAGGGACCTCTGGGGATCATCAAGCCCAGCTCCTCGCTAAAGCATCCTCCAAACCACGCAGCCAGCCTGGGGGCTCCTGCCCACACCTGCACGCCCCTGCCCAGAGTGCCGGCTACACGAGGCAATGCTTTTTGCGAGGGTCGACAGCTGCGCGCCGGACTTCCTTGTGAGGTAAGCAATCTTTTCTGGCTTTACTCTCCAGAAGGTCCCTGCCGAGTCTGTTTGAACACTCTGCCCACAAGACTGGCTGTGGAAATGACGAGACCGACTTGTCGGAAGGCCCGCACGACACGAGTGCGGCAACGAGCTCAGTGACCTCAGCCTCCTGCTGGGGAAGCACGGCGGTGCTCAACCAGCCGCCCACCCCGACACCACGGACAACCCCTCGTTCCGTGTTTATTCCGGCTCCACCAACTCCCCGCAGCTCGTCTTGTTCCCTCGCTGACAACGAACGGCGTTCGTTCCCCTTTTCCCCAGCACCCACCGAAAGCGGATCGCCGGCACCCGGCTCCAACCCAGCCGCCCCGCGGGGGGGCACGGCGTCTTTCGCCGCCGCCCCCAGGTGCCTCCCGATGAGTCCCCACGAGTTTCCGGGACGCCGGGCCCGGGCCTCCCCGAGGGCACCGCCACCGCCCTCCCCTGGGCGCCGTCAGCCGCGCTCACCGTCCACGGTCTTCTTCTTAAAAAGCGAAGCCATGTCGGCTGCCGGTCCCGAGCCCGCCGGAGCCCCCTGAGCCTCAGCGGGCTCCTTCCTCCTCCTCAGGTGACCAGGAAGCGGCCCGACAGCGCACACAACCCGGCTCCTCCTCCCCGGCAAGGGGCGGGCCGGGGCCGGGCTGCGGCGCTTCTCCGCCTCCCTGCTCTCCTGCGGCGGCGGCTGGAGTCGGCCGCTGCCTTCTGCAGCCCGAGCTGTCGGTGCTCAGGTTGTGCGGCAGCGTCTGCTGCCTGTTCGTAGCTACCGTGGGGCACAAAAGAGAAGAGTGTAAAAAGTAATAACGTTTCTGGCTTTCGGAGCCTAATTACAATCCTCAATTTTTAATAAGGCAGTCACAGCATAGCTCTGGTTAACCGATGTCTACGCCAACTAATAAAGAAAAAAAATCATATCATAGCTGAAGAACGTACATGAATATTTAATACTGGCTTAAAGTCTTTATTATTATTATTATTTATAATAAATTATAAATAAAATATACAAATAAAAATAAATTTATAATTTTGTAAGGAAAAGCAAGCGATTGTAACGTAGACGTGTATTTTGACATCTAGGCATAATGCCTTCCCACGTTGTCTTTGCGCCTGTGGTGGCTGCTCCCTGTTCAGCCCTGCTTTCATAACCTCGCATGGAAAAACAATCTCTTGGAATAGCATAGCAACAGTGTAAAGATTTATGTGGATTTTACAACAGTGATACTTAAAATCTATGTCTGGAAAATTAATTCAAAGTAGCTAGATGCTACACCGAAATCTAGGTCATGTGTGATGACATCAAATTATCAAATTCTGTGAGTTTTAACAGTTCGCTGTAAGGTGAATGATATGCATTTTGCAAGTTTATTTCTGTATATCTGTTACTATCTGTTCCACTGGATTGGTTAGAAATGAGTTAGCCAGAACAACTGAAATTCTGGCATTAACAATGCACAGATGAAGGGGAGGAGAGAGCTTGCGATGGACATTCAGTCCCCCACTTTTCTGAGAGAAAGACTGAGCAGTTTACGCTATTCTTCAAATGAGCTAATTAGCTGTGCAGCCAGAAAATCATTTTTCCACAAAATTTCTTCCTGAATGTTGTCTTGTGGTGAGAAAAACAATGGTCACAGAATCACAGAATATCCCAAGCTGGAAGGGACTCACAGGGATCACTGAGTCCAATTCCTAGCCCCACACAGGACCACCCAAAATCCAAACCCTATGGCTGGCAGCAATGCCAAAGTGCTACCTGAACTCCGGCACTCGTGGCCGTGCCTCCTGCCCTGGGCAGGCTGTTCCATGCCCACCCTGTCCCTCACCCCCAGCTGCCCTCCCCTGACACAGCTCCATGCCATTCCCTCGGGCCCTGTCGCTGTCAGAGAGAGCAGAGCTCAGCGCTGCCCTTTCGCTCCTTTTGAGGGGCTGCAGCCATCATGAGGCCTCCCCTCAGCTCCTCTGCTGTGCTCTGCTCTGAACCAACCAGGAGACCTCAGCTGCTCCTTACACACCTTGCCCTCCATCCCCTCACCTCTGTGCTGCTTTTGTTGAACTTCGTGTAAGTGGCAATTGCCCAGGCCTTCTAATTTGTCACCATCTCTCCACAAGGTCTCTCTGCTCTTAAAGAAGTCAACAGTTCCTCCTACTTTTGTTATCTGCATATTTCTTTAGTATACCTTTGACTCCTGTATTCAACTCATTGAAGAAAACATTCAAGTGAACTGGCTGGGAGCTGACTCTCTAGTTGGTTGGGGACTATGATGTGAAAAACTTAATTTCTTCAGATTTTTTATTGCTTGTTAATTGGGTATAGGTGGCAAGGTTTGGCTAGTGGGGGTGGCCTCTATAGGAAGGGTCCAGGTGCTGCCCTGTTGCAGGCACAGCTGATGCCAGTTGGCTCCCATTGCCCTAGCCCACTCTATCATTACAGATATGATCAACACAAGTAGTGTAAGTGCATTTATGAGGGCCAAAGCGTTGTCTTCTGCAGAGGTGAAGTCCATGTGATAGTATGAATCATAGTATATTTGTGAGTGATCGCAGTGTGGTGAAGGAAGGAGCAATTGTCACTGTAGATCTCAGTCCCTGCTGTGGGGTGAGGATTCGGAAGGATGGTGTGATTCTGTATGAACTCAAAATTGAGCACATTCAAATGAAAGTACAATAAATTATAACTGTGTGTGTGCATGCATAAGCTACTCTGCCATCCATTTAAATATTTAAGCATATTTTTAATTTAAACCGGTGACTAGGTTCAGTTTACTTAAAACTGAATGTGTTCAGGTGCTCAGACAAAATGATATGGAGATACCCTTGCAAGTCATATCTTTTTCATACTTTTGATATAAAGGCTGATGCAGAAAAATACTTCTCTGACACACCTGGAGGAAAAAAAAATAGAGGTGAATATGAGTCTTGAGATTACTCTCAAGGTTGTGCTTCAAACCTTTGAAGCTTTCGGACTGTATCAGTCTAATGAAAATTATTAGACCTCCTTATCTTCATTTCTAATGTGAGGGAAACTTTACGAGTGAACTTTATCTCACAAGCTAAGACAGGCTGTCTTGGGATGTTTTGTGAATAATGACCCAAATTCAGCACTCTGTTTGATCTATTCTGGGCCTTCATCTGCAAATACAAAAAAAAAAAATTAAATGGGGCCATGTGTAGTAAAGAATGAAGTGAGTAAGCTGAAAATTAGAGGAACCTGACAGATAAACGATCAAAGAACTGTATAAATGTATTGTTATACGAAATGCTTAAAGCATAAAATAAGTTTGTAAAAAATAAGAGTCTTTGGGGCCTCAATAACTGGATACATGCCAAGTGCCACAGAGGCTTGCACACGCTTTATCATGGAGAAGCTCCAATGAAAACAAGCACATCAGCTACACACCTAACTAGGAGTTTGTGAGATCATGCTGTAAAGGCTTATGTGCCTTATGCCTTGAAATACAAAGGTAGTTTGAATTGGGAAAGGGAGTAAAAGCAAACATCGGGAAGAGAACTGTAATGCCTATGGAAATTTGAGTTGCACCTCAACTAAACACTTGAATTTTTTTTCCTGTGCAAGAATCAACTATTTCATAGGCTGAAAGATATGGTTGGATGTATGTGTTTGACTCCCTTGAAGCCCGTTTGCTTGTATCATGAAGTTAACTCTAATTGCACTCATTAATAACACAGAAAACAGCATCCTTTCCAGAGCAGGGAGGTGATGGCAAGGTATTCAGTGAGAACAGGCTGTAAGTAGCTAGGAAGAAGGTGATCTGGAAAAGTGCAAGAGAGGATGAGTGGCCATTGTATAAGGTGTGTGGGGGGCAAAAAGCCTGCATGGAAATTTGGGGAAAAGAATTTAAAAGGCGGAAAAAGTAGGAGTAAATGAAGAAGGTCCTAGAAGAGAGAATGGAGAGGATTGAGAGGAGTAGTGGAAATGGTGCAGCTGAGAGATGCTGGAGGTTCTCTCTGCTATTATTGTTCTGAAATTCTTCTCTCTTCTTTGGTCAAATTTAAATGATTTTTATGTATGCAAGAAAAAAGGCTTTACATCATGCATCTTACTCCCACTCACACAACTTTTCAACAATTTTTCTGCAAAACTCACAAGAACTGGAAAGTACCTTATTCATTGGAAGAGAGGAGGAGTTGCATCTGGCAAATATACAGGTATGAAATTTTCAGAAACACTGAAGTTAAATGTAAAGGTATATTTTGTAACAACAAGTATTTAATAGTCTACAAATAAAATTACTGAATTTTGTTCAAGTAAAAATAGTGTTAGAATAAGCCAGGTTGTGATGGGAATGAAGTCAGTGGACTACAAGATTAATCAGTGGATTATCTATTTAAAAAGGTTTATATTTTAAAACATGGTTTATTTTTTAGAACATTTTCACTTCACCTCCCAGGAAGATATTTTTCATAAATTTTAGAAAATTCTGTCAAAGTGAATATGAAATATAGGAAATAAGACTTGTTATCTTAACTTGTTATCTTAAGACTTGTTATCTTAACAAGTCTTATTATCTTTTTGCAATATAAGTTGAATTGGGCATGTATGTGAAACAGTGTTTTGTTAGTCTTACAAACAATGTCTGTCTAAAATAGATCAGTTTTCAAAGAACTGCTTTTCATCTGTGCCTTACAAGATGTGCAGTTTATAGATGGTATACACATTTAGGTATGGAATCATAATTTGATTTATTTTGTTCTTGTGAGGACTGTGTGACATCTGTGGAGACTGAATTTGTCTGTTTAAATGAGGGGTTCTGTGATGTCAATATTTTGCCTGGTAGTTCACTAAGTTTGCTTCACAGGCTTCTGATGAAATTAAAAAAAAAAAAGTGGGAAACTGTAATATATTCAGCATGAGACATTGGTGTATAGATTGAAGCATTTTTGGCCAGCTAGATCTCTGAACATTTGAAAGATGTTGTCTTCATCTTAACTTTTTACTCTTGGATATATTTGCAAATAATTTTGGGGGGGTTAGAGGGTTAGCAAGGAGGTGAGAAAACAAATTCTTAATATAGTAACCAAATAAATAAGTTTTGCATTGTATGAAAACACAGTGTATCAAAACATATAGAGATATTTGCTTATGCAAAGGTTAACCCCCAGGTTTTTTTTTTGTTTTTTTTTTTTTAAATTTCAGCATCATCTTAATGCAGCATAAGTACTTTGCACCATTTAGCACATGCATAACATTCAGTACTTTGTAAAACCCATTAAATGTCTAGCCCCTCCTTAGAGAAATCTGGTTTTAATTATTACCTTGATTGGTGATAATAAAATGCTTTTGAGTTGCGGAGTGCATCCTTTTTAACCTTCACATCTGATTGCAAGGTTCTTCCTTGGTGAAAGAAGAAACTTCATTATAAAATATGCGAGCAGATTTACTTTTGCTTCAATAATCAAGTGCAGTAGGACATCCTTTTTCTGTAGGGCATTCTTGAAATCAAGGGTTATACTTTTAAATGCATTTACTTGCAAATACTGCATTTTTAAATGTCTTTGCCCAAGGAGAAGTGGAAATTCAAGCTATCAACAAAACAGGTAAATACTTTTAGTATTTTGTCATAAGCTTCAAACACACCTCAAGGCATCAAGTTAAAGGAGGCGGGGGGAGGGAAGTACGAGATTACGGAGAGGATATTTATTATTACAAAGTGTGAACTCAACAGGGACTGCTAAATGTTCTTACAGTCATAATAGCCTATCTCATGTTAATTCTAGCCTGAAGCTCTGTGGCTCTTTATGTATGGAGATAATGGGGGGGGTAAAACTGTATTTTTAGTTTAGCAGCAGATTCCTCCCAACCATGGAAAATAAATTAGAGAGCTCTGCAAACTAAAAATGATTTGGGCTTTGAAAGAATTCCCAGTAATAATATACAAGACTTATTACCCTGGGTAGTTAGAGGGTCCCATAAAATTTATGGCTGAGTGTAGTCATTTTGATTCAATATTGCCTCAGTAACTTATTTCCAAATAATCTGCCTTTAATGCAAATATGTTGGTCCTAAATCAAAGCCCTTTTTGGTAATGAGTTTCTTACTTGTATGTGCATCTTAGATAAAATTTAGTATACATTATTCAGGAAAAAAATGCTGCATTTCGGTGAGGTTGTTATATTTAAATTATCTGTAACCAACCATACATACATAAAAATTTAATACATCAAGACTTAGACTCATAGAATCATAGAATCACCAAGGTTGGAAAAGACCCACAGGATCATCCAGTCCAACCGTTCACTGATCACCAACAGTTCTCACTAAACCATGTCCCTCAACACAATGTCCAAACGTTCCTTGAACACTTTCAGGGTCGGTGACTCCACCACCTCCCTGGACAGCCCATTCCACTGCCTGACCACTCTTTCAGAAAAGTAGTATTTCCTAAGTCCAGCCTGAATCTCACCTGGTGCAGCTTGAAGCCATTCCCTCTAGTTCTATGACTAGTTACACGAGAGAAGAGGCTGACCTTCAGCTCACTATAACCTCCCTTCACATAGTTATAGAGAGCAATAACGTCTCCCCTGAGCCTCCTCTTCTCCAGACTGAACAATCCCAGCTCTTTCAGCTGCTCCTCATAAGGCCTATGCTCCAGACTCCTCACCAGCTCTTTTGCCCTTCTTTGAACACTCTCCAGGGCCTTGGTGTCTGTATTGCAGTAAGGGGCCCCAAAATGGATACAGTATTTGAGGCGCGGACTCAGCAGTGCTGAGTACCTGGGGACAGTCATTACCCAGTGCACTCAATGCCCTCATCCAGGTCATCAATAAAGATACTGAAGAGGACAGGCTCCAGTACAGACCCCTGGGGAGCACCACTTGGGACCTGTGGCCAGCTGGATTTAGCTCCATTCACCACCACTTGCTGGGCTCGCCCTCCAGCCAATTCCTTGCCCAGCCAAGAGTGTACCTTTCCAAGCCACAGACTGCCAACTTCTGCAGAATACTGTGGAAGACAGCGTCAAAGGCTTTGCTGAAATCTAGGTAGACTGCAACAACAGCCTCATCCACCAAATGGGTCACTAGATCATAGAAGGAGATCAGGTTGGTCAAGCAGGACCTGACCTTTGTGAACCCATGCTGTCTAGGCCTGATCCTCCGATTGTCTGGCACATGCTGCACGATCTCCCTCAACACAGTCTGCTCCATAAACATCCCTGTCACTGAGGTCGGGCTAACAGGCCTGTAGTTCGTCAGAACCTCATTGCAACCCTTCTTGTAGGTAGGATTCACGTTGGCAAGCCTTCAGTCTTCATAATTCAATTAGACTCAGATATGAGAACATATGTCTGTCTGTTCAAGTGCATAATGTTTAGAACGCTACGCTAGTAGTTCTAAAATCATGCATTACAAACCTAGGAAATTCAGGGTGATGTTACTGCCGTTCATTATTTGCATTACATTATTATCTAGGAACAGAACTGCTTTGGCTTAGGAATTAAACATGAAACATAAACACGCATTCCCTTTATAATAAGAAATAATGTGTGAATATCAGCAGTCTGGCCTGTGCAAAGAAACAAGAAGCCTCCCATACTGTCTGTGCTAAGGTGTCAAGGCAAAAAGACCCTAAGAAGGCATTTGAAAGATCTTTTTAGCAGCATGTCTTTTCAACAGCAATAAGAGCAAAAATGACAAATTATATGTGTCAGAAGCAAACTTAAGAACACAGAATCACAGAACAGTAGAATGGCCTGGGTTGGAAGGGACCTCAAGGATCATCAAGCTACAACCCCACTGCCACAGTGCAGGGCCACCAACTCCCCATTTAATACTAGACCAGGCTGCCCAGGGCCCCATCCATTCTGGTCTTGAACACCTCCAGGGATGGGGCATCCACAACCTCTCTGGCAGCCTGTTCCAGCACCTCACCACTCTCTCTGTAAAGAACTTCCCCCTGACATCCAACCTAAATCTTCCCTCCCTCAACTTAAAACCATTTCCCCTGGTCCTGCTGTTATCTACCCTTTCAAAGAGTAGATTCCCCTCCTGTTTGTAGGCTCCCTTTAGGTACTGGAAGGCTGCAATGAGGTCACCCCGCAGCCTTCTTTTCTCCAGGCTGAACAAGCCCAGCTCCCTCAGCCTGTCCTTGTAGGGGAGGTGCTCCAGCCCCCTGATCATCTTTGTGGCCCTCCTCTGGACCTCTCCAACAGCTCTGTTTTTCCTGTACTGGCGGCTCCAGACCTGACACAGTACTCCAGATGGGACCTCACAAGAGCACAGTAGAGAGGAACAATCACCTCCCTGTCCGTGCTGACCACCCCTCTTCTGATGGAGCCCAGGATTCCATTTGCTTTCTGAGCTGAAAAATCCTATAAAAAGAACCAGTTGTTGAAAGCTAGCATTCATGAGAACTGAAGGAAGGAGGCAGTGTGGTAGTAGTGTGTGAGGTGGTATGGAGATTGGCATAGGACAGGAAATGCCCTGAATGGAGGCACATTATCTGTGATGAATAAACAAAGGAACTATTTTGAAAAAGGCAACAAAAATGGTGGTGTAACCAAAGCAATGAATTGAGAACACTGTCTCCTGCAAAGAATTAAGAAGGAGCCAGGTTGGATTCATGAGAGACATGGAGATTTTGCACTCATCTGTCATCATAACAATGAGCATCTGGACCAAAGCTTCAGCTTTGTGACTAGATAGGAAAGGCTGGCTTAGGAAGTCTGTTCTGCAGGAGTGAATGGTGAGATCTGCATATAGCTGAAACTGAGAATCTGGAGATAATACTCTGCTGAAAACAACGGAGGTGAAATTGGCAGTGATAATATTGATTGGGAAAAGAAAAGGTTGGAAGCACTGATGCTTCATTTAAAATGAAGAAGTATGAAGTAGAGAAACAGATACATAAGTTATCAAGTGTGATAGCAGAGGTTTGTATGAAGGCTTTAAAGAGATGAAAGGGTGCATCCTTAATAGGTGTGGGTCAATTAATTTAACATTTTTATAATTATTTTTTGAAAAGTAGATAAAGTAGAAATACTTTTAATATTTCTTTTATTCTAAGTTCATGATATTTTTCATGCCTTAAGGTATGAAAAGGTAATTCTTTTTACTTGTGATGATTCTGCTGCACTATAAAATATTTAATATTTTATCTCTTGATAGCTGTGAGAAGAAGAAAGCATATTTAGTAAAGTTATGTTTATCTTTTTATGGATGAAAGAATGCCAAGTAATATTTTAGAAACATTAATGTCTCTTTTAAGTATGTGAGAAGTACTGGAAATGTCAAATAAAGGATTTCTCATCCTGGTCTTTTTGTCAGTGATTTATATTTTCACTGGGGTTCAGAATGCTTGTTACTTATGCTGTCCTTTGAGAATAGCTATAGCTACCTAATGGTGCAATCCAACAAAAAATATGTTCAGGTTCTGTATCACAAAAGCCTATATAAAACTCAAATTCACTAGAATCTACTCCCAAAACATATACTACCAGAAGCTAGATATATGTTCTATTGCACTGGGCTCTGAAGTGCTATAAAAAATAGCATATTCGTGGGCTTTTTTCACGACTTTATGACCAGCAAGACAGCATTAAGCAGTTTATTGCAGACGCTGTTTATGCCTTACAAGAGTGCTGCCTAGTGGGCCCATGTGCATGCTTTGTTTTCAGCACCAACTCTGGAAGCGATTTTGAATCTCATTTTGTTTTATTTGAATCTATGTTCTCTTTGTTGTCTGTCTGTGAATCAGTATTGGAAAAAAATAAATCCGGACCAATGCTTTTTTTCACTGTTTGAAAAGACACTGGATTTATTTTAGATTATTTTAAGCATGATGTAAAAATGCACTTTAACAATTTATTTCTTAAACCTTTAATGCCGTTGGGGTAATACATGCCATTTCTAGGAAAGGGAGGAAGAAAACTCAGCCATATGCAAATGAAGGTTTTTTTTCTGCAAAACCAGGAAATGTGTTTGGTTATATTAACTTCAGTAAGAATTCAAATAAATAATCCCTTTATGTGTCAACTGAGGTGTTTGATTGGTAAATGAGTTCACTAGGATGAACATGCAGGTATCTCTGTCAGTGTGGGAGACTCACATGCTACCAACAGGAGCAGTGTTGGTTGAGCTGCCTCTCCTTTCTTCCTCTGCCAGTATAACTTCAAGTCTCTTGAACTGAGCCTTTTGAACTAATTAGATTCCTATTCCAAGGGCTTGTCTGGCTTAACCTTTAAATTATATATGAAAAAATGTGTTCTTCTTTCTTAACTTTTATCAAGTTGGCGGAAGGGACTAGCTCGCCAACTGTAAGCTTGTAAAACAGCATCACTAGGTTTACTCCTTGATTTTGATATGGCTGTATTTGCCAAAAAGCCTTTGTGTGATGATCTGTGTATGATTTAACATTTTTTTCTACAATGACAGTTTCTTATTGTACCTGTTTCTGGGAATTACTGAGGTTTGTTTTTAAAAACAGTTCTTGAACAAGCAGGTGTTTTATGTGATGCTGATGGAATTCTGAAACAATTTTCTTCAAAGGTCTGCTATCTTTGTTGTTTAATAAGTTAGATAAGTTATTTACTGCCTTATCGGAACTACAGAAATCTAATGTTAGGCAAATCCATCACTGTGTAATTTTGCTTTCACTGCACTACCAATTACAGCAGCTTCACGTATTCATTGTTGTTGCAATTCATGTTCATGGAGTGCTTTAATAAGGGGAATAAAAAGAAAAGTTTACCATGTGCTTTCCTGTTGTACAGAAATAGATGACACAAGTACACCAATTTTGTCTCACTTATAAATAGCTTCTGGAAATAGTGTCCTGTGAGGGAATAGGACTGATTGACTCATTCATTGTGAATAATTTATCCTGGAAAATTTGCATTTTTATACATGTATTATCTGTGGATAAATGAATTTACATTCATCTATTTGCTATTCATAATCTTTCATTTAATAGTTTATGAATTGCTGTCTGCATTTTTTGTGAAGTGCTCAATTCAGAGTTTTGTTACATGTGATATGTGGTGATCATCAAAGTAATCTTGACAATTTCTGGGTCCTCACTGAAAGACTGATGCTTTGAAATAGAGATCACTCATTGCTGTTTGTGATTCTTTGTGGCCACGTGAGAATATGGTTCTCTCTCCATAAAGAGGGCTCGCATACCAGCATTTGTTAGGAAATCAACATGGTCAAGTAGGGGAAGCTGTTTAGACTTGCAGTGATTGTGAATTCACTTCAGTGTTTGTAAATCAGTACTTGTGACAGTGTAATGTGTGGATGTGGCTTTCTTGTCTGTGCACACTTCTCTTTCTGTTGTAAGGAGGCAGCATAGTATGTGATCAGTATAGGACTAGGAAATAGGATGACCACGACTTCCAAACGTGAAGCAGTGCACGTAGGGATGATGAAGATTCACTTAGCAAAGTAGTGCAGGTGACAGAAAGAGTGTGTGTACCTTATTATGGTATTCCACTCATCAAGACACATATATGTTAGGCTTGTATTTCAGGAGTTTCTTGGATATTTTTGATATCTCTACTGAATTATTTGTTATGTTTGTGTATGTATGTTTATGTTTATGCCTGTATGTCCACTGTATACATACAGATGATATATACGCACCTCAGTTTCACTCCTATCCATTTCTGCTGTGTGTGCAAATGGCTTTGCTTGGACCTGTTTCCTTTCTCATCTGCAAATAGGAACACTTCCCATTTCCTTCTCAGGAAATTTTTTTAGCTAGTATTTTTGAGGTGCTGTGAGCGTGGTGACAGTTTGCATGGGAAACCCAATAGTTCTGGATTTTTTGGGTCCATTAATGATTGCCAGGAAGAATTAATAACATAATCACACAAGCAAATATACAGAATCCCTGAATGTTAGTTTTATGCATGGTTACAATCGATGTCAAAACCATAGGATGTTGTATAATCAAATAATTTATTAGGCACAGCTGGTTAACTGCTTACAGCAGAGCAACCTGTAGCTTAATTGCTCCTTCTAAATCGCTGGTTTTATGCATGTCGTTCTGGCCCCAGTGCCCAAAGTAGAAAACTCTGCCTTGGGCTTCCTGAGGGTTGTGCAAGAAACAGTGGATCATAACTCATCCATGTCAAATTAATGTTGCTGTCATGGGACATCAGTGACACAATGAAGGGAGAATAAGGGCATTAAGGAGAGTTAGTCCTTTGGTAGGACTTCCCATCTGATTTCACTGAAATGCTAAATGGAATCTTATCTTTTTTTTTTCTTTTTTTTTTTTTTCCCCCTAGGGAATCGTGAAAATGTCTTAAAGTAATTTCCTTGAGAATGAAATATAAACCTTATTGTCTGTGAATGTTCATAAGTTCTTTCAATTAAATATATGAAACAAACAGTTTTTAGGGACACAGTAAGGATAGTTGTCACATGCTGTTAATGCTAACACGTCTTTCACTAAGGTAGTTTTTGGCTAGTTCAACTTTTGTACTCTGTAAAGTATGAAGTTAAATGTCCTCCTCCACCCCGTGTTCTGAAATGGCAATTCACTATTTTGATTTTGTTTTCAAGATGCACACTTCCATTGCCAGTTATTTCAATTCTCAATTGTTCATATGTTATGTGAAAATCAATTTGAACAAAATCAGAAAGGCTTTGTGGGTTGTTGATTGTAAGCAAGATAGTCTGATAAGCAGACTCATTTAAGCACTGAAGCCTTTTACCTGATATGTTGAAATTTCAAAATAAGCTTGATTTAGGGGCATGAACCTGTTGGAGTGTGTGATGTTCAGTAATATGAGACTTGTCTGTGTTAAAGTTGTTCATTTATCAGCACAGCTGTTCAGTCCTATGGAGTGATGACAGATGCTTATCTGTTTTGAAGGGAAATCGGATGCTTTTTACATCTTTATGTCCATATTAAGTCTGTAGCAGTTAACTGTAACTTTCACTGTTAAATGCATCCGCATCCAATTTTGTTTACAGTTATTGTGCTAGATGCTGTTGAAAATGTATTCATATGCCTTCATACTTTGTCATCTTGTTTAGAAACAGAAATTTCTTTGAGTAAATAAATACAGGAGGTTAAAAATAAAGCTTAACAAAATGGAGTTACTGGCATGAGTTAGTGTATCAGATAAAAACACTATACTTTTCATAACTGTTTGGCTTTTTCCCTATGCACAGCTCAATCCAAGGAGTCCATGATAATTCAGTAGAATTGTGAGGTCTTAATGCTTTACAAAGAAAGTAACACACAAATTGGAGTAGCAACATCTTTTGCTCAACATTGCAATTGGACATGAGCAGGTCTCCACTTTTCTTGTGTATTCTGTATTGCCTATACTTCTTTACGGGTCTTTTGACAGCATTTAATACAGAAACTCTGTGGATCATTTAGCACGTTTAGCAGGGGACCCAGTTTCATTTTTAAATCATGAATCAACATCTGCTTTTTTTTTCTGTAGATCTAGAGGTGAGAAGCTGTGAACTCTATCTCAGCACTTGTGCCAACAAAACTATAATTCTATTTTGTGCTGGTTGCTTTGAAAGAAGCATTTGCCTTGGGAGAGTTTAGCTGTCTCCTTGAATATTTACTGAATTTTTAGTTTTAACTTGTGCATTTGAATGGGAGGAAGAATGATATGAAACTCGAGCTTTTCATTTGTGTTTTTGACCATCTTGTTTAAGTTGTGGAATAGGACTGATATAGCTCGTCATGTATTTCTTTCTACTGAGGCAAGTAACCAGGTTATTTTATTCCTGGCAATTTTATTTATGTACTTATTTATTTATTTATTTATTTATTTACTTATAATATATATGTATTACAATATAATATATTTATATATTTCTTGGGTCTTGGAAGGCTGGATAAAAATCTTTTTTTTTTGTTTACTTGCATGGTGAGCTATCACTGCAGTGATCTTGTAAGAGAAATTTGGGTAGTCTTAGTGTGAAAAGTTTCCAATTTATTCTGATGTCTTTCAATATAAGGTCTGTCTCAACACATCTATGAAAAGTCAAGCAGTCATCAAAATATAAGTTGGGCATTGTTGCACACACATGAATCGTATGTATACCATTTATCTACATATTTTTAATTTAACTTAATAGCACACTCAAGCAGGTTTCTCCATTATGATTTTTCTTTAATTTTGAGCCTTCCTTCGAAGCTATATGTGTTCTGTATGTTTGTATAATGTCTAAATGAAATTGTAATAAAATGTAACCCTTTAAGGTCCTCCACATTCTTCTGTGATTACTAGTATCTGATGCTTTCCCCCAGTTCTTGAAATTCATAGTTTTTATCTTCAATCAGACATGATCCTCATTCAAAGAACACTGGATAAGAAATTCTGGATTATAACTGGTTTTAGATTTTTCCATTATACGACTTTTTTCAGTTACAGTGATATTGCAGAAGATTTTGCTTTTCTCTGAAAGGATAAAATTAGTTACTTATTGCTGCAGATCCTTGGTCAACTTTCTTGGGTGTTATGTTTTTTTTATACCATTCCTTATTGAAATATGCTGTGATTTCTGTTCCATTTCTGTCCATCTTCCCATCCTCCGGTCCTCCCTTCCTCTTTTCCTTTTCTGTGATGATACTAAAGAACTTGATGTTTTTGGAGGATTTTTATATTTCCCCAATGTTGTCATTTGTAATTATTTTTTATTATTTCCCTGTTAGTGTTTTCATTTTCATTACTTCTGTGTGTATTAATTACTCAGACAAGATTTACTTCTCTGGGGGAAAAAAAAAACAACAAAGAAATTCAAACAATAGATGGTTAGAGCATTTCTTGCCATATGGAGAAAACTGATATCTATTAGTGCTGATTCTTATTACAAATATATCTTATAATGCTTGAAATCTTCTCAGCTTGAAGTTGCTCTTTTGTATTGGTTAGTCTTTCACAAACTGTGTTGTTCACGCCTTCAGGTGTTTTACTTTTCTTGAGATGACTTATAAATGAATAACACTGCAAATAATCACAAGCTATGAAAAACCTTTCTTTATAGGAGAGGTACTCTAGCCCCTTTGATCATCTTCATGGCCTTCTCTGGACCTCCTCTGGCAACTCCAGATCCTTCTTCTGCTGGGGACCCCAGACTTGGATGCAGTACTCCAGATACAGCCTCACAAGGGCAAAGCAGAGCGGGACAATCTCTTCCCTCTCCCTGCTGGCCACCCCTCTTCTGATGAAGCCCAGGGTACAGTTGGCCTTCCAGGCTGCAAACACACTGCTGGCTCATGTCCAGCTTTTCATTCACCAGGACTCCCAAGTCCTTCTTTGTTATTTGTTCTAAAGGAATTCTTTTAGTCTGTACATGTATCAGATTGCCCCGACCCAAGTCCAATGTCACTTTCTCCACTGTGTTATGAACAGACATTGGGGCTTAAATATTGAAGTTTTTTTTTTGAAAAATGTGTTATAGGAACGCATGGTACTCACAAATTTTACATGCCTTTGAAGGGTCGGGACTAAATATTTAGTGGTCTGACTCTTAACTGGCGTACATTCTTGCGAGGTGGTTCATCTTCACTGGACATCTTCACTACATACATCGACCTGTTATGTGCTGGAGAGGTGGGAAAAGGCTAACATACTATAATGAGTCCTGAACAGCAATCTCTGTGCTTAGTGACACTTTAAAACTAGATGACAGAAAAGACTAGAAAGTAAATGAGCTGAAGGCTCAGTGAGCAATCTGCTGCTAGGGAGATGGGGCTGCATGATTTTTTCACTCTGTCCTATGAATGAGTATAGAAACAGTGCCATATATTCAGTGCACTAACATTTGCATTACAATTGCCTGTACTGGGTTTAGAAAAGAGCTAACAGATTGTCATTGCCTAGAGCACTGGCATTACAATGATTGCTCCAATACAACATGGCCATCAAACTTTCTTAACCCTTGTGCTACCTTAACACAGCTTGAAAGTTACTTACCTAGAGTTAGCCTTCCTAGACATAGCCATTTTTATAACTATGGTGAGATGGACAGAAGAGTTAGCTTTTTGAATAACTTCTGTCTGAGATATTGTATGTGTCAAGATGTATGGATCTTCTAAAGTGCTAAAGTAACGGGTAACTTACAGTTTACCCACCAGAGCATTGCTGAAATTAAACACTCTTGGCTGATAGGGAAAATGAAGGATTATGCAACACATTGTTACTTTTTTTTTCTTTTTTTTTTTTTTCCTACAGTTTCATGAAAACTGTGAGCAACAAAATTAACACCCTTTAGACATTTATGCAGTTGTTATAGTGCTGTCATTAAGTTCAGTAGTTGTAGTTTAGATCAGCGGAAGATGGAAGGAAGTCTTGTTGTCTGGTTACATAGCAAATCTTCTGTGAATAAGTTGATCTAGAAAGTGGTGAGAGCTTGTCTTGATAACAATTTATTAAAAAAGTAAAAATGTGCTAATTAGGAACATCCTAATTTTCCCTGTTTTTCCATCTCACTAAAGAAAAGCAGATCTGCCTGCATGTCAGTGAGATCCAAGTGTGGTTATGAAAGTTATTCATCATCTCAGGAAAGCATAGCTGGCAAATGCCAAAATTTTCCTATCAGTGCAAAAATGTCCAAAAACATACTCTTGCTGAAGTTTTAAATATATAAATATTCAATTTAAGCATTAAGAGATCCCCTTCTCTCTCTCAGTAATAGTGTGTCAATAGGGAAAGGTGTTGATCTTAATTAAAGCCTGCAAAAGTATTTAAACTTGGTTGCTTGAAAATAGCTCCTCAGAGTCTAGTAGTGAAACAAGAAAACAATTGTCATTAATACATTTGCATTCCAATTCAATTCTACTGTCTTTTGCCTTTTAACAAGGTGAGTTCACATCTACCTCTCAGGAAACTGCCTGAACAATCTGGTCTTTGCTGGGGTTAGCATTTTAAATTTTAACAAAAAATTAATTTGTTTAAAATAAATAAAAATCACTGATAATTTTGTCTTACAATTATCTCTATATTATTATCCTGTAGAATGGATAGTAATGAAATGTCTCTGTTAACTGAATGTATGTTCTTCCATTTCTAAGGTTTTAGAGGAGATAGAAAACCATTTCTTTCAAACTTGGTTCTGTTTAAAGGCTACTGCCATCATTTCTTTGGCTTAAAGTTGTCATAGGATGGTTTTATTGGTGACTGCAGCTCAAGGGCATGTAAAAAGTTTGCAACTCTTCAACTTTCCATTTACTTGTCTTTTGCTAAGAAAGATGTAAATAGTTTAAAATATCTTTGTCATTAACAAAAATATATCATTAATGTTGACGTCTTATCTTTTATATAAGAACCACCAATGCTTTTTTAAACTACCGTGTGAAACAAGAGTTTATCACTTAGCATTCAGTGGGCAACACCAATGTATACTTTGAAGCAGAGACATAAAAAAAGACAGTAGGGTCTGGAAAGTATTACTGTTATATGAAGGATCTGCATGGCCTTTGACAAATGAGATCTTAAGAAAACATACAAAATAAAACAATTTTCATATATGAAACTGAAGTTATGCTTCTTGCTGAAAGTGAAAGCATATTGTCTAGTTTTATGACCAGTGAACATTTCAAATTAATGCTTTTTTATTACTATTCAAATAGTTTGAAATGGGTGATTCTTTTGGGTCCCTTCCAACCTAAGATATTCTATGATTCTATGAAGCACATCATCACCTTGAGGAAACTTGATGGATAAAATCATATGTCAATATTCTAAGTGATTTCTTTGGCATAAAAATATTGTCTCTGATAGACCGGTGCCCGGTGTTCTCTGGTTCATGGAGAATATAGTATTTTCTGTGGACTGCTTTTTGGCTGTTGGTGTTACAAACTACTGCTATTAATTCATGTATAACGTGCAGTTTAAATATTCCATAAGTATTCTGTGTAAATCACAGAAATGTTCAAAACATGCAAGTGTTTTGATACTGTTAAAGAGGATATAATGGTCAAACAACAACAACAACAACAACAACAACAAAACAGAGATTCTAAAGTTGCATTCCAAAATTTATGTAAATATCTTCAGAAATAAGAATTTGTGGTTGTGGAATGCTTGACATATCTTTATTTTATGATATGGGAGAGAAAAGAGCTGTTTATGCAACGATCTTTTCTGCAGTCATTCTTATAGGTTGATTAAATAGTTTTGTCTGAATTTTGAGAACAGTTTTTGGCTGAAAAAAAATAGCAGACTTGTTATTATCAAAATTAAAAAGAGACATAATATTTTATTAGCAGTTTTGGCAGCTGCACTCACATACATTAGCACAACCTGTAGTATTTGCTACAGTAAAATCTAATTAAAATTTAGGCTAATGGCATTGGAATGGAGAAGGAAGATCACATCCTATGGGTCTCTGTTCTTCCTTTTTTAATTTTTCCTCTCATACATGTGCATTTGCCATTTGGTTCAATCATACCCAAGTAGCCCTATGCTCAAAATGTGTTAGAATCTGCTTTTGTTCTGTGTGCCACTGTCAGAAAGCAAACTCATAGTCTGATATTTGCTATAGTTTTGTGTGCTCTTTGTTAACTTCTCTGCCCAGATGTGTTCAGCTATCAGGAGCACTGTTTTGGTATGCAGTTTTACTCAGTGTCATTATAATGAAGATTTAGATGAACAAACTTGGTTCTAATGAGTTTATTAGATAACAATTAAGTCAAAATAGTTAACCACCCACTTTAGTTATTTTACTTTGGATGACAGTAGCAAATCCTGTTTTTGTTGTTTTGTTAGTTTGTGGGTTTTTTTGTTTGTTTGTTGTTGTTTGTTTCTTTGTATGGAGAATGACAGTTCAGCACTACTGATTGTGTGTTAGTCAGACTTCTGTGTTGTTTTACTTTTTTTTTTTCCTTGTGTGTACCAAAGGCCTGAGACAGGATTAGAGAAGCTGAATAAAGATTCTAATGTGTCATGGCTTGTGTTTATGGCTTGGATGAATACGGCTTGGGATAGCTATCAACGGGGCTTGGAGAAAGCTGCCTTTTACACTGGGACTGTACCACATACCTAGTGAGATGCTTGCTCTTCTGAAAAGAAACTAGTTTTAAGAAAAGTCTGCACTGCTGTGTTATTGGATCCAGCTCCTCCTGTTGCAACTGGTTGTGATCAGCAAATTTCCTTTGTGTTGTGTTTTGTTTTGTTTTTCTTTTTTTTTTTCTTTTTGTTTTCCTAGTGTTTGCTGTGGAAAGCATACCGGTAATGGTAGAAGGTATGTTCTTTGTGATGTTTGTTCTTCCTCTTTGGTACTCAACAGTGGGAGACTAATCCAAATGTGTTAGTTGGTGAATTCCAAATATTATAAAATAAATGAAGGTAAAAAAAAATTGTAAAAGATGAATTGCTCAAATATTTTAGGTAGGTGCATAAGAGAATTTCAGGATTCATAGCACAGAATGCTGCAGTAAGATCTGTAACATCATTTGATTCAGTAACTCAGATTTCAGTACATGCAGAGGTGTGGAAAAAGGATGTTTCTGTAGTTGATAGCAAAGTTTTTTCAATCTCTACTACTTTATGTTTGAACTTACTCAGTTCTCGTGTCTCAAATGGTTATAACCTGCTAGGACAGCAGCTGAGCTTGTTCCTCTTTGCCTTTCCTCTCAAGACCTAATCTTCTTGAAGAGTTAGCCTCATTTTGACTTTTGGAATGTTGAAAAAGTGAATACTAAAGACGGAGTTGAAGATTTCATGTTGTAGATCTGAGAGAAAATTTAGAAGTAATAGAAACATCTCTTATTACTGATTTATTTTTTTTTTCCAGAGCTATCCTTGTTTGTCTCCACCTCAGAAAGGTTTTCACACTATAAAATACTTAAAATGCTTTCATTCAGAGGGATTTTGTGTTTAATGTATAATATTTTCTTCTTTAATGAACGGTTCATTCTGTAATGATTAGCTGAATATAAAATAATTGAATGAAGGAATGGAATATTAATGAAATTATGATGTAATCTGAAATTTATTTTCAGGTAAAACTTCTTTTCAAATACAGTGAAGATTTCTCTTGCTGTCTCACAGGAGCATTTCTCTCTCTGTAAATACAAGGGCCACTCGGAAAATAATGTCTCCAATTTTATTATGTTGGCCCATGACATCAGAGGTAGGTGTTGGTGATATGGCAGTAGAGGTTAAACCTTCCCACCAGTATTCCAATACGTGGCTCCAGCAGGGCAATCTAGCAAAATGGTGTCTGACATGGGAAGTGCATATGAAGCAAAGGTGTGTCATTGAATTCCTCCATGTGGAGACAATTGCCCATTGATATTCATCAACGCTTGCTGAATGTTCAAACACTGAGACCAAACAGTGGATGTGATCACAGTGAGGCAGTGGGTTCTGTGTTTAAGCATTGGTGGCAGGGATAGTGGGTCACCTCTGCTGGTGCAGAATTTGATGGGCGTGGCATGGAGGATCTTGTTCATTGCTGGTGAAAATGTGTAGCCAGTTGTCGTGACTATGCTGAAAAATATTTGGACAAGCCTGCTAATAGTCACTGAAACATCATTGTTCTTGGAATTTGAAGATGTACAGTCAGGTTTCTTAGGCACTGAGGAGTTAAAGATACCTTTTTTGTGGGTGGATGTAAAATTCATAATCTGCTAATGTCTGGTTCATTCCCCTCCTGCCGCATCTTCGTAGGTTAATGTCTTAGCTGGAAAAAAAAAAAAAAAAAAGGGAGCGAATGTACTCTCTTTTTCCATCTATATTTGTAAATTGTAAATGTGTTTCAGAAGTGATATCCTTGATGTTAAGTATTTAAAAGATCTTCACCCTGTCTTCATATCATGTTGTTTTCCAGCTTCCTGTCTAAGCTTGTTACTGTTCCTACTTGCTTCAAGCATATTCATTAGCTACCAATCTTTAATTCCTGTGTGAGGATTCATAGAGAAAACAAGTTTAATTTTTGTTCTCTCTTGTGTCCTTCTATCTCTGCATATTTATGAATGGCATAATGATGTCTACTATTCAACCTGCTTCTGATGCTGAATCTTGCCTTTAGACAGAAAAATTAATTGCAATTATTCTTTCTTCTAAGTCTTTGGCAGCTTTTCTGGAAGACTGATTGTTTGGGAGACCTTGTAAACAGCCTTCTGTATGTCCTCATTTGGAAGGAAGCTGTGGTCCTTGGCAATATGTTCAGTCCTGGGGGACCATGTAATCCTTAGGATGCAGGAAAAATGGTAGCAAAGATACAAGAGCACAGTCAAGGCCTGCTCCTGTGAACTGGAGCATCATCAGAAGCAATGTAAGAACTGTCTTCCTCTATTTGAAAGACAGGTCCTAAGGAGTATTGTGAGCCACCCCTTCCAGTAGTCTCTTGCTGCACCAGTTTGTGATTGGCAACTGTATTATACAAAAGTCCTGATCAATGGCTCTAAAGTTATCCACAAGTCCTCTTGTGTTTAGATAGTATGAGGGAAATGCTGAAATTATTTTTCTGGCCTTTTTTTCCCATGGTATTCATGGACTTGTGTAGGACATTCTGAAATTATCCACAGTTCTGTTTGATGGCTAGCCCAAGGTGACAGTGATGAGATAAGCATGGTCATTACATGAGATTTTCCTACAGTCCATGATATGCTAATAAGGTAGGGTCATGATATCTTGGGAAGATGTAAAAACTCTTACAGGTGTGTTTTAGTCTTTGAGCAGAAAAGGGTATCCTGCACCTTCTTTCTAAGTAGGGACAGGGTCAATTGCACCATTTGGGTGCTTGTATATTTTCAGAGTTACTGCATGCCTCATGGCCTGATGATCACAGGGTTTGTGAGTCTGTGCATTGTGACTTATGCCTTTATGACCAATAAAGTTGGTTTTCTTTTATGTCATTCTGAATTGCAGTCAACTTGTAGTTGCCTGACTGTTAGTCAGAATGTCTGAGGACGTGTCAACAGCCTATGTGAATGGCTGAGTAAGACTGATCATTTACTGACCGAGCTCTTTGCACCTTTCTTCTATACAAGGGTTAAAAATATCAGTTTGGAAAGTGAATGTGCCCTATCATTTGCACGATGGGACACCCTGCATTCCTGCTTTTTGTTCCAAGGAATGCACATATCTGCTAGTAAGCAATGTCAAAACATGGTATTGGGAGAAACAACAACTGAAAATTCCTGTAAGAATCAACATGATTCATAACAAATCTGAAAATGAATAGAGATGGAGTACAGAAAGTAATGGGATGTATGGAGAGAGGGTAAAAGTATGAGAAGCAAACAGCCAAAACACAGACTTTATATAAGCTATCATGGTTCATCGATTTAACAGGACAGAAGTATCCACTATGCTCAAAGTTGAGTGGAGTGTGAGGGAAGTGCTCAGAAGTAGCTATCATAATGTGCTTCTGGGCTGACCAGAGAAGACAAGGGAGACATGGCATCTCATGTTGTGTATTACCAAGAAGACTGGAAGAGACAAATATCAGGGAGCTGCAAAAGAGAGAAGATCAGCAAATGGAAACAGTTAAGTTACAGAATGTAAAAAGGAGAGGATTTTGAGGCTTAAAAAAAGCAGCTTGGAAAAATAATGAATGTAGTGATGGTGCACAGGCATCAGAGCTGGAAGCCAACATCAACCAACGAAGACCTAGATGCCACCTTGAATAACGTGAGAATTACTTTGAGATATCATGTGAGCTCTAGGTCAGTTAAGAGCTGTCCTTTGCATATCATGCAAGCTGGGAACATGCTGGAGGACTTTATGGTTGTACAGCTTGCTCATTAGCTCAGTCTTCCTTCCCTTTAGCCACTGGAATGTGCTTTGTATACATCTAGAACAGATTGCGAACCATAATCTAGTTTTTGTTCTCCCTTAAACTATCTGAAAGTTGGAGCTGTTAGTGCATACATTCAGGGGGATTTGCCTCTGTAAACTAAAATTATAATGAAACTCTGCTGTGAGGAACTGGCTTCCAGTATATGTCAGTTAGAAGAAGCCATCATTTAAGGTCACGTATCTACATTTGTGTACATCTCTGTAGAATGAGAAGAACTCCCCACATTGGTAATTTGGAGTTATGTGCCCCAGTGTGCTCTCTATACATCACTGTGAATTGAGTACAGTGCGGTCCACAAGTAAGGCTGCTATTGAGGTAGCTAATAGAGGTATTACCTCGATGATGTTATAGTGAGCGATAGTGGATAATTACTCATATCACAAGCCTCCAGTGAATAATGTCCATTTCAAATTGACCAACAGATGGCACCATCAGTCTCCTTTTCTCTTGTGGCTTTGCAACAAACCCTAAGTGACTGTTGCTTGAATCTCTCTGCTGCTAAAATCGGTAATCTATTCCTAATTAATATTTCATTTAAATTCCTAATGTCTCATAATAACACTTAAAATCCGTGCATACATACATGTGCAATGAAACAAATTATACAGATGCATATTCATAAATTTAACCTATAATGTTCCTTTCAGTATATTAAATGGCTCATTTTGAGGGGTTTATAACTGTAGCCCAAATTTGAATAATTTAAGTGGAAAAGGCATGGGATATGATCCTCCTTGTAAAAGCAAACAGTAACAGAGAGCTGAAGAGCAGTTTGAAAATCGATAGAACAAGCTAAACTGCATCTAAAAAGAATACTGCATCAATGTTTGTGAACTCTACCTATCTCTTTTCTCAGACTTAAATTAAGATTTGATAATATTCTGTAACATTAAGATGCCTTTTCAGGGCCCACAGAAAACACCATCAAGTGGTATAAATGGTGATTTATAGTAGCTACTATTCTCTTATATTATCTGAATTGTTATTGAGACTTTTGGAATGAGACATGAGTGAGGAAGTTTCAGGGACAGCGCTTGCCTGTGAAGACAAAGTCACAAGGGAAGAGCACAATGTAGAGTTTAATGGAATTGTTAAATGGTTTTGAAGGGATAAATCCAATGCAGTGTAGACATCTATGATTAGCTACAATGGAAGAGAGAGAAACAGCTGAGGCTATATTGTGTGCCTACACCCGTTCTATAAATAAGGTGTTATCTTACATTTTAAAAAGTTACTGTAGTTCAGCTGGGATCCAATGTTCTTTGTCCTTCCAGCAGGCACCACTGAGATGAGTTAGGCTCCACCATGCCCCTGCACATCTCATTTGATGAGATCCCCCTTGAGCCTTCTCTGGATTAAACCTTCCCAGCAATATCAACCATTCCTCACTGGAGAAATACTTCAGTCTCTTCATTATCTTTCTGGTCCTTTACTTTTGAGTTTTAACATTTTAGAGGGTTTTTTTGTTTGTTTGTTTCTTTCCTTTTTTTTTTATTTTTTTTAATTTTTTTTTAGCCTTAAAGATGTTAGCTGCTTGTAGTGTATTATATAGCCTACTGTATAGCACTACTCTGTCATTCTATAGTATTGGCAAAAAAACGTTTGAGCCAAAATGCTTTGGACATCCCTAGGCCAACTTCTCCACAGTTGTCCTCCTTGGATGGTCTGAATTATCTTGTGCAAATTGTATCTGAAAGACTCATGCTCTAAATCACTTGTTTTTATCCATTAAGTGATTTTGCAAAAATGTATGTGACTAAAGAAAAAGTTGGTAAGGTTTGGAACCAAGTTTTATTTTTCAGTAAGAGAATAGCACTGTTATTCCAATTTCCTTGTGGTGTCTGAAAACAAGTATACATTTACCCAGCGGAGCACCAAGATAAGCTCTTCTGTGAGGCTGGAAGAAGGCAGAGACACAGCTTAGTAGCAAATGTAAAGTCAGCTTCCTTTATACATGAGGCTTTTACTTTTCCCCAGAGGTACTTTTATCACCACAGGTATTTCAATTATGTTTTAATTAAACTGTGTGATTATAGAGAGTCACAGAGAACATCTATCTGCATAATTAGAATGATAGTATAAGAGATAATTACAGAATATAAAGATAGCTAAAAATTTAACTGCGGTGCTGTTAAATCCTGCAGTCACTCTACTTTATTTGCCTCACTTGACTTTGTGCTTAAGTCATTGACTTGCAGTCTGTACACACTACATAACTTTAAACTGAATTAGGGATGTGTATAATGTGAAAACTTAATAAAATGGAAAGGAAAAATAATCAACATGCTATCCATAACCTCTCCTGTATCTTAATACACTGTGTTCCACAACAGACAGGGTTCCTTTTTCAGCAGATGTTTAGTAAGTGCATGTTCCACAATAAATTCTGTTTAGACATCCCCAAGGCCCATGTTCTCATACTATTTAAGCACATGTTCAAAAGAATTTCGATTTCATAAAGTACTTAGGCTCTATTCAGACTGTCTAACATACAATAAGGCTGCAAAATCAAAGTGCATTAATAAATACCTACTTCATTGAGCTAGGATTTGTTACCATTAGTGCTTTGCTTAGGTAGGACTTAATTTTAGGTATAGATTTCTTTTACCTTTTTGATTGGCTTTAAGTTGCTGGAAATCAACAGTAATGTGAGCAAATTATTATTTGTTCTAGATCTAATTTCAAAGGAGCAATGGAAGTTAATGGACTTTCCCCATAATGTTTAGAATGAGCAGAATCAGGCCTTTGCATTCTTAAGATACTTTCCAGAAAGCTTTACGTTTCACTCAGCACATATGTATTTATTTCACAGCCTTTGAGAAAACATCTGAAGAAGTCCAAACTGAAGGAATGAATGCGAACACATTTTTTTATGCAGAATGCTAAAATCCATTAGCTCTTTTTGTTATCTATGGAATAAAACCCTAAGGGTTAGAGTGAAAGATTCGTAAAAGAAAACATTTCTGTAATAATAATAAAAAAACTAACACACTATGTAACTTCTAATTTAGTTTACAGGTTTTTTAGGAGTCCTTGATTTTTCACACCATAGTTATTTTCTTTAACCTGACTTTCTGAGAAGAAAAGATGCCAGTGGGTCTCTCTTATGCCTTTCTTTATTCAAGAAAACAATGGGAGGAAAAAAATGCAGCTACTCTTTTTTATCCAAAACTAAAGGAAAATTCTTTGTTAAGAACCTGGTCCACAGCCTTGAGGAGGCAGCAGTAGCTTTCTGTTTAGCATTGCTAGGCTTTGCATGATGTTCATGTTCTGTTGATTTATGGTGAGCAAGGGTAATTCAATAAGATACAAAGTACTGTGTCTTAATTTGTGTGTTGGAACCTCACTGTAAATTTATTGTCCAAGATGTTTCCCTTTCATAATTAAATTGCACTAGCTAGTTTTATTGCCATTCTCAGGAATAAATCTTTGATGTGAGAGCTTTCATGCACTATATCTCTATTGCTCACCTTTTTATTACAGGTAAGGGATTATTATTATTATTTATTTATTTATTTTTTTTACTGTCATCCTGGGGGTCTTGACAGAAACTTTACTTCTATAGGTCTGAACATTCTAATTTATTTGTTGACTGGAGAAACCTTGTATTAATAAGCTTTTTACGTATTGCACATATTGATCTTCTCCTTAGTGTACATGCAGGCACATTTCAATTTCCTATGGAATTTTTTAACCTCATTGGTTTCTATGCTTTAGGACATCTATCACATCCTCAGGCAGCATGCATAACTTCTACTGCTATTAAAGGAATTTGTGTGACATGAGTAATAAACACAGAAATTCAGAAAAGCAAAGCATCAAGCTTGTATTCAGTTAGAGCAATAAAACCAGGAAAACCTTGTGGAGTTGTTGTCGAGTCATTTGAGGTTTTCCTGGAAGACAGACAATAAATTCATAATTGCTATTTGGTATAGGGCTTTCTAAAGAAGAGTTTGAATGGCTGAAACACTTGTGGAAATGAAACTGATGCACTTTTCTTTCAAATAAAACCTGTAGCTCCAGGCATGAATGCTAGAACACAAAGCTAAACTGATTCACAAGAATAATAAACAGTGTAAAATATTATTTTACACTGTTTAACATTTAGCACTCCTGTTGTAATGCTGTAAACGTTAGCCAATGTTGCATTCTGTAGAGACTAAGCTGCCTTGCTTCCCCAACAGGATGGGTAAATGTAGCAGTGGTTGGATTTGTTTCCTGTGCACAGCTGTCCTAAGCTCTCTCGTGGCAAATAGCATACTCTTCATAGATTGATTCCCTTACTTTGGAAACGTTTGGAGTTTTACCCAATATTTATGATAATTGGAGAGCCAAACTCAATTGTTTTACATTATAGCTTTTTGGTACTTACGCACTATTCATTGTATCTCTGCTTCTAAAAATGCTGTGAGATGTATTAGGAGTGGGTAAATACAAAATGCACTCTGTTACTTTTGTGATTTTTATAGGAAAGAAAAAAAGAGAATTTGATCAGACTTCATTTCCTTCTCTTTAGGTTATGTGTACAAAGGTCAGAGTGAAACCTGGGTTGCAGTTTGAATTCTTCAGCTCTCTGTGTTAAGCTATGTTAATGTTTGAGTGGATTTGTTAAGTTTCTGAGACTGGCGATGCTCCCTCTAGTGGGTTGTTTGTCGCTTTTACATTTAAAAAGCTTATCTCTGTAGTCTGGTGGATAAAATACTGGCAAGCACAACACAGTGGCTCAAATATTGTTGGAAATATAGCAGTGTTTTTCAATTTAAAAATAGTGATTGGTGGGTACTAATAGGATTGCTATGTCAAGAATGGCCAAACCTTATTACAATCTTACATGCACATCTCAGTCATGACCTTTAACTCCTGAAAAATTAATGCAGCCCTCTCTTGACAGCTAATATTGCTAAAGTTTAGGAAATCTGTAAGACTTGCTAAATTCAAAGGCTATATTCCCCAGCCTAGCTGCTGTGTATTCATGTAAACTTAATGGTTACTTAACAAATACTGCTTTCTCTTTGCTATGTTGTAAAAGAAAGTAATAACAGATTGAATATTTTTTTTTAATTAGAATATAATTTGTTGTACCATTTTTTGTTGGGGATTGTTTTTTAAATTATGCAAGTAATTAAACAAATACACCTATGTGACAGCAATAAGTACTCTTAACATCATCTCTGGACTAGAATGCTTTGGAGCTTGGTGTCCTTTTTTTTTTTTTTTCCCCCCCTAAGTAACTTCTTAGAACAGTTACTGGGCACTTAGCAATATACAGGGCATCTTTTAGAATGACAAAGTCATTTTCCTTTTCCTATTCCAAACAATTGGATTTGAGGTACATACATTATTTCTTTATGTGGTGTAACTTATAAAGTAAAAGTGTAGCAGCTTAGATAACTCATTTAATACCGAGAATATTTTCAAGGATGTTTGAGTTACTTTGAAAGAAGGCTTAACTTCATATCTAAGTTCAAGTATTTCTGAGCCAGTTTCAAGGATCAGTTCTATCTAATAAGTGATATAACCACAGAACATGAATGCACAGCTTTTGGAATCAGTTCATTCTGCCACTTGATTACAATGTCGTTAAAACTTTGATAATGTTACCCTGCCCTCAGTCCTTCAATGTGGTAGCATTTATGAAACCGAGGATTGAAAAATAAATAAATAAATTGACTGTATGAATGTTCTTTTCTGTTCTGATGAAAACTTGCATAAGTTTTGTAATTTGAGTGTTTTCCCAAAAGGCTTAACTACTGGAATCAATAATGAGAGCAAGGACTTTTGTAAGAGTTAAATACCGTAAGAAGAAGATCTGTGTTGGAGAACACAGAGAAGCTGAGCGGATTGCAAACTGTTGATACAAAAGTGAAAAGGCAAACCTAAATAATCACAGATTTCATGATGCTGAAGCTCATTTCAAGAGTTTTGGAAGCCAGGCTGCTAATTTTCCTTGAATTTCAGAATGCTGAGATCTGGAACGCTGAAAAACATCTGTTGAAAATAAAAATGTGTTACAATTATACTGAGCAAGAAAAGAACTGATCCAAGTTCAGAAACTCTTGTCGACCAAAGAATTCATTTCTTTCCTGTTTTTCATCCCATTCCATTCCTTTGCTTTCAGTTTTAATGCGTATTTTTCCTTTATCTGTCACGCAATTGATAGTATTCCAAATTTAGGTTTCTAACCACTGCTAACTACAGCCATTCAAAAATGTTTCTCCTGCCCTCTCTCCTGAGAATTACCAGTCCCTTGGTCATAATATCCAGATTTGAGAACATAAATGCTCCTTAAAAGTTTATTTTCTTTGCATTTCTCAGTGATGGAAACTTACTTTTTTGCGAGAAAATGAAGGCTTTTATGCCTTTTTTTATTAATATTATTATTCAAACAGTTAAGGATTAAGAAAGAAAAAAATCAGTGTTGTTATATTTATTTTTAAAAGCTATGCCATTTAGCAGTGATGTGCAGTTTCAGTTCATATCAGCTTTTCTCCTTGCCCTGATAAAATGTCTGCAATTCAGAATTGTACATGCACCTGGTCCATGTGAAAATGACTCATTTCTACGTCAGGGCAACTTACATGTGGATATACCAGCCGAATGTGCAGCCACAAGGTTGCTACTGTTAGCCAAACTGATAGCAAGAAAGTCATAGCAGCCTGTGGGGCAGTGGCAAGGAAGAGAACAGTTTGAGGTTACATAGTTCATTAGCAGACTATTGTTAGATTGAAACATGGAACTTTAGAGTCCTACCTCTTTGGTTCTGATTTACACACAGATTTAGTTGTTTTACTAACCTTCACACACCACAATAGGAGCAAAGACTAAGAGAAAGATAAGGAAGCATCTCTAAGCACAAGCTTCCCCCTTGTGGACTATCATAAAGAGATTCACTGTTATTATTCTTTTTTTCCATTATCTTCACGTTCCCTCGTGGGACAGGCTCACTGAGTCTTTGGTAACAAAAGAATAAATCATTCTGAAGTGGTAGCCTGTGGTGTTTCAGGAAGGCCAGACAAGAAGGATGAGAGATGAGGAAGGGGGGGCTATAAAGAAACTTAGGCTCCTGCCATGTCTGAAGTTCTCTTTAACCTTACTGTGGGCAGAACAGGAAGAAAGACTTTTCCTTTCACTCAGTATTTAGACAAGAGCATAAGAGCAGTCTAATTTAATTATACGTGTCAGCACATTTATTCAGAGTAGCACTTGGTCTTTTAAGCTTTTAGCTTGCTTTTTTGGCAGACCCCCAGAGCACTCCTGGAAACTGAGCAGCACTGATAGTCTCATACATTTTAGGAATACTTGAGATTTTATTTTGTTTTTTAATCTTTCAGCAAAACAGTAGTAGGGTATCAGAAAAAATAGCCTTACAAGATCTTTTTTTTGCTGATTTGAAAAGAAAAGAAAAATAACAAATAATTTTATTGCTTTTGTCCTGCAAAGAAATTTGGGTTTACAGCCTGCATAGGAATTAATATGTACCTGCACTGAATGAATATTTGTGCAAAGAGTGTCTTAAGGGAAATAAAATGTTGCTTTGTTACACATTTGTTTCTTGTGTTTAGGCACCCAGTATCCATTTCAGAGCATTACCAGATGTTCACAAGCTAAAAACAAGCTCAAAATAACCAACTTCGAAAAATTTAAGCCTAATAGAGTATACTTTCCCAGGAGAAGGTTGTATTTTTTGCTAATTTTTTAAATAATGATTTATATTCCTGTTAAATTTGGAGTGTAGGAGGAAGCTGTTCTTTGGCTTGGTTTATTTAAAACTAAAAATAAAATAATTGAAATTTTATCATTAATGTGAGACACTATTAAAAGAATCCTGCTGAGCCATTGAGCCTTTTGAATTTGATGCTTTTGTATTTATCTTTGGAAATTTACATCTATTATCCTGAAGGTCTCCAAGGGAATACCTATCAACTTTTCATGGAATACTTTTGTGTTTTTAACTACCTCTGATGCTGAGAGCCTTTGCTTCTTCTGCGAAGATCAAGACTCCTACTCTGTTGATTTGTTGTAGTAGAAAATGATGAGGAAGGAGATGTCAACTCTGTATGTACTATCAGCAGTGCTGATAACAATGCATACTGAACTACTTCATTGAAGATAAAATTGTGTACTTTGGGAAATGGACAGGTGTCACATTCAGTTCCTCCTGTATTCTTTAATCTCTGTCAGAATCATCTGTACTGTCTTCTTCACATGGTGCTTAGGGCTGTTCAGAACTTTCCTAAGGAATTTGTAGTGCTCATGGATACTTGTGTACTGCTTTTTAAACTATTTGTGGCTATGCATTGTTCTTAAGGCATCAATATCTGTGTAAAAACATTTTTATTGTTGCACATCTAAGTGTTGTATGTGTCTGATTAGCAAAGCAAATGAGACAGAGTTTATATGTTGTCTAGAAGACAAATAATAAAAGAGAATTTCAAAAATTCTTTTCTACTGCTGCAGATGAGTAACACATGTTCTGTGTTTTCTGAGATGCACTGCAGAAATGTAAGAAAATCTTGCATCCTAAAGTCATGCATGCTCTGATTCAATGAATAAGTGAAATACATGGCAGAAATCAGTGAAAACCTGGCTGAAGAGGGAGCATAGAAATCATACACTGGCTTGAATTGGAAGGAAACTCATGGATCATCAAGTTCCAACCTCCCTGCCACAGGCAGGGTTGACAGCTGCTAGATTAAGTACTAGGTCATATTGCCCAGAGCTCTCATCCAGCCTGGCCTTGAACACCTCCAGAGATGGAGCATCCACAACCTCTCTGGACAGCAATCTGTTCCAGCACCTTACCATTCCACAGTAAAAAAAACTTCACCCGGCATCTAATCTAAATCTCCCTTCCTTTAGTTTAAAACCATTCCCCCTTGTCCTATCACTATCTTCCTTTGTAAAAAGTTGATTTATCTCATGTTTATAATCTCCCTTTAAATATTGGAAGGGAACTGTCTGTTATAGTAGGAATTCTTATTTGACTTTGGCTAATTTTGTTGTCTGAAATGATGAACAATACTCAGGTTCTTCCCCAGGATTAGCGTGACTGTGCTTAAGAGACTGGGATCATTTGCCTTTCCAAGCTACCCCGAGTTCTCTTAGCAGAGCTAGAAGACAAAACTGTTTCCATCATGAACTTCTCAGTAACAAGGGAGGGTGTTTGTAGTTTAGGCGATACCTGAAGGATAACTTTAAGTTCAGCAAGGCCTAGTGCTGGCTGCTGCACTTTTGCCACAGCCCCAGGCAGCACTACAGGCTTGGGGCACAGGAGCTGAAAACAGTGTAGAAGAAATGGGTCAGGAGCTGTTGGTCAATGCTATGCTGAACAGGAGTCATAAGGTAGCCAAGAAGGCCAGTAGCATCCTGGCTTGTATCAGAAATAATAACAATTAGTTACTATTAGTAACAGAAACAAGGAAGTGGTCTGTCCCCTGTACTCAGCTCTGCTGAGAACACGCGTTAAGTACTGTGTTCAGTTTTGGGCCCATCACCACAAGAAAGACATCAAGGCCTAGGAACGTGTCCAGAGAAGGGCAATGAAGATTGTGAGGGGTCTGTAGCACAAGTCTTATGAGAAGCAACTGAGGGAGCTGGGATTGTTTAGCTGGGAGGAGAGGAGACTTAGGAGAGACCTTGTAGCTTTCTACAACTCCCTTGAAGAAGGTTGTGGTGAGGTGGAGGTCAGCTTATTCTTATAGCCAGCAATTGGATTAGAGAGAATGGCCTCGAGCTGTGCCAGGGGAGGTTCAGATTGGATATTAGGAAAAATTTCTTCTCTGAAAGAGTGGTCAGGTGCTGGAACAGGCTGCCCATAGAGGTGGTTGAAAGACCATCCCTTGAAGTGTTCAGGAAATGTTTAGATGTACTAGAGGGCATGGTTTAGTGGGAAAATATTGGTGGTAGGTTGATTGTTGGACTGGATAATTTTGGAGCTCTTTTCCAATCTCAATGATTCTATGATGCCTGTAGGATTTGCCACCTCTAAATGGCAAGTTAGTAATATTATGATCAACTGAAGGCTGTTAACTTTGAGCTCAATCAAATAAAATGGAACCGGATATGGCAGTGAAGATAATTGCATTATTCCCTGGATTTCAGTGTTGTTGTTTTTTTTTTATTCAGAGACTTATTTGAAGATCCATTTTTCTGTTTAAGTTGTTCATTGAAAATTAGAATTAAAATTGCTTTTAAAAATATTTTTGGAAATCAAAATTACTTTTTGCATCGTGTTTAGTACTCGTACTTTTTGCCAGTACTAGAGAGAGAGATGGAACTACTGTAGAGTTCTAGCAAAAGACTGCAGGGATTATAAAGGGTCAGGATCACCTCTTCTCTGAGCATGGGCTGTGAGAATGGAGGCTGTTTAGCATGGAAGATGTTTAGTGGGATCTCATCAAAGTATGTAAATACATGAAAGAAGACAGATCTAGACTCTTCAGTGCTATTCAGTACTAGGACAAGAAGCAATGGAACAACTTGAAACATGTGAGATTCCATCTGAACTAAGAAACACATTACTGTTTTGGAGACAGAGTATTGGTACAGATTATCCAGACAGTTTTTGGAATCTCCTCTTTGGAGCTCCTCTTCAAAAACTGCCTGGATAGGGTGCTGGACACTTGCCATGCATGGGAAGTTGGGCCAGATGACATGCGGATGTCTCTTCGAACCCCAGACACACTGTGATACTTTTTCCATACTTGTATATTTATGTCCTATTTTTGCTATGAATTAAAGGCTAATGCTGCAGAAACTTTTAATCCTCTTTGTGACAACTCCTAAACGTATCCTTGATGATGCTAATAAGCTAGGTAATAATGGGTTTGGCAGTAGATTTCTTAAGCTTAGTCAACTAGATCTAAGTATTCGATTGGAAAAATAATAGGACAAGTAACAAGTCTAAAATGGCCTGCAGAATTATTGCTAAGTAAGGCACAGCTATGCTTGCAATTATTTTCACATGTAAAACTGTTTATCAGAAAGAACATTGAAAGTCAGATGTTTAAAAAATAAAAAATGTCAACTGGAAGATCATTACACTAGAAATGAGAAGTCCATTATGCAACGTGTTATTTGGGGAGGAGGAAATATAACTCAGTCTGTCAAGTATTGTAATTTGCAAAATCCTATTTTACTGTGATTCCGGATGGGAATAATAAATTGAAAGGTACCATTCCATGATGCTAGTAAGATACAAGAATGAATATATCACTTTTACTTCTTCTATAACTTTTCCTCATTTTATTTTCACATAATCCTTTTTGAGTGTCAGTGTTGATCAGCCCCTCGCTCAGTGTTGATAAAGTAATAAAGATAATATCATTGCCATGGGAGCTTAGCTTTTTTTTTTTTTTTTTCATTTTCTTTTTCTTTTTTCACAAATAGTTGTTATATTGCAGGATTCTTGGAGGGGAGGTAGCAAAGAGATAGTGGAGAGGTGAGGTTGGCAAGTGGCTTAAGTCTTATTCATTTAGTACATCTATAAAATGTTTTCCTGTTTATAAGTTTTAGAAATAATGGAAGGAATGTTAGAGTCCTGGCTTAAATTTTTGGTTGACGGTTCATTTCCCTGTCACACTTACTTGCCCCTTTTCCCATAATGTCACATTAACTGCAGGGACATGAACTTTTCAATAAAATTTGCAGCATCTATTGAGAAACATAAACAGTTTCTAAGTCTTGCAAGTAAAAGAACAAAGAATACACCTTCCAGAAATGTCTTTATGCTTACGCTTGTGCTATATTGACATTAGATAGAAAGGAGTACAGCCAGTCAAAATTGTCTCTGATGTAAGGTATGTGAGGACCTTCTGTTCAAGTTTCATTGTTTTTGGATATTGGCAAATTATTTATGGGCAAATTCGGAATAGTAATATTTTTTTTGCATATGTAACTTGCAAACTGTAACATTGTGGTATTCCATTTTCTTATGCTTTTCATCCTCTTGGGAGTAATGTGTTACCTCAGGTTTCTTTAAGTATTTTGTGTATATTCAGTTTGTCTAGAGATCATTAGGAGGAAAAGAAGTGAAAAAATGATAAAGGGAGATAAAAATTTAGATGAAGGGAGTGTTTAAGTCTGGAAAAGCAAGACATGGGTGAGCATAGCATTTCAAACATCTTTGGCATATGAATAAATTTGATGCATCAGGACTGGAAGAAGTTTATTTGAACATACTGCTTATACAAGGAATTCAGCATACATTAGGTAAACATCTCTTGATAGAAATAATGTGAAAAAATGTGAGTTAATTCTCTTTTTATCCTCTAGTATCATTCTCTTTTGATCCATAGTATCATTAACAAGTTCAGTGCAATGATTATTTTGCTAACAACACTCTGTAAGTCATATCACTATTTTCAGTTTCCAGCTGTAGTTCTTAGCATGATGATAGCTGTCTCGGACTATTCAGGTATTGCACGTAATGAAAACAATTGACTGTACTAACAGTTATTCTCTCAGAGATGAGTGGACAGCATGCTGCTAGCTAGCTAAATGAGTAAGTTGAAAGAAATCTACTCAAAATATGGGTGGTTTTTTTTGCCCTCTCCTGCTGCCAGAAGGTGTACCTTATCATGAGGTATATCAAGCTGTCAACTGTATGAATGAAATTTGACTGTTTTTTGCTTCTCAGAATACGATTGAATGGGTTCCACACAACCAAACATCCTTGCCTTCTAGAGTTCAGCATGACTCATTAAAGACTAGAGACAGACCACAATTTTCTCAAGTGACATCAGACACCTGTACCTTTGTTTTAGTCAATCTTTCCACCAAAACCAAAGAAACAACCCTTTTGCACGTCAATTAAAGTTAAGTCTACTGGCTGCGAAGTTACATAGTTATCACCTATTGCTTTGCAGGTGTAACGTAATGTAGGATGGAGTATATCATTTTCTGACAACTTTGATCAGCTTGCAACAGTAAAGAGAAGAACAAAAAGTGGATATCCTTTTGTGAGGGTTCTCTACTTGTGTGGAGAAACTTATTATTAAAATTCTAATTCTACAGGAAAATCATGGCTCAGGTGAGTTAATGACATTTTTAAGCAGTCATATAAACTTGCACTTATGTTGCACTAACTATTAATTTGCCATTACATTTTGTAACAGTCATAGCCCTTAACAAGCAAAATCTTCCTAGAAGTATTTTCATCTGTATGTTGTATCACTGGCTTTGTCACACATAAGTGTTCAGGATATCCACAGGCCACCAGTGAAAGCCATCTATTGCACTATGTTTAGAGGGGGATCTGTACTGGGTCCCCTTCACTTTAGTTCCACGGTTCTGGCTGCAGTTTTCTTCCTGGAACTTTAGACCCTGAAGGATAAAGGGAAAGGAGTCATGCCAAAAAATCGACTATCATTTTAATTTTAACCAGAAATATTCTGACAAGGTCCAATGCAAACAGAAATATCAACCCCATTTTGGTGTCTAATTCCTAATAACATAAATTGGTCTGAACCCTCTTTGGCAGTCAGTTGGCCTCTCCAATGTCAGTAAGATTATTTTAAGCCATCCAAAATGATGCCAATTTTGCTTAGCTGCCTACGCTTTGCCATGGTTACGTGAAGTAACTTGGCGACACATGGTTGGCATTTATTGCATTTATTTGTTTGTTCAGGCTCTAGGAGTCCTATCAGTGATACATATCCTAGAGAGGAGGCTTGAATTGACATCCCTCTAGCCCCCAGATTGCTAATTTTAACAATATGAGTAAACAGACAGAATTTCCATGGTTCAATGTGTTTGGGGCATGCCAGAGAGGGGATGGTGCAGAGGGGCCATGCAAAAACAACCGATGAGGGTGGTTTCATTGCTGTGGTAACCAGGCTACCCTGGAGAAAGGAAGAGACCTGGTAATCCAGGGAAGGTGCATGAAATAAGTGCACCATTGTGTAGCTGTATTTATTTTTAGATGTGTTTGTTGCTTGGAAATGTCAGCAATACAGACTCTGAATTGGAGAGGACTGGGAACACCCTTGGTTTAAAGTATGCAGCACTGCACCTTCAATCAAGGACAAAGCTCAAAGTTAAGAAACTATGACAAAATTGTTTAGTTTTACTTGGCATATCTTTAACTGTTATTCTCATTGCTGGAGTCCATTTACTCTCAGAAGAAACATAAAGTAGATCAAAGTATGAAGTAGATTAAAACAGGAGATAGGATACATATATCCTATCCTTTCTGATAACTTTGAAAGGAATGATACATAAAGCAACAGAATTAAAAGGCCTGATCACACACAGAAAACTATTTTCCATTAAGAAAATTCTGTAAATTGAAGTTTCTCTGTGTTATTGAAATTTTTATAATTCTGGCTTTTTTTTTTTTTTTTAATGGTGATCAGCTAGTACAATTTGCAATCTGTTGTGTATATCCAGCATTAAATTTTTCTTTTCAGATGAACCATTTTTTTTTCTCCTACTGTATTTCTGTTACACAGTGAAGAATTTTGTATAAGGATATACATCTGATGCATATACCTTTTCTAATATAGTCAACTTCCTTGCTATAAACAGACCTTAATGATTAATTACTTTTCAGTTAGCTTAGCAGCTTTTGTTAACCCATGGCTTAGTAGAGCTAGCAATTAGATGAAATATACAATATACAATATACAATATACAATATACAATATACAATATACAATATACAATATACAATATACAATATACAATATACAAAAAAAAAATTCATTTACTATTTACCTTTTATTCCCTTGTTTTGGTTTTGAAAAATAAATCCATCAATTAAACTATGAGAAAAACATTTATAAGTGTTTTTTTTGGGGTTTTTTTTTTTTTTTTTTTTTTTTTTTTTTAAGTTGGGAGAACTATGTCAGTGCTGGCCCACCTTCTCACACAACTTCTGAAAACAATGAATTTTCTGTTATAAACCAGCTATTTGACTGCCTCTTCATAGAAGACAAACCAGGAAAGTCCTCTGCTACTTCGCACCTGGTTGCGCTCCTGATATTAAACAGAATGTAATCCACCAGATGACTAAGGATTGACAGGCTTTGACAATAATAAATGGCCTTTAGTGCAACCTGATACATGTAGAAGAGCTTCAGTGTTTTCTCCTTTAGCTCAGCAGAGAAGTTTGCCTATGATTTAATTTTTTTTTTAACTGTCACTGCTTCCATTTACAAATGTAATTGTAAAAATCATTTGATAACTGAAGTAATGTGAAAAATATTTATCATGGTTTTTACTGCCTTGGCTTTTTAAAGGAATCCCTCTTCACCAGGATAGCTGTGTGACTGAGTACAAGATAATCTATTAGTTTCAGTGGTTTTTGTTTGTTTGTTTTCAAAAAGATGAACTCATGGATCAAATTAGAAAAGATGAAGGAAAATGTATGCTGTAGTTATCACACCTGCTTAATAACCATCAAAAATTTTAATCTGCTAATGAGATGCTGAAATATTTAAAAAACAGAGGATTAATACTGCTGGGATATGTCAAATAAGCATAAGAAGTTTTGTAGCATGAAAAATAATCTTAATTTCTAAGCAGAGCAAAAAAGCAAATTTATTTAAAAAGCAAGACTGAAGAATATCCTTTAAAATATTTTCAAAAGAATTTAAATTATTGAATATATATATATATATATATACATATGTATATATTTAGTCAAAATAGAAAAATATATAGCTGTGTAAAGTGGTGCCTGAATGATGAAAAAAATACTCATCCAAGTATTACTTAGCAGAATACAGAATAATAGACTCCACATACATTAGTTGACATTATCTTGTCAAATTTAATATTGTGGTTTGTTACACTCTTTTGACACTATTATTCCCACTAAGCGAATCACGCCTTTTAAAATTTCAGCTGTGTTATCTGTTTTCTTGTGCATTTATTCATACTATTATCTAAATAATCTTAAAATCTAGTCATTTTGATTTAAAATCACTGATAAAGGGTAACGTTTAATTTCTGAAGAGCCAGCTATCCAATTAAAACATTGTTTTCAACAGATATTTCCACCCGTTTTTAATGTTTACATGAAAAATGCAATATTTTGTAGTCTAAGGGTTGCTTTGCTCCAGTTGCTTGTTTCCTTCATGCAGACGTAATTCGTTGTTTCTGCCTACCAGATTGTCTTTAGAGACACATGGTTATATTGCAAACAGTGAATACTGGTGAGCAAGAAGTAAGGAAGCATTTAAGCAACACACAACCTGAATCAAATCTTAAATGCTATTAGCTGATAAGACTACTGACTTGAACAAGACTTCCACTTTTCTGCTACCTGAGGATTTATCTTCCCAAATTCTCATGTAAGTTTTTTCACTATTAATCAAGGGAGGTGAAAACTGAAATTGCATCATAACAGACCTTCTATAAATACTAAAATTTCATGTCTGGCCTATAAAACTCCTTTGGCTTTTGTGGTTAAATTTCTACATTTAATATAAGCATAATGAGTGTATGAGATGGCCTTCAATAAGAGAAACATCTGTATTGCATGAATTAACAGTAGTGGTATCAGGGGTGGATAAAGACTTGATCTTAACGGGAGTGCTACTCAGCTTCACAGATGTGACCACTTCACCTGTGAGGGAAAAGTACATTTTTCAATAGTGCTAGTAAGGCTGAAAGGGAAAATTAAAGGATCCCTTATTTCATTAATCAATAAACAATATTTTCAATATTTTCTACATAACTTTTTCATGGTTTATTTTCGGTTTTAGGCTTCAATTTAAGATGGAAATCTTGTAGACCCAAACTTTCCTCACCGAACTAAAAATAAAATAAAATAAAATAAAATAAAATAAAATAAAATAAAATAAAATAAAATAAA
>JAPSGF010000071.1:560852-589299 GCA_035772895.1 Perdix hodgsoniae
AAATAAAATAAAATAAAATAAAATAAAATAAAATAAAATAAAATAAATACAGACCAGCCAAAGATACTGCCCTCCAAATCTTTCTTTTGAATATGTTCCCTCTCTGGGAACAGAGTAATTATGTGGCTATCATTTTCCAATACAAAATATTAGGTAGTAGTAGACAACATTAAGCACCTGGCTTTCCCAACTCATTTCAGATTCTATGGCACAGACCTTGTCCCAGTTTTCCACACTGTGCTGGCACATCTGTTTGTGGTTCAATCCTATGAACTATTTCAGAGGACTATTTACCTTAAATAACTGGAAAATTTATGTTCTGAAATTGTCAGTTTGTGAAATACTATCAGTTCCTCAGCCTGAACATGCTTTAACAAATAGAAAAATCTCTGTTGTCAAAATAGTTCTACTAAGGACAGTTTGGGTGAGTCCAACCACCTCGAGCTCTTATACTCTTTATCAATTTCTAATTCATTTGTATTAGCCACTAGAAAGCTGATAGTGTTGGGAAGCCTGTATGCTAATTACCTAACTTTAAAAATAGATGCATCAGAGCCACAGGGGGTTTTCTGTTACGTTTTTAGATTATTCATAGAAATTATGGGGTTATCAACTGTGAATTTGAAATTGTCAGGCATATGCTTGAATATCATCTTCTTAAGCTATGCAATTATTCAGATTGACATTTCAGTCTTCCAGCGACCATCAACTTCTGTTTCTAAGTAAACCATCATCAAGGTATTAGAAAGCCTTTGGCAATAGAATACAATTAAAATACCTCAAGCAGTGAAACCCATTAATATAGTAGAGGTTAAGTTCAAGAGAAAGAGTTAAAGCATGTCTACATGACACAGAGAGCAGCACAGAGCCTTTAGTGATTAAATCACCCTGCTGAGATGCTGAAGCCTGTGTTGTAATGGAGACAAAACAACACCTGAGCTCCTTTTTTAAAGCTAATTTGGAGACTTCTGTGCTGCACTTCAGTGGCTATAGGCAGCAGTGGTCCTTCTTTCATAAGGGCAATTCATGTCAGGGCAGGAATAGTACAGATGTTTATTTCACCACCTTCAAACTCAAGTGCATTAGATTCAGTTCCTTGTTCTACAGCTCAGCTCTCTAGTGCTATCGCTGAGTCCTTTCAGCACATCTGTGTGGACACATCTGGATTGAGCAGTTTGGATATAAGCCACTTCTGATTAGGAAGTTAACGTATTTGTGGTTATTATGGGTTCAGCCTGTGCTAGTACGTTTTGCAGGACTAATAAAACCAAGGAAACTTTTCCCCAACTCATAATTAACTATATCCTTTGAGGTCAAGAATTCTG
The DNA here is from genome assembly GCA_035772895.1 of Perdix hodgsoniae. Classification (NCBI taxonomy): domain Eukaryota; kingdom Metazoa; phylum Chordata; class Aves; order Galliformes; family Phasianidae; genus Perdix; species Perdix hodgsoniae. The sequence goes on from JAPSGF010000071.1 coordinate 562,178, forward strand.
CCAATATCTTGAGTTATGAAAACAAATTCTGTGCTCTTCTCTTTAGCATTTATACATTGCTTTTACTAGATATCCTATGGAGGTAATGGAGTTTTATCTTTCGGCATGAAAAGGATGAAATACACTGCACTGTAGAGAAACAGCTCTACCTTTAAATGCTTCACTAAGCAATCTTCATGGATGATTTCTGAAAACAAGTTACATGTTTAAAATGTTATCCAGATACTTAAAACTCAAAATAAAAAAATTACGTGCTAGAAACTTTAGCTTCACTGTTACTGCATTTATTTTCTAACATTACAGAGAAAATATCTGCATTTTCTAATTACAGAAGTTTATTAAACATGAGCTTCAAACTATGGCTTTCACTGCCTATAGAAACACAGAATACACAACTGGAAGACATCTCTAAGTGCTTCCTTGATGTATGTGAGGCTGGATCCTCTGCCTCTCTGCAGATGAAGGTAAAGTCTGTTTACACTTAGTTCTTGGACTCTACTAAATTTGCTACCTGTGATGATTTATGGAATCCTGTATTTAGAAAAAGAACAATCTATTTCTTGTAAACTAATTTAAGCACTTTCATTTAAAGTTAGAAATAATTATCAGTAATTACTGTCAAGGCCTGACCTCAAAAAGGCCACCAGTTTTCCTCTTTTTTTATAGTGTAACTGAATTACTTATATCAGTTAACGTAAAGAGCCTAAAAAAATGGTGGGCCCAGTCTTTTGCTATCATCATGCCTCACGAGACTGCTTTCCAAGAGAGCAACACCTCTTCCCATCACTGTGGTTATGGAAGAGTCAGGCTATCAGTGGTACAATGTAAGTGTAAGTTTTACAGTTTCATATGGACAAATTAGAGCCGTATATCCCTGTCCAGTGAAATTATATCTTCTAACTTAGCATTTTTCCTTTTTTTTTTTTCCCTATCTTTGTGGGTTTGGTTTCTTTCTCCCCCTTAGGGACTGTTGGTTTTGGGCAACTGATTTACCAATTAAAACTATCAATGTAGTAATAATCACTTTACCTGTAAAGTTTCACTATGTTAGAAATAGATGGAAAAAATGTTTTGTTTTGTTTTGTTTTGTTTTTCTAATATATGGCATATTATGAATCAATGGGCCAAGTAGTTTAATGAAATCTACTTATAACATATGCTATACTTTTATTTCATAAATTGTTTTTATGATTAGATCAACTACCTAGTCTGTCTTTGGCATGATTTATTAGCTGGTTAATATTCAGAACTATACTTTCTTGTAAGCACTTACAGATCTTCTTATTAATACTCATACAACTATCACAACTGATATTACATAGCCGATGACACTTGACAAAATCATCAACCCCCCTGTAACGCAGCCTGACATCCTGCAGGTCTCCACCCTCTCACAGACCTCTGAGAGCTGCTTTCCATCACAACTCCTGTTGCCCCTGACTGAGTGCCTTCCATCATCACTCATACAGCAAACTACGTTTAAGCAGCCACTGAACCTGTTTTGGCTCTCTTAAATTTCTCAAGCAATTCCTACCCATCCGTTTTCATTTAAGTGAAATTGAGACTTTTTATTTGCGAAATATAAAGGCAGATGCAATGAATAAGCAGTATTACAAATAAGTGCATGAATTACAGTGGCAAACAATGACTTGAATGGCTCAAAAGCGACTTTATGAGCTGTATGACACTGATGTGCAAAATGGGATCTGTAGCTCAGTGAATAAGATTTCTTTTTGCTCAGAGGCTCTCGCTGGTTCTCCAAAAATAAACTCAGCAAAGAAAATTCAGGGTTCCAGTATGTTTCTAAGAAACCTTCATAAGTTATGTTCCCTCGTCTTCTTTATCTTCTTCACACTTCTATCTACTTCACATAGCCCTTTTCTTGCAAGGTTCCCTTTAGATAACTGGACACCACATGATCTATAGCAACAGAAGTTCTCATTTCCCAATCTGAGAAGGGAAGGTGTTAGGAGGAGGAAAAAAAAATCTGTCTAGGTCACTTCTGTAAATTGTAAACTCATTAATAAACATATTATCTTTGGATTGACTGAATTCTCACTTTGGTTGGAAGAGACTTGGAATATGGCTTCAGGGCCTTTAACTGAGGGTTTAGTTCCTTTTTGAGGTTTTTAATGCAGACTTTGTAATCTGAATGAAATAAATGTGGGGAACATGAAGTCTCCTGGCAGTGAAACACCGCAGAGTTGACTTCGAAGCACCTTAGTCCACACAGCTAGAAGCACAGCTGTAGTCAGCAGATGGACCAGCTTTTTGAGTGTTTATAAGAAACTTTGTGGTGCTGTTCTTTAAGGCAGAGCAAATCAACAGGAAAAAAGCTATGCTTTAATGGAGATTTCTGTGTGTGGATCCCATAGGGAGGGTAATTGTGAGCCCTGAATTAATTACAGTTAGCTGCTTGGACAGAATTGGAAATGTGCTGTTGGCCAAACAGCAAATGCATGGCAGGACAGCATTAGACATATATTAGGACTTGGGAGCATTAGACTCACAAGTGTATACAGGACACATGCTGCAGGAGACCTCAGGCTGGGGGAATGTTAGGTGAGATAGCCCCTTCCCAGCTGCTTTTCTTGTGCTCATCACATAGGCAGGGAGCAAGCTGGCACCAGAATTGTTGTGCATATGGCAGGGTTCATTGCTTCAGCCGTAAGCCAGACATATTCCACAGACTTATGGAAGTATTATACAAACTGAATATATCCATAGTTAAACAAGATTTGCTAGTTCTTCGTGGTAGGCCTGGACATATTTCAGAAATGTAGCCACTGAAGGCCCTAAGTGGCCCTGTGTTTTCAACAGCTAGACCATAGAGGGCTGTATGTGAGAGGCATTCGTTACTTCATACTTCTTCCCATATAAAAAGGCACTTGTGTTATTGTATTCCCAAAAGATAGCTGAATTCTTGTGGGTAGGAAAAATCAGCTGCAAAATAACTAAGGGAAATTTAAGGGATTTCCCAAAGCCAAAAATAAAAGCAGTCTTACTTATTAAAGATAGACTGAATCCAACGCTTGATTCTGCTATAGGTAACTAGCAGCAAAGCTGCATTTGGATGAATATTCTATTGTCTGACTTCACTGTCATAGTTTGGATAACTTTCCTTCTTCTAAAGGAATATTTTCTTATGATTAGGTTTTCTTTATTAGGTCATCACTATCCGTATCAAAATATAGCATGGTGTACAGTGTATTTCAGGCAAGGTACAGGCTCTTGAATTCCCTTCCTCAAAAATAAACAACTCGTGTCATCATCATGAAGTAAGAAAATCACACACACTTCAACAAGGCAAGATTCCTGAATTAATCTTGAATCTGCAATCGATGTTCTTGTTGACTTGTTCAGAAGTTTCTTTGTATTCTTGGATTCTGTAAAACTGAGAGTGATAACACAATAGACTTTCATTTTGAGGATTTCAATGCTATTTCTTCCCCAGAATCCTTTGGTATCTTCTATGTTTTCATGGAACATATGTATTAGCTAATTTATGTAAAAGCATAACCCGCTGGCTGGTTATTTTCCAGCCAATGTTAGTCACTTGCTTGACTTTTAACATGACTTAGTCCTCTTACAACTGATCTCCTATTATGTACCACTTTGCCTGAATTCCTTTTCTGAAATTGCCATTAGTGCTCAGGTAAAAAAAGCACAGCAGCCTGTACATACTTCACATCATCGAAGAATCTAGCTGTCAGGGTTGTTTTTTTTCTTAGTTATCTTTATATAGATAAAAACAGCAACATCTTAGAGGCTTTTATCAATGGTTAGCTTATTGTAGAACATTCTTTTTATACAGGGAGATATGCTGTATACCTTTTTGGAGTGGTGTTCTGGTTTCATAACATCCCATCAGCATGTAGGTACTGCTGTAAGAACCACGTGATTCTGACTTTGCTCTGACTTTGTCCTGATAAAATGCTGTTGTTTCACATGGATGAAAGTGAAATCAAAGCCAAGTCCATCATAGTCACATAGGTGAGCTGGTTAGCTAAGCAGAACCTTTTGAACATTGATGGAAACTACAGAGATCCTTATATCTGTATGTAAGCTCGATACTTTCCAGGGCTTGTCCTTAAATGTGTTGCAGGTTTGGTGCTTCTAGGTCCCAAGTCTTCTGTCTGACAGTTTTATTTGGCTCTGTATTTGTTTCTGCGAATGTTCTCTTTCCCAGCACCAGAGGAGTAATGAGTAGAGCAGTGCCAAATGTCACTCACAGTGGGACTCTCTTACTTTCACAGTGTTACTATTTCTTATGTAGCATTTCCCAAATTGGCTTTAAACTAGCTGCTTGAGTCCTTTCTAAGAAAATAGCTGCAACTGAACAGAATATACTATAATTTCCAGAGAGATTTGGTAAATATCCAGGCCATTAATATGTGCTGAAATCCATGCTTCTGTACCTACACAACTGTCAGCACCTGACCTACTTAAATTAAAGTCAGTTTGAGTAGAGTTACTCAGACCACTTTTGTTCAGAGAAGGTAAACTCTCTGGTCCAGGGTCTATCATTATCATGCAAAGCATAATTTTATCCACATCCTCATTTCTGCATAATTATTTTCATATTTTCCCATTTCACCACTGGCTTAAACCTTAGTTAATGAAATAACTGTGTGTTGGCAGCAACTCACACATATTATTTTTTTTAGGAATATAAAAGATTTTTTTTCCCCAAAAAAACTTGTTATTGTATAAAGACTAGTAAAGAGTAATGTCATCAGTTTTTACATGTAGTTCCTTCTCTGTAGTCGCTGACTGTTTGCATTATGCTACATGGGTACTCATTTTACTTGGTGAATTCTTACAGCCGGCCAAAAATCACATTACACTAAACATTCTCAGAAAAGCACATGAAACCTGTCCATTTCATGCTCTGTGTTCCCTTCCTACTACCCTGGATTCAGTATCTGTGGATTAAAGATACTTGTGTACTTCCTGTCTATTCTCTTTGCATCCATTTGTGGACCTGTTGATCATGTAGATATGAAACAAGTTTTTGAACCTACCCATACTGTCTGCTTCCACAATCCCCTTGATGAATCAGCTCAGAATACCATTGTTACACAAGATAAACAAGCTTTTTTGAGTTTTTGTTGAAGGTCTGTATTTATCATAAACATAATCTGTCAGAACTTAGATATTTTATTACAGCAGGTAACTGAACAAACCATGTAATAAGCAAAGCGATACTATTTTCTGTGTTGCAGGAAGACAGTGGTAGGTCACATCAAAAGTACAGCCAATCTTGCATCTCACTCAGTCCCTTCTTTCCAGTGATGGACTTCATGCTTAAGGAAGATCATAAAAGAGGGAAAACCTATAATAATACTTCCTGGGACTTTTCTCAAGCTTACAGTGATTTGCGGCTCAGAGACATCCTGTTTAAGAAGTAGTGTCCTTGAGATTCATGGCAACCTGCTGGATTCTTCTTTCATGAAATTATCCTGGTGTTTTCTGATTTTCTACAGTCTGGTCAACACTAAAATGTGTTGTGGCAATGTTCCCACCATGGGAATTCTCGATCCCTGCATTTGGCAGTGAGTTGTCAGCTTCTTGTGGGGTGAGGAGGAGATATATTGATGAACCCATTATTATTTTGCACAGCAAATTAAAAAAAAAAAAAAAAAAAGTGTTTACAAGCATTGAACAGAAAGGAAGAATTATTTGTTTTGAATTATTTACATGGGTTTTTTAGCTATGCTGTTGACAAGCATATATGGACCTACTACATGACTTGACTATCATCATTACAAAGAACAAATGGAACAAAGCATCATGGATGATTCCAACCATATGTACAAATTATAGCAGTAATACTAAAGAGGCTGTAACTTTATCTTCACATACATGTGAAATCGCAAGGCTTTTTTTTATATGCACAGTAGCTAGTTTGGGTGGATCCAAAGGTGGAGTAGCAGATTAAACTTTTCAAAAGAACAGTCTTGGTTCCTTCGAATCCTTGATAATATGCTGCATTTTAAACATGGGTTCCTTCCCACTGAAGTCCATGGTAGTTCTTGTCTGAGAAAGACAGGCTTGAGCTCGGAGCTCTGTGCTGAACTTACTCCTATTGACAAAGCTAGGACACAGAAGTACAGTGGGGAAAGTTTGTAAACAGCTGAAGTGGAGCCTTCTGGGTTTAATCTGTTCCATAACCAGTTCAAAAAGGGCAGCAACTAAAATCCCCAGATGTCACAGTTACACAACAGCTCCTTCAGAAAAGCAGCTTTAAGTTTTCAGTGGGCTTTATAATAAAGAGAATGCAACAAAGGACTGAAATGTTCACCCACAGATAGTGAAGTGCTGGCTTTGCTAGCAGCTCTAACCATCAGCAGCTCTCAGCTCATCCTTTCATGGGTGGAGAGATGGGTCTAATATTCTTCTTCATCTCTAATGCATGTTTTTGCATTACTCTTATGTTGTTTTACGTGGGCTGTGTATTAGCAGACTTAATGCAGCAATTTGTAGACCTGCATCAATTTAGTGCCCCCTCCATGTTGTTTTTTATAAAGAAATGCTATATTGAGTACAAAATTTGAAGCTTTTTTTTTTCTTTTTCTTTTTTTTTTTTTTCCCATCTGGACTGAGGTTGGGGGCTTTAAGAGAAAGGAGTAGTTCTTTCAAAACTTACAGAAATTTTGTATTTTCTGTTCACACCTTTAGCTTCATATCCTAAGTACTCAGTTGCATCTGATGTATTTCAGTTCCCACGGAATGAGATAAGCTGCAGCTTGTATGCAACTATTTGTCCCCTCCTCTGAAAGGTGTCAAGCCTGTGATATTGAATATCAGCCCTGGTAATGAAGCAGTTAAAAAAATCTCCAGGTAATCTGTTTTTAATTTTTGAACATTTCTAACTTTTCTAAAATTTTCCAATGAAGGTCTGCAAATTTCTTCCTTCTAGAGGATCATTCAATCAGTATTCCTCCACCTTGCACTTATATTTAGCAGGATATTCTTCTTTTCACAATATTATGGAGTCATAACAGCACGGCTACTTGTTACAGTCTTGCAATGACTTAATTTAAAACCTCCAGTCTTTTCAAAGAGGAGAAGTCTGTTTTGATCCTGGAGAAATGATTTAAAAGGATCTGTACAGATATGTGTATGTTTATTTTGTGCAAGTAGTACTTTGGTTTGGTTAAGAATCTAAACTGTTGTTAACATGGACTCACATATTCTTTGACAACAGTTCAATTAATTATCTTTACTTTAATGCAGCTTTTTTTTCACACAAGAAGAGAATCAGGCTGAAACTCTGCTATCCCTTCTAATCCAAGCAGCCATCTCCTCTAACTTCACAATACTGGGGGATCTTAGAAGTGGAATGCTTCTGATTCTGAATGCTGTAGGACACAGATCTCTACCTATTTTCATTGCAAGTATCTGATGCATCATAAATCGTCTCATTATCACACACAAGACCTGTCAGCTTTCATGCTTTCCATCTCCTTAGATCACCCTCTGACTTCCTGGAAGGTTTTGAAACAGTCAGGATTTAGCTGAGCCCTGTCTGACTGATTTGTTTTATGTTTCTCACTGGCTTTTCTCTCTCATCTTGGACTCTTTCATTTATCACCAGTTCTCAGATCTGTACCTTTGTGTGCTAATGACTTCACCCCAGTGTTTTCACGTGATTATGGTAAAAAGTCAGTCAGGATATCCCTTATCTTACCTCTGCCTCACTAATATAAATGCTAATGCTAACCTCTAGAAAACCAATCCATCATGAAAAAATTCTGCTAAGAGGAACTGTCTACAGTTGCTGACCGTTCTCTGTTGGAAAATGGTGAGAGGATTTTAACATCATGTTACAGAGTAATGTCTGTATGGTCCGATTCATTTAGGTAAATCTGCTGGTCATCTGGGAATTATGCAGAGGTTGGGAACCAAGAGTTGAAAAGAGCAGTGAACTTCCATATGCTTATTTTTTTAGCACAATTATGTTCTTAGAACCAAATCAACATTTTTAGCAAGCACAGATGAAACTCTATTAATAAGTATTTAGCACAGCCTAAAATTTGAGCCTAATCAATGCTGGCTACTATTAGGCAAGCCAAAAGCTCTACATGTTTTCAACAAACTTTGAAATATCCATTATCTCTACTTCCTACTTCAAACTGGAACTACTATATCGTAGGTAATGACTTAAAATTTCATCATAATAAGATTCAGTCTTTTTCTGTATGAAGATCTTTCCAGTGTCCTTGATACTGGAGTGTAAAGCATATTTTTTTTTACAGCTGAATCTAGCTGAAATGCTGCTTTAACCAGGTAGCCAGGACTGTCTGAGAAGACAGAGACTGTTGACAGCAGATGATGATAGTGAAAGATTAAAAGGGTTGAGAAACATGTTGAGATGCTCCTTCTGCTCCCTGTCATCGTATGCCTTTTTCCTCAGACTATTTTAAAGGGGGAAAAGCTGTAGTATTGGAATAAATTGAGTAATTCGTCACATTTTTTTCCAACAGCCTCTGTTGGCAAGGTAGAAGGGGTTCCTACCTGGAAGCAAACTGCTCTAACTGAACTGTTAGAATGTCTTTCCTGAAGCAGAGATGCTTGTAGGATCTCATTCATTTTCACTTTTGAACAGTGAGTGCTTCTTCATAGTTGGGCAGTGTGAATGTTCCTGCCTGTTTTGAGGGCGGTGTTTTTATACTGAGCACATCGCCTTCTATCTCCCGTTTAAATGAGAGAAGCCTACACCAGAAAAAATAAATTGAGTTTTTTTGTATAGCTTTCTTCTGGCTAAATGATTTATGATTTTTATGTCCTGATTTTTCTTTTATGGGGAGAGTAACTTAATATAATTGTAGGAACAACTATAGTCATAAGGAACACCTAGAGCTTGCACTGAAGGGAATTTTGAAAATGTTGACTCTTCTATGAGCTCCTGAAGGCAGCAAGGGCCTGAAGATTATAAAAATGGAATGGGAGTCCAGTCTAAACTATCACAGAAATATGATACATGTCCCTGCTCTACAGGTGACAAGGTTGTTCTTCACCCTTACCTAAACATACTTTAGGCAGCTTAAACTATCTGGTGGTGTAGCAGCATATAACACAGCATGATCTATGTGATCTGTGTGAATATTTACACTGAATGAAAGTGTTGTGGGAGAAATGAAGAAAGCGAAAAGAAGAAAAAAGATACGAAGCCAAGTTTTTCAACTCCTGATGAGCACCATGCTGTTGCAGTGATGCTGTTGGTGATGCTCAGTGTAACTAATACAAAAGGCAACTTGAGTAGGTTAACACAAGTTGTCATTACTATCTTTCTATTGCAGTTGTGTATCTTAAGTGTGGTAGCTGGTATGTGTTCTTCTAATTCATTCATTTATTCATTTTTCAAACATGGAGGCCTTATAAGAAGTCATATATCTGCAAGAGTAACAGTTTTATTTCAAAGTTTGGGCTCATCCTTTGGGCAGATTCAAGCTGGCATTCCAATTAGGAAGAGGAAGCTCTAATAGATTTTTCTGAAGAAGCTAAATACCCAGAAGAATAATGCAAAATATGATTAGCATTAGTAATTCCTCCAACCTATGATTTATTCAGCACTCTTGGAATTCAAAATATAGTCTTTTTTTACTCCAAATAATATAAGACTTGTCTTTTGTGAACTTTGTTTCAAAAGTTTGGCTTTCATCTAAACTGTGAGAAATTCATGAAAATAGAACAGACTAGTTCAGTTGGAAGGGACCTTCAGTGATCATCTAGTCCAGCTGCCTGACCTTTTAAGCACGTTATTGAGAGCACTGTCCAAATGCCACTTAAATACTGGCAGGCAAAAGGGGGATCTCACTAGGAAGCCTGTTCTAGGATTTGACTACTCTCACAGCAAATAAATCTTTCCTAATGATGAAACCTAAGCTAGAGGCCTTGAGAATAGTGGACAAATCTACCCGTCTCGGGCACGAGAGCTCCCGTGTCCTCTCTGCGGCTCCGGAGCTGCCGAAGGGGTCGCTGTTCTTCTCTGTCTCCGGTTAAGTCAAGGTAAACGTCGGCTGCCCTCGGGCGCCTTGCCGCCGCTTGGCGCCGTGGCTCTTGCAGCCATTCGGGGGCTCTGACTTTCCGGTACACTGCGCGGACGCTCGAAGCGCTTCGGAAAGACGTGAGAGAGGGCTTTTATTTGCTGGCAAATAGTAAATGGACGCTGCCTAGAAGTGCTCCAGGTTGGATCTTGGGAAGCGTGGTTTGCCTTTAGTGTTTAGAAGATAATTTTTTTTTAGTTGTTAGGGCAAGTAGTCGTAAAAATGAAGTACTGAAGGTTACATTGTGTTCTTCAGTGCTGGACATGTTTTTGTTAAGATTGAATATCATTTTAAAGAGACTTTCCCCATCGTATGTGCAAGAATATACAAAAGACATAAGTGAAAAGCTGTATGCTTAGTTAATAGTTCAGTTTGGCTGAACTTTTACATTTACCAGGTTTGTCTCTGATGTGTAAGAGGCACATCATCATCAAATTGCCCGTATGAATGGAAGATGCAGTTTTCTGGTGGCTGGCCCTTTGTAATTTTCTCTGTACCCATTCCTTTTTTATGGGAATGGCTTTGGTGCTTACAATGCCACCTGCAAGTTCAGGCAAACACAGTGTAGTATTTTTTGTGTCTCGCTTGTTCCTGCTTCTAAAATTATCATCCTCCTGTACTCCCAATCTTCTTAGCACGTGGACTTTTTTTCCATAATTCTTGTGAAATAAAAATAAAAACAAGGTAAAAGATCTGTCAAAATTAATGTAGTACATAACTCTAGAGGCATCGCTATCTGGCAGAACAAATCCTAATGAAATCATCATTCAAATGAAACACCGCTTCAAGTTGCAGAACGAATATGAAGATGAAAGATTAATGTGCTTAAACAAAAAGTAGGTAAATAGACAGAAGGCATGATTGAATAAAATTCAGCTTATGTGGGTAGTTTGCATTTCATTTTCTGCTTATAAATCCATGTTATAGGGGCCTAGCAGAGACTTAGTGTTTTCCCCTGGTTTTCCTTCAGTAAGTCATAACTGTAGATTTCTCTGCTGTTTCCCTGATTGATACTGTATCACTGACTATGCTGTGGTAAATACTCTCCAGCAATTTGGCACCTCTCTATTACTCAGTTTTAATCAGATAAGTCATTTTCTTCAGCACCTGCTCTAACCCTCCACTAGCTTTTGTTAAATAATTGATACTAAAAGCTGATTTAAGCCCAACAAAGTAATAAAGACATCCCCATCAAAATAAAGAAAGAAAGAAAGAAAGAAAGAAAGAAAGAAAGAAAGAAAGAAAGAAAGAAAGAAAGAAAGAAAGAAAGAAAAATCTTCCTGCAGTGTAGTATGAAATCTACCCACAATGTTAATACTTGAAGGAACTGTTTTATGATCACTTTAGATGGGTTTTATAGCAAGTTAAACCTATTTCACTTGAAGTGGCTTTATTCACCTACATCCAAGAAGGCGCAGTCTCATTCTTGTGTGGCCCCTTTTGCAACTCAGGGTTCCCTATCAGGACTGAAATCATGCAGCTTTCAGGTGTTCTCACAGTTGTCCAGAGATGGATGCTTTACTTGCTTCTCTTTCATTCGTGCTTGTAGTTTCTGTGCTCCCAGAAAAAAAGTATGTTTGGCTGAGAAGACTTCTGGTGTGGTGCCTAAAAAATTCACGTCCATTCCTCCACAGTTCTACTGAACTCTATAGGCTAAAGTCACTGTTTTACTTTCTTCTTCCAAGATGAACAACTGCCTCTCACTAACCATGAGAAGGCGTATTCAGCATGACCCACTACTACGGTAAGGGGCGGTATTTTTATTTCCCTTGAGGAACAGTGAACATATTATGCAGTTAATATGGTCCAGGTTTTGATTTTTCCATTTGAGAAATAAAGTTATTCATGGCTAGCCTGAGTTATGAAAGCTTTACTTAGAAGAACAATGCAAAACTGCTGATGCAATTAAAATGAAAATATTATTCAGAGGTAAAGCTATAGGAAGAACAAGGATGTATAAATGCAATTGGATTGGGAATCATTACCCTTCAGCTATTTTAGATCTATTTTTATTAAAATTTTTCAGCCTGGAGGTTATTAATTCATTTTTAATGTATATTTGTTTTTCAGAAGTTTATTGGTTTGATCAGCCATTTGTGTAGAGGTGGCCTAGAAATGTTAATTTCCATGCACTGTATCTATATTTCCTCTGCAAGCTGCACAGATGGCTTTCTATCCAAGCTTCTTTCACTTATTCTCTCTTCTGGAAAGCTGTGTTAAATGTAGGTTGGTACAGTAATAAATTGTTATATGCTCTTTAAGATAATGAAGTTTGCTCATACAGATCTGTGCCATGTGTCTTTCGCCTTTCTCACTAGGATCTTTCCTCTTCCCATACACTCTGATTGCTCACTATGCTGTGCTGTTTATTTCCTTCTCTTGTCCCTCAAAACCAACAGGTCTTGCCATGGGCCTTCCTTTACTTTGGCTTGCTGGCTGAACCAGAGACAGAAATACCTTCATGCTGATCTGCTGACTAGTACAAGGCTGCCTTGCTCAACGCAGTGTCTTCAAGTACTTAGTGCTCTGTACTGTTATTTGTCAGGGCATTCACTTAACCTATAGACAGCAATACCTCATGTGTGAATCAGATCTTTGACTGACAATATGTTCTGTGACTGAAGTGAGGACTTAAATGTCATCTTTGAAGTGAAAGTAGGAGTTACAGAAGAAACTGCTATGTCATCTCATAATTTAAATTAACCACATCTCTGATCTTGCAGCTTTATACAGGTTACTGTACTAGTTCCTTATTTGCGCCTGCCTAGCGTTTGTCTGCTGCTGTTTCAAAACAGTTCCTTCAAAGGTTCAGTATGTGTGAGGGTTTCCTGGAGAAGTCCACTGGTGACTTTTGTTCTAGTCTTGAAGCTTGGAGGTAATCAGATGGAGAAAAAGAGAAAATGGTTTTGCAGATTATTTAAAAAGGATGTATATCTAAAAGCTTAGTTTTAAAAAATAAAAATAAAAGATGAATAGTTTCAAACATAGTCATGTACCACCAAAGCGCCTGCATATATAAAGCCAACTATCAGCCTAAAGCAATAAGAAGCAGAAATTTGTTCCAATTTTGCCAATGCTTGTTACTCTCATGAGAACCACACTATATTTGCTATTTAGTCATGGCACTTCGAGTCATGTATTTCTAATTCTTACACTTTTTACCTTTCATTTAAAATGCAAAACAATTTTTTGTCTCATTGTTATAGAGAAAACAGGAAAAGGATGTCTAGAAAGGATGTTCTTCAAACAAACCGAGCTGAAAAAATGCAATCCCAAAGAGTTCAGAAGCCTGAAATCTACTAATACAGATGTACTCATTCTTAATACTCAATCTTTTTAAAGCCAGTTTTGAGTTATGATTTTAGGGGAACACTAACTTGTGAGTTTTGGTTAAAACGCATCAACAATAGTGCCTTACCAGGTTACTGAAAGGGAGAAAATAACCATCTGTTCCTACCTCATGGGCAACCTTCAAGGAACAGTTGAAGTCAATGCTTTTATTTTCCAAGAAAGTGGCAATATAGGAGTAGATAAATCACATAACTGGTGGAAATTGCCATATTCAGCTATTCACAGAATCACAGAATTGTAGGGGTTGGAAGGGACCTCCAGAGATCATTGAGTCCAACCCCCCTGCCAAAGCAGGTTCCCTACACCAGGTTACACAGGTAGGCATCCAGGCGGATCTTGAATATCTCCAGAGAAGGAGACTCCAAACCCCCCTGGGCAGCCCGTTCCCGTGCTCCGTCATTACTACTGAGGTGCCTGCTAAGTGTCAAATAAGAAAACAGTCTTTATGATTGTTAGGGAAATGTGTTGATCAGAAAGCAAAATCTTATCTGAAAAAGATAAGTCCTGAAATGACAGCTGCTTACTTTGCAGCCCTACTGAAATGCGTTCGTGAAGCACTGGAATGCAGTCGTTCCCTCCCGCACTCAGCACCAGCTTCCACCTCCGCGCCTACGCAGAGTTCTGCCCAGACCAAAACCTTGCAACTTTTTGAAATTGAGGTCCATCTAGTGGATACAACTCGATATTACAGCAGCAAAATCCTCAGCTGCTTATTAAAGACATGCTAACATCGTCTATGTATGTAATTTATTTATTTTTTTTTAAAAAAAGGACATAAGCTTATTATCAAAATATTCTGGCTTGCTAGAGAGCTTCTCTGATGGGATGCTTTCCTCAAGAAGCCTATTGTTCTTGACAAGGTTATATCCTTCCTTTTGTTTCAGATTCATACGTACATCCTGATGATGCTGGTGGCACTTCCTTCAAGTTCAAAATCTGGAGTCAGTTTGGTTGGCTTCCAGTGGATAAATTCCCACCCCCAGAGGACAAGTGGAAATTTTGAAGAAGAATGATTGATTATTGCCTGAGAGATCTGAACTGTGAAAATGAATTAAAGATGCAGTCCTGCAATCTCTTTCCGTTTCCTTCAGCAGATGTTACAGAGAAAATTCCTGGGAGACTTGAATGAATTCTCTTGCTTGTATGCCCTAGATCTTGCTGCCTAGGAGATGTGCAACTGGCATATCAAATAGGCAGAGAGTACCTGAACTGTGTCTAAAAATAGGAACTCTATGAAATTAAAAGGGAGAAATTTGAAACAATCCGATTAAAAAACAGATTTTAATATCAAGTTTACTTAAGAAGAAGAGTTAAGAATATCCTCAGCCCCTTTTCATCTTAACTACAGTAAACCATGGAAGTAATCATTGACAACAAAACAGAAGATGTATCACAGAACTCTTTTAAAAAAACATGATAGGATTTTGAGACCATTTAACCAAAATTATTCAGAAGTAAAGCTTTTTCCAGCATCAAATCAAAATGTTTTCCCGCTAGAAATAGATATGCTACTGATTTAACGTCTGCTATGCCAACATGGAGGGGTAGCTCAGATGCTCCCTGTGTGCTGTAGTCATCTACTCTCCCTGAAGCCTCTCTTCACTCTTACTGGCTGAGTGAATGAGTAACTGATGGATCTGTGTCTCTGGATCACAGCCAACACGCTGATAAACCCTCCTAATTCATCTTGTCTACTTCAGTCATTTAATAGAAAGGCCATAAGCTCAGTACGACTGAAATGTCACTGCAGGTCTTACTTTGATCGTCTTTGAGCACAGAAAGTCCTGCTGTGCACGCTCTTTTTCTTCTTCATGTACCAGTATCTGGCTAATTAATTGCACAGTAGGCTGTGATGCCCCTAGTCCTTCACATAATGAAGGGCTGCTTTTCTTTGACCAGCAGTATCATTAAGAAATTTATATTTCAAGTCTGACACGACACTTTTGGTAAGTTTTGTATGCTTGTTTTAGCAAAAAGTGCTGCTGAAATAGAAAAGCTAAAGGAAGAATCTTCCAGCTTACCAACTCAGCAATTCTGTTTGAAAAATACATTCAGAATGAGCTTTAACTCTAACTGCCTTTTAAGGCCTCTTTAGACAAAGACAGTCAGTAAAACTCTACACAAGCTGTCATCTGGGAAACTCAAAAGCATAATAAATAGTGAGATGAATGGTAAGTGACATGTTGGTGTATGTTGTTGCAATGGCTTGTTTCTGATTTGACTAATTTAAACTAAAAATTTACTGTGTGCTGTTGTCTTTTATTTTTTGTTTGTTCTGAGTGTGAAAGCCATGGCTGAGTATAACAAATTTATACTCTTTTGAACATGGTGGATGTTAATTTTTGCCATTCATACTAATATATGTATTACACCAATTCTATTTCTTGCATGCAAAACAGATTGAAAACCTTCCAGCTGTGTATGATAATATTTACATTCTTTTCAAAGAGGTGTAGGCATGAAGGGCAGTTTTCCTGGTTACTAAATCTGCTGTGCATGTCACTGTGTGTTTCAGAGAATGCAAATCCTTATACACAATGGAAGAAATATTGAAATCTGCAAGGACTCTGGGGAAGGGAGTTCCTTTCTTATCTGCAGAAAGTTCCGTCTTCTGCAGAGACAACTGGCACCCACTGCCTGGAACTCTGGGAGCTCGACCCTCACTCTGGAGAGGCAAAAACATTGTGCAGAGCAGGCTTTGTTTCCAGCTCATTTTCATTATAGAGCAGTAAGCAATCTTCCCAATGTCGGGGAGTGGTCTCCAGGCACTGATCATGACATCAAGTGAAACATAAAACAAAACTACTTCTTGCCCTTGTGACCTATTTTGTTATTGTTTTGCTACATAGATGCTATTCAGAGCAATGGAAATCTACCAAGGTTGAACGTTCTGAGAAAAGTGTAATTATATTTATAAATGCTGCAGTATGCCTATAGCACAGTGTTTTTATTACACAACATTAATTTTAAAAGTAATCAAATCTCCCAGGAGTGCAATGTCCTGTGAAGTGTCATAAGACCAACGGAAAACTTAGCACATCCTTTTTATCTTTACTGTTTTCTCTGTTATGGCCATGCATTATAAAATGCAGAAAAGCATGTAAGAGATCTAGCGGTCTCACATCTGTCCATACTGAGGTACAATGCAGGGAATCAAGAATGGAGCAGCTGCCTGATTTCTAAACCATATTGCTTTTATAGACTCTTACATAAATCCTTTTTTCTTCTGACCCCGTATTTACCAACTCAAGGGTCTATCTCATTGTTCCACTAGTACACTACCAGAATTCACAGCAAACTAATAAAATACGGCAATATAGCTTATTAGATATTGTGTGTGGAACATAATTTGGTCCCAAACACTCTCCTGAAAGAACCTCATTCCTCTCAAGCAAATATCAATGCGAGTAAGGCTCTCTGCAGCAAGACAAAACAACTAACTTCTTCAAAATGGTGGTACATAAATGACATAGCACAAATGTTGTGGGAAAGTAAAGTTGTTCATACAAAGTGCATATAGAGCCACCATCGGGATGTGTGAGTAGAGTGAAGAATATGCTTCAGTGCCCATTTCTGCCTTTCCTGTCCTTGTTCCTAGCAGGACTCCAAGTGGGGCAAGACCTCAAGGGTGGTTACAAGCAGGAGGGGGAAGAGCTTTTTACACAGTTTAATAGTGAAAGAACAAGGTTTTAATTAGAAGAGGGGAGACTTAGGACAGATGTTAGGAGGAAGTTCTTCACTCAGAAGGCAGTGGAAGCATAGCTGGCATGGAAGCTATGGATGCCTCATCTTTGGAAGCATTTAAGGCCAGATCAGATGAGGCCCTGGGCAGCCTGAGCTGGTGGGGAGCGGCCATGCCCATGGCAGGGGGTTGGAACTGGGTGGCTATCAATAGACTTTTAAGGTCCCTTCCAATCCCAAGCCATTCTAAGATCTGATGAAGGCTGGAGTCTGCACCTTACCTTCAGACACTGCAGCTGATGAGCTAGCAGCATAGCTTGAACTGTGTCCAGCTCATTTAAAGGATTCATTTTCATGCTTTGGTCTAAGAAGATTCCTTGTTATGGATGGAATATCCAGATCATTTCTTCATTGTAATTTGCAGCTCCGAGTGCTCACAAGAGCATCAGAAGCTTTACTGCTTCTCCTTGTGCAACTGCTGGGTTTGTGACATGCCTTTTGGCAGGCCTGCTTACTTTGCTGTATTATAATTGGTAATTAATAATTTATAATTAGGCTGATATATAACCCTTGCCAGAGATACATGGTAGCATGCTCCTTTCTACCAGATGAACAATCCTTGTGGCTAACACTCCTCAGATCAGCAAGTTGCCATAACTTCCACCTCCTGGCTGCACTGAACTGCCTTTACTCTGTCAGGAGTGAGGTGTTCCTTGGCACTCATGGAGCCCAGAGCCAGGTACCTGGAGAACTTTAAAACCGAAATAGGTTCTATCTAGGTTTAAGAGCCTTCAGAGTTGGATAGCAGCTGAGGAGAGGTTTTTAATATCACCATTTATAATTGCAGCTAAATTCTGCCTAGTTGCTTGCTTATGTGCCTGAATACTTTTTCGGGATCTGGCCCTAAGGGTATTTTTTTAAATTTTCTTATGCATTAAATAATAAAAAGCGGGCAATTAAGAAGTCTTACTTAACTGTGTTAGCCTCTTGAAGAGAGCTACAAATCAGCCTCATTTCCTCCTCCTGAGAATTGTTAGATCATTTGTTACAAGGGCAAAGGGAGGCTCTGCAGCAAGCCTTCAGCCCATTTCATTGTAGCAGCGTGCAGGGCTGTTCTGTGGAGCGCTCTTGTTCGCTTGTTTACAAACCATATGCACTAAATTGAGCATCCCGGTTGGATGTTTAGCTTGAAAAGTGATATGTCAGTGGCTGTTTAATTAGGACTCTGCAGCCCACCTTTCTAAGCTGCTGCTGCTTATTAAAGCGTCCCCTGATTGGGAATATGCAGATGCTGTTGGCAGAAGTAGTAATTGCCTTTAGCCCGATTGAAAGAGCTTTGCCACCTCTAACTTGGAGTTGTGTCAGCAGACTCAGACCCCGGGGGCTGGGGGTAAAGGTGGAGGAGACAAACAGCCTTCTATTCTCCTCCCAAGGAAGGTGCTGTCAGTGAGGGCTGTTGCTGTGCTCTATGGCCTAGGAGAGGAAATGTTATGCTGTTCCTGCCCGAGTGCCTGGATCAAGGTGCTTCCTGAGGTTTCTCTGAAAGAGTTGCAAGAACAGGTGGGTGAGCTCTTTGCTGCTCCTCTGTTTAGGCAAGGATGTGAGGTCATATAGCAACCAGAACTGGTGGAGACCAGCACCTCTTTGGAAGACCTGTATAGAATAAGCTGCTTCCAGTGTGCCTCATTCTCCAGTGGTACACCCTTCTCACATTTGGAAGGCAATTAGTATTTCTTCTCAAGATTAAAGGCCTCAAGTCTGCCTTTATTCAAAGAGATGCTCCAGTATGCTGTACTGAAACAGTAAAATACCTCTGAAATGAGTTGTAGTGTGCTATTCAATTGTCCTGGTTTAACATTAGCTTTGCTAACTATTTTCTGTCTCTCTATTGGTGCAAGGGGGGGGGGGGGGGGGGGGAAGCCTCACCACACTGATGGTGCTCATGGGAATTGTGGTACAGATACACTGTGAGAATTAAGTTGTTCATTCATACTGAGGTATAGCAGCCATGCCTGTATTCTTTGCTCATGCAGTTTTTCTGCCTGTAATGTATCTTGCTGGAGGTGGCAGCGCTCTCTCATCAGTGCTTTCTTCTTTATTCATCTGACATTTTCAGAAGAGCTAGCACTAATTGAATAGAATAGAACCAACAAGCCAGTACTTTCTGTCTTCCCCAAAACTGAATTGCATTTTGTTCCCCAGAGTTCAGTTCTAGGGCCAGCCTAGAATTCAATGATGTGGTGATTCTCCAGCTGTATTTGACACTGTTGCAGCCTCACCTGTAATATTATGTGCAGTTCTGGGCACATTATAAAAAAACGACGTTAAGGTAAGTGCCCAGAGGAGGCACCAAAGCTGGTAACAGGGCTGGAAGGCACATCTTGAGGGCAGAGGCTTAGAACACCTGGGCTGTCCCACCTTTTCTCTGAAAAGGAGACCAAGAGGTGACCTCACTGCTCCGTGAAGCTCTCTGAGGAGAGGAAGGAGAGGGAGGTGCCAGGATCTGATCCTGGATAGCAGGATGGAGATGGTACAGAGCTGCCAAGGGAGGGTTGGACTGGGCATTAGGAAAAATCTCATTACCCTGAGGGTGATCAAACAGTGGAATAGGTTTCTTAGCAAGGTGATTGGTGCCCCAAGCTAGTCATTATTCAAGAGGTATTAGACAATGCCACCATTAATGTGCTTTAACTTTTAATTAGCCAGAAAGATGTCAGGCAGTTGGATTCACTGAAAGTCATTCCAGCTGAACTATTCTATTGTCACATGTGATAAGTACTTTTAAGAGAGAATTTCTTCTAGATAGTAGAGATAATCCACACATATGCTCAGGCATAAGGTGTGAAAATCCCACTGTGGGAATAGAGTGTGGTATGTAACTTAAGCTGCAGCTCTCTTTGGAATACTGTCCCTATTTTGTAGCTTGCTTTAGCTTGGGACCAAGTGGAAGCCATTCTGCTCTATTTTTTCCTCATCCTCTGGCCCATTATGAAGTGAAGAATCATCACTGAAAATAATATAATTCCTAAAATGGCTTTCTCCAGGCAATTTCAGGATGATGGTTTTGTTTGTTTTAAGAACTCCATTTTTCATTGGGGCAGTCATATTGTGTAGGATGGAGATAGCTATGAAATAGGGAACAGTCATGCAATGAATGTTGCTCTCTACAGGGCACCAAACAAGAGGCAATGATCTTGAGCTGATTTAAGCTCATAGTCTCTGTATCTCCAACTGTGAAAAAAATAGTAAAGATAGCTTATACAGCCACTGTAGAAGTTAGAGAATTAATATGCTGTACAGTAAAATGTGTAAAAATATTTTTATATAAAAGCACTAAGATTTGACTATACTCTTTCCTACTCATAAAGACTATTCAGTTTTGCTGTAGACAACTGAGAACACCTTCTTGAGTGTTAATATCTGCATTTTATTCACTAAGAGTCTAGTAATGGTATAGAAGTGTTTTTTAGCCATTTTCTTCACCATGCACACACATTCTTTTGATGGGTGAAGGAAAGCTAATGAAAAGACTATGATAATGAGATCATAAGAGCAATAAGAAAAGAAATAGAAAATGCTGATAGTTTTGATTATTATGGTAATTTGGCATATAAGCAAATTATATTACTCTAATATACAGTCTGAAAGAAGTAAAAACCAAAACAAACAAACCCAAGCAACTGTTAAATTGTTATAGGTGTTTAAGAAATTGCACGCATAGCAGTAAACTACTTTCCATTCACATGTTCAGGGTTGGGAAGTGGTGCTTGATATTAAAAACATCGCAGAATCTCTTGTAGTAAACACTTTCTGTCATTTAAGCTAAAGAAAGGATTTGCATTTTCCCGTTTCTGCAAACAGAGCCATTCATCAAGTGTTGCTGTAGTCATTAATTACATCCAGTAAATCCTAAGGACTAGTTCATGCTGAACCATTGTAGAAACCACTTACATTGAACAGAAGAAAAGGAGGAAGAAATAAAATGAATGCAACACAACTAGATGCAATACTACAATTACTGTTTCGTAAGGATTTACCTAAAGCAGCTTACTTGGGGAAATGGATCTGCAAAATTTGGTTACAAAACTATACAATACTGAAAGAAACCTGAGGATGAAACAGGTATATAAAATCATTCCCATTTGTATCCACACTATTCAGCAGTTACAGGTGTACCAATGTCTGGAAGACCATAGTATGCTGTATGTCATTGCACTGAAGACAAAAGGGTATATCTCAGAGCCAAGTGTCGGTGTTCATGAATGGGTTGCCTGTCTCCAGCTCACAGAACAATAAAATCCTGTTCCCCCAAGCTTTGCAGACATTAGGCACCACTGGGCTTCACCCAAAGTTGCTCCATATTCACCACTGTTGCCACAGCCTCAAAGCTGTACCAGGAGAGCGAGAAGAGTGTCTGTGCCCCATCCACATACAGGTGGGGCCAAAGCAGCCTTCAGGCTGGGAGCAGCATAGAGCAGCCTTGAGCTGGGCCAACTGCTGCTACTGCACCAGCTACAAGGAGGATCCCCATGTGCTCTGTGAGAATGCTGGAATAGAAAGTCTTCCTCCTGCATCAGAAAGTTTCTTTTCTCCCTTACAGTTCTTCCCCAGCTGCTTTGTGCTTCCTTTGTAGAGGCAACAGGGCCTCACAACTCAATTGCTGAGAAGGAAACATGTTTAACAATGCACTATGAAAAAGACATGCTAAAAGAATTCCAATATAGATAGAGGATTTTAGTGCCAGATTGTGCCCTGGGATTCCAGTGCATATCTTTCATTAAAACCATTAAAAACGTTCATGTTTCAAGGAAGAATTTGTGCTTTTGACACAATTCCCTCCTTTTTTTTTTTTTTTTTTGGAAGCCAAACATTTTCTGTGGTAACAGAAAACATTATAACAAGAATAATATAATGCATTTAGGCACTAAAATGAATAACAGTCCTTGATCTATTTGTTGAAGATTACAGGCATGAGATGTGAAAGCTGTTAGTGGCTTAAAGATACACATTTGGTGTAATTGGCTCTGCAGCTTTCTTTTTATTACAGAATATGAAGGAGATGACTGGAGAGGTGTCCAGATCCTCACATAACACAGAAATGTTGCTGGGCATCTGATGATCAAATCTTTGGCTGTTTGTTTGCTGCATTTCATTGCTCTTTGAATTGAGTGATGTGAAATCTCAGGGCAGCATGCTTGCCACACACAAGCTGCTGCCTCCATTCTGAGGGGTCAAAACCTTGCTGGTGGTATGTAATTGCTATATTTATAAGGGAAGCATTAAGCCTGTTTCCTGTACTCACAAGGTGCTTTATGAATGAAAATGGCATTGAATGAATAGAACACTTCTTTTTCCCCAAAACGCTCAGCTCTTCAATTTCCAGATTGTTTCCAATTGGGGCAGTATAAGTATATATAGAGAGAAACTTTGTCCAGGAAGAGGGAAATCCTTCTCTTCACTCTCCCTAAATGTTTAGGACAATCTCAGTGTGTTTCCATTCAGTTTGTTTCGGGAGTGGAATGGGTTGCCTGCCTGCCTCAAAGTTATGGTATTCCCTGGGGTGTAGGGTGAGCTCAAGCTCAGCCCTATGGTTGTGGAGCTCTCCAGTGCTTCCTGCACTTCTGAGACTCACACCTTCAGCTGGAGGTGACGTCATGGTAATGACGGCACTGCACCTTTACAGGGATGTCCCCAGGAGCCCTCGAGTCCTTAGGTCAAAGGAAACTCCCTAGTGTGCAGATGGGTCTGAAACCATCAGAAATTTGTGTGGCAAGCTCCACCAGAAACCTAGCTTGCATTAGAGGATGTTTGTAAAAGTTGAATTTTCTCCACAAAAATCCTATTTTGTCAAAATCAATTATTTTTTTTTGTCATCTTATGAGAGAATTCCCAGCTTCTTGCAAGCAAACATATTTTCCACCCTTTCCATTCCTTTACATACATATAAGGCATGGATAATGCCTGGTGTTTATTTCCTGGGAATTCAGTGCATATCTTCAGATTTGGTCTCTCCTTTTAGGAAAATGTAACACTCTGCATTTTTGGCTGTTGAGCGGACCACAGTACCAAAGCCAAGGGGCTCTGCTCTTAGCTGCTAGCCACAGCTAGCTGGGTGTGGTTCGCAGTGATTTAAATACTTATAGAATGCCAGCAGAGGGTAAAGTGAGGCAGGGGGGAGGTGAAGGAGAGGATGCATTTGTTTCCTTGCTTTGATCTCTGCAGAACTGCTAAATGTACAGAGTTCTCTTCTCAAGGAAATATTTGGAAGTGACAGTGTCGTGGTGAGAAGGGAGGGGAGGATCCTTGCTTTTTTTGTTGCTGTTGTTCAGAAGGTTTGAAATGCTTGCTACAGTTCTCCAGCATTTGCTTGAGCCTCTGTGTGAACTTCCTGATATGAGCTTCAACGGGAAAAGGTCAGCTCGAAACAGCCAAACACATGGGTTCTCAACGCACCTGTGCAGGAGGTCACCATGTCCCTGCACAGTGCTTTTCTGACAGAAACAGAATGCAGCAGGCAAACCGAGCTTCCTCAGTGCCATTGGCCACAGATCTGATGTACCGAGCTGTGTCTGGTTGCGATGCTCACTTGGTTTTCCGTAAGGATTTTCTGGTCTTTGTTTTTTAGGGTTACCCTTAGCACTGCTGAAGTTCGCCTAGTAACGCAGCCTAATGGGTTTAAGCAACTTGAAGACACAGCAAAGATGAGTACACTTAACTGAATGGCTTGTATTTCAACTAATGTTCCCTATTAAAGTGACAGATTAAAGCAATGACCAGGGGTGTTGCTCTTCTGTGAATATCTCATAGCAGCCATACTCTGGTCTGCTCCCTCCTCTCCCTTTGTCAGCGTGATGCGTTTGCACCAGTATGCCGTGTTTTCTGCTCTCAGATGGTGAAAGAGAGCACCGGTACATTACAGTTTCTTTTTGGAAAGCCTCCATATCTCATCAGACCTGACATTGCAAAGTTTCAGCCAAGTTCCTTTTTCGTAACTTTGTTTTACTATTGCAGAGTCCCTCATTGAAATGTTATGGTTTGCAGCAGTTCCTGGGTCCCTAGTGCTTAAAGTTAACACTGAGAAACAGTATGGAGGTAGAAAGCAGAGACCCTCTTCTATTCCATTATTTTATTTATTTATTTATTTAGTGTTCTTACTCCTTGTGAAATCTCCAAATTCGGAACTGCCCATGCCTCTGAAAGTGACACTGTATACTCCGGGGCACTGTTACACTGCTAAAAATGGAAACTTGATGCTGCTTCTTGTGGGGTGGAAGGGAAACTGCTGAGAGAGGTGGTGGCTTTACCCTAGCTGCCTCATGATGCTGAGTGCTGGGAGCAGAACGTTGTACAAGATCTCTGAAAATGCAGCCACTTACCGCTCTTCTATGTAAATTCCGAATTACGGGCCAGATTCACTGTTGACATAAGCAGATGCAAATCTAATGAAGTCATTGCAGTTACTTCTACTTGTGCCAGAGGTGAATTTGTCCCTATTTTTGGAACACGCTAGTTTTGTGCTGCGGCACTGACACTGTGTTGTGTCAAAATCATTTCTGGTATGGTGCGGTGCCGCTGGCTGGCATGGTACTCCAGTACTGGCACACAGTGTCAAACATCTGCTGAGCAGTGATGTTCCTCTGCTCTCTGATGGGATGTATCGTGCTGCCATGCCATGCCTGAAGGCACCCAACAGGAATTGCTGCGGGATCTGAAGTAATGAGGAACGTGCAGTAGTTGAATACCTGAGCGTTTCAGTATCCTATGGGAAACAACACTGTGCATGTCAGTGCATCTACAGACCTCTTGCAATCCCTTCAGGCACTTGAGGTGTAAAGTGATGTCCAGTGCACTTCCACCCCAACGCGTGGTGTTGGTGTAGTAAATGGACAGTAATTCTCTGTTTTGGCCTAGTGCTGGTTTACGTGGATTTTCTCCACAGAAAGCTATATGAGTATGAGAAGAGCTTTCTTCTGCTCACAGTATTCCAGGCTTTTGTTGGTCTGTACTATCTGCAGAGGGGTGGAGAGCCAGAGTGGGTGCAGGAGCCCCAGGGGTGATCTTCCTCTGTTGTCTAGCAATAGAACCTGAAGGAACAACATAGAGCTGTGTCAGGGGAGGGGCAACTGGGGGTTAGGGAAAGGGTCTGCACCAGAGGGCGGTGGGCATGGAATGGGTTGCCCAGGGCAGTGGGCACGGCCCCAAGTGCCCGAGTTCAAAAAGCGTCAGAGCGATGATCTTAGTCATATGGTTTGCTCTTTTGTGGTCCCATGTTGAGCCTGGAGTTGGACTCAGTAATCCCGTGGGTCCCTCCAGCTCAGGATATTCAATGATTCAATGATTCTATGTGGTACAGTGGGGCCATTGCATTCAGCACTGCCAATCTCACTTTTGGGGCTGTAGGAAGTGAGGGAAAGAGGTTTCAGAGAGCCACGTAGCCCATGTTTACCCTGGATGGATAACAGTTCACACTGGATTTTCCTCAAATAAACCATTCAGAAGACCATATATGTGGCATAGTAAAGTGTGCATTGTTTGCATGTCAGCCGCATAGGTAGACAAAGGCAGATACAAAAAATGCAACTGCTATCAGGGACACATCATCAGAGCTCCATTAAAGGAGTACATACCTAGCTTAAGACCTGTATACCCCAAACTTAAAAAAATAAAATAAAATAAAACAAAATAATTATATATATATATATTTAAATAATTCAATGTATCTGCAGGAAATTAGATCTCTTTTCAAAATATTGCAGCTGAATGTTTTAGAGAAATGCTTTCTATAAACAGGGAATCCTACCAGGGTCAGACAGAGCTATTTTAACCTCGTGCATTCATCTCACTGTTCTGGCAGAGGAGACACGTCTGTGTGTGTGTATCTACAAAGAGAGAGATAGAGAGTACACATTTAGAATTTTTGAGGCTTTGGACACTATTAAGTATAGGTAAACTTCAAAGCAATTCATTATCATTATTAATGAAAAAGAAATTGGAAATAATTCAATTTAAAGGGAAGAAAGCAAGAGCAAACAAGTTCAGTCGTGCCCAGACTTATAACCTGGGGTAATGCTGCCAATGCAGACACTGACTCATTTCCATGTGAGGAATGGGATTGAAAGCTTTCAGCAGCGGCACTGCAGTGGGGCAGCTCGTGGGAAAAAAGCACATGCAGAGGTAGGCCATGATTAGGTTCGGTTCGGCCAGCTTTGGCCCTACTCCAACTAAGAGTTTCTGTGTGGTTTTCAAGTTGAATTGCAGGGCAAATAATTGATTAAAATATGTAATTGTAGAATTGCTTGCGTTGGAAGGGACCATTAAGGGTCATCTAGTCCAAGTCCCCTGTGATGAACAGGGAGCATGTATATAAAATAAAATTGAAAAAATTAGTGGACCGAAGGTGGGAAAAGATTCTTCAGGGAGCTGAAAACACATCGCATTTGCCAGTTTGTATAGGACAGGATCCTTCCTCCTTTTTCCTGGATGAATTTAGTGGCAACACTACCAGTATAGGAATATTATGCATAGGAAGCAGAGGTGGACCATGCAGGTAACTCTCATCTGGGGGGCTGCCCCCGCACCCGAAGGAAAAGTTACCGATGATAAATAAGGTGCCAACGGTGATGTGCTTGTTAGGCAGTTACCCGCGCACACGCGTCAATTACAACCGCTCCGCTGGGGGACACCCGCAGGTGCCTCCGGCCGCTCTGCGCGCCCGCGGGGCGGGAGGGGGGGGCTGGGGGCGCGGCCTCCTCCCCCCCCGCCCCCGCGGCCGCTCCGCCGCCACCTCCGCCGGGCGTCCCGCGCCGCAGCCGCCGCCGCGCTATAAGTGCGGGCGCGGGGCGCGGCGATCGCCGAAGATGCGCTGGCAGTCGGCGCTGCGCGGGGCCCCGCCGCGGCCGCCTCGCGCGGAGGAGGAGGAGGAGGAGGAGGAAGAGGAGGAGGAGGGGGAAGAAGGCGGTGGCGGCGCGGGACGACCGCGGCCGCGGCCATGAGCTGCTCGGACGTGGCCATGCAGCAGCCCGGCACGGCGGCGTGCGG
>JAPSGF010000071.1:593435-621645 GCA_035772895.1 Perdix hodgsoniae
TTTTTTCAGGGAAGGAGTTTGTTGCTCTTGTTTTAATCTCATGAGAGAGCACCTGCTAATGTCAACTATTTCTCTTGCTTTACTGGTTATTCTGATCTGGACCAAACTCTATTTGGTCTTCCTATAAATACATACAAATGGAACTCTAGGGTTTAATGCACAGTTCTGTTCAGAGGTACCCCAATAGATTATAAATTCAGTCTACTTCCACTGCCTCCCTCTATCAGCTGAATATTGTGAGGCCTTCAGGCTCTGCTGCTCCAAATCCTATCTTTCACTTGGAAGAAAGAGCTTTGCTTTGCTCCCTGCTTGCTTGTTTGCAAGGGCAGTAGTTAGCATTTCCTATTGTCAAGGCATGCATCAAATGCTGCTTTTAGGCTTAGCATTCCACTCCATGATTACTTGAAATTGTCTTCTTGAATACTTTCTGTGTTATCAATAAGAGCCTGCTTGGCAGGCAGCTCCACAAATGAAGGACTGCCCGTGATTTGCCTAGGGTTTGTTACTGAAATTCCTTCTCAGAAGCTCATGTCGAATGACAGCCTTTTTCTCAGGATAGGGTCATATAGTATTTCCTCAGTGTAGTGGTTCTTTATTTTTGGTTCCTGTTCTTTCTCTCATAATGGAAAATCTGTAACAGGTGGCCACAGGCACACCAGACTTTCATGTTTGGGAGCATAAAGGGCCATATGCTGCACGATGGCATGTATGGAGATAATAAGTTGTAGAAACAGGCAACCAGCTTATATGTAATATAAGAGCCAGCCTGAATTTTTGATTCAAACTCAACTTAACTAAAACTTTTTCCAGTCTCAGCTGTGCTTGGTAGTTTTTAGAGTGTGCTGCCTACTGGTCTCTTTCAGCTGGAAGTGAATTTTTTTTTTTCATTTTATGAAAAGGAATGTTCTGACATTTTTACCAGACACCCCGGCTGAGATCTGGGACCCTTGAAGTCAATTGGACTTTTGCCATTGGCTTTCATGTGGCCGGGGCTTCATTGCGTGAGAGCAGTTTCCCCTGGTTCTGAGTAGGGTATGTCAGAAAATAGGAGGAATCAGCAAGACAGAGATTTTGTGGGAGATTTTGATCCACATGCTTTCTTAGTGTAAAAGATCCGAGCGCTCCGTTTTTCTCCTAAAGACTGCATGATATTATCTGGCATAAACAGTCTCTTCTTTAATATTTCCACATTGCTGATTAGCTTTGGACCTTTAGCTTATGTTTGTTGAACCACTTGCAGTAAGCGCTTGAATTCTCTTTGGAATAAGTCTGTTTGTGAATATACAACACATGAAAAATAATATTGGTTTAAGCTGAATGCAGCCTACGCTGTACAGTATTATTTACTTGGAGATCAGGCCATTCATCCCTCAGCTGCAAACTCGTGCCTGTTCTTGACTGTGGTATCAGATGCTACAGACACTGAATTTCCCATTTCTCCACCTATTTTCCAGAATGCTAAGCTGACTTTAAATTCTATACTCTGTGTCTTGGCCAAGTTGAGATTTTCTGTGTTGGTTTTGTTTTCTTTTTTAGAGGCTGCTTGACCTCAGTCTCTAGCCTTTAAGGAAAAAGGAGGTGTAATTTATAAATGTATAAAAATATTACAGATAGGAATATAGGCAAAGCAGAGGCAGTGTTTGGTCAGCATATATACTTTATAAAGACCTTATAAGTACTGTTGACTGCTTAAATATATGCCAGAACTCTTTGTATGAAAGAAATAGAAGGGAAACCAGACTAGCCCGGTTTGGTTATCAGAAACCTAACCTGTGGTGTTTGGGTTTTTTCTCCTTCGGTTTTATTTTTTCTTCTCTCATCAGAGTGGTACAAATTCACTTAATTGATGGTCTTGCCTGCTTTTCCACTCATTCAAATGCAGCTGGAAACACAAAGAAAAGATTGCTATTACAGTCAGAATAAGTGATGCAGAATTTACACATACACAGAGATGTAATTATAAGGAAGTTAGGGAGAGAAAAAAAGTTTTATTTTTATTAAACAATGTGTACAATATAAAGGGTGTATATCCACTGCATACAGGGAAAATCTGCTTTATTTCTCTGTTGCTTCTTATTTATAAATTTAGATCTCTGTAATTACATGAGAGGAAAAAAAAAGGCTGATATTTTTTACCTGAAATACAAATTAAGTAGATCTGTATCTGATCACAGGGTTGATTCGGTCTTGAAGCATCTTTTAGTTAGAAGATCTCATTCTTTGCAAAAAGCTCTCCACAAAACATAACTTTTCACTGTAAATTTCTTCAGTCTGTACACAGCCCCTTATAGTTGTCCATCAGTACTGCTATCTTTTTTTTTTTACATTAAAAAAAAGGACTCATATTCAGTGTTTTCAAAAGCAGCTAGTACTTGGAATGTCTTGTAATGACTGCCCATGGACTGGAGGGGAGGGAAGAGAGTTGAAATGGAAAATGAATTAGATTCTTAGGCTGTAGAAAGGGGAACATTCCTGCACAGAGAAGCGGCTCTGGAGATAAGTTTTAATTTCCTGAGCTCCAGTCTCTATATGGGAACACTGAAAGACTTCCTTCCTGATAACCAAGTCAAGCCAGGGGCTATATTAAACGACGTGTTTCTGTATATAATTGTGTGCTTGTGTATGTATTTGTGTACTTGCAGTATAGATACAAATAGCGTATCTGTAATGATAGAAACCAACTTTGAAAGTGTGTTGCATGTTTTCAGAGTCTAGCAGGCATACTGTATCTGAGATGTTGTGATATACGAGTATCTATTTAGATATCTTTAAAGGATCCCTTCCATGCTTTGTCTCTATTTAAAATAAATAAATAGTTAAAAATAAAAAAATAAAAAGTCTCCTTCCCAACCACTTTTTAGGAGTGTCTGAGTTGCAGTGAGCCTTTAAACGTTTTCAAGCCACTGAGATGGACGTGTTATCAATTTCTAATGCATGCTTCTCCTGTATGTATGATACTGTGATAACTGTTTCTGTCTTGTTGAGGTCTCATCCTATGATGATTATTTAGACAAAACCATAAAGGTCACTGTGGGTGACATGTAAGCAATTCAGAAGCAAACGTTAGACTTTTTTTTTTGTTTGGTTAGAAGATGCACATAACACCAAGAAAAGTACAGGTCACTTCAAATTCTACGTTTATAAAAGTGAGTCTGATAGCTTCAGGCTATCTTTCATTTTAGCAACTAGTTTATAGTAAAACTTTATTATTTTGTTCTTTTTTTGTTGCTGTTTATTTGTTTTGTTTTGTTTTGTTTTGAACGTCTTGTGATAAAGCTGTATGTCCTTATCTAAGCAGAGCCACAGTACTACTTATCTGTGAAGCAGGAATTTTTTTGAATTCCAGGTCCTTTGCCTGGATCTCCCAGACTGTAAAAAAAAAAAAAAAAAAAATTGGTTACATCCCTCAGTACAGTTTGTACAACAGCATTAGAATTAAAGTGTAGTGTATTACTGTTGTATGTGTTCCAGTTAATCTACCATAATGTGAGATGCATCACATAATTGCTGTGAGCCTGTAGTATGGTAGGGTTTAGTTCCACTTGCAAGTAGATCTTCCTTACAATCAATTGGTTTTAATAATCACTTGGTTATTAAACCACTAATAAGAATAATCTCCTGAATTTCTATTTTGTATTACAAAGGGATAATTTTTATCAACTTATGTGATTTTAGAAAGCACTGAATGTACGTACACTGCTAGTATGCAACATTGGAGAATGACTTACAATTATTTCTAGGTCTGACAAACGTACTTATTGTACAACTGGAACTTTATAGACTGCAGTAGTTGTTTAACTTGCTCTATAGAACAACTCTGGAAAAAGAGAAAAAAAGCTGTAAAGTTAAAGGGATTCTGATGGCGCTAAACTGTTGCCAAGCAAACCATAAAAGATAAGTCAAGCTGTAAGACTATAGAAAAGTGATGAAATACTTCTGCATATGTGCCGTAGTTGTTTCGGGTTCCTGAAGCTGCTTGTGTGTAAAGTCAGTTGTGGAAATGGCTAGCTGGCTAAAAGCTATGATTCCTGCAGCACAACTGTTGTGGGGAGATTTTTTCTGTGAAAATAGTTGTAAAGTGGAACATCTGAAAAATATGTTCCATGCAAAATGGATCTTCACACACATTTATTTTGACATTTAGTTTTGATTCGAGAGAAAGAGAGAGGATTCTGAAATAGCTGTTCACAGATGGCTTGTGCTAGCTTGATTTTTTTTAAATGCTTCTCTATGTTTTTAGTTTGGAGGGATTTTTTTTTTGCATGTGTTTGCAGACTTGTCAATCCCCCTCTTCCTCCAGATCATATGTTTAAATTTTTTATTGCTTGAATTTTTCTCCTTTCCTCCAGAAACTTGTGTTAAAACAAACAAACTAAAAAAGAAAACTCCACCAACCAAAAATCCTCACCACCTGAAGAGTTACTTTCTGATGATAAAAACCAACCAGCCAAAAAACCCACACACTTTCCTGGCCTTAAGTAACAATTTATGTATTTTTTGGACTTCTGAAATGCAGAGGAAGACTTTTAACAGATCATGGAGTTCACCCACTGTTCCTATCCTCTCACTCAGGAGAGTGCAGCTGGCAAAGCTGGGTAGACATACAAGGAGAAAAATGAAACACAAAGGTTGTGTACTTGGCCACCCATCTGCAGGGCTGGACACAACCTCTTCAGCCCTTTCTGATGAGAATATCCTACCAGGTGGGAATCAGCAGTGAACTGTTAGAATTCTGCCTGTTTTCTTTTGAAGGTATTGGGTGAAAGCCATTGCTGTTAAATTGCTTGTGGCTGTGAAATGTGTCTGAGAAGCAGGTCCACCTGTGTGTGAGGAATTAAGATTCTAAGTAAGTGCCCCTGGTAATCTCATCTTTGTAAAATGTTGATGCAAAATATCCCTGTGGCCCAACTGCAATGAGCTGAAATTAATATTCAATGCATTCAGTTATTTTTCTTTAAGGAAAACAGATGTTGAGCTTGTACTGAATGCCTTTAGTGATACATCTCTTGTTTGTTTTGTTTTTAATCCCAGAAGAAATTAGCTGTATACAACAAGATGCAGGAGTCTCTGGAAGTGACCCTTCCCAGCAAGCAAGAAGAGGATGAGAAGGATCAGCCAGCTGAGATGGAGTACCTGAACTCTCGCTGCGTCCTTTTCACCTACTTCCAGGGAGACATTGGTTCAGTAGTGGATGAACACTTCTCAAGAGCCTTGAGCCAAGCCAGTAGCTTCAACCCAGAAACCGCCCTTACCAAGACCAAGGCAGGGCTAAGTCCTTTGTGGAGAGGTAAGAGGAGCAGGAACTTAGGCTGTATCATAGTAATGGATATTACATTGCAGCTGAAATTTTGCCCCCCAGTTCAAAATTACCCCCAGAATTGAAAGAAATGAGGAGATGCTTGCAATTGAGTGATCTGGTGCATTAAAGGGGAAAGAGGCTCCAAAGGCATGAAAGAAGTAGGAGTCTACCACTCTTCCTATAGCCCATGGTTCCACAAAGGCCTGGAGGGAGCCCAGAAGAGCTGATGTGTCTTCACAAATGTCTGCTGCAAGATTTGAGGCTTATTTTTAAGCTCTAGGTGTGAAACTTGGCCTGCAAGCCAAGCTGTTTGGGATTCTGTCCTTGGAAATGAGGAGACCCATGCAGCATACTTGGGTGACTTTGCCAGGTAATTAAGATTCATCTGTGGCTGCTTTCTGGGTAGGGAGGAGCTGACACAGGCTGGAAAAGGCTTGGGTGAAGCTCTGGCTCATGTAACTGTAACCTCCTTCCAGGAGAGATATGGACTTTGCTACTGACTTCCTGCATATCAAATAGGACTGACAGTACTTCACTTCCTAACGTGAAGTAGAAACATGGTTGATGCTGTGAAGCATTTGAACGGCACTGTAATATTCATGCTTCATAATGAATATAAGCATTGTCAGTATGATATTGAACAGATATTGCCAGATGTGCTATGTAGATCTTACAGCTAAGATCTTAAAGTTGGTGGCTGGAGAAAGATAGCCATTAAGACACTACTTCCCTTGTGTTGCATGTGTCAGACTGTGCAGTTTTTCAGATGCATGATTGCATGAATTCTGATCTCTTTATGTGGACTGGCAAACAGATTGTAAAAGAAGAATAGTGAGTAATGGCCTTGCAACAAGCTGAGTGAGAGATTCCTGGAGGATCCTTGTAGGAGTGGTGGTATTCATAATCAGTGATGCTGAGGTGAGAGTACTTTAATGAAAGTCACAGATAATAAAGGGAGGATTTTTGGAAACCACTGTGAAGAGAAAAATAGCACAGAAGGACTTGCTTTCCAGAAGGATAATGACAAATCCAAGGAAGTTTAAGAAAAGGTCAGCACAAGTGGCTAGGGAGCTAGAGGAATTTATGGCTTGAGACGAGACCATTAATGTTAATGGGAAATTTTCCGTTGACTTGACTGAGAATAAAACTGAATCTGTGCTTACTAAAAAGGAGACTGGAGCATTTATAAATGACCCTGACATACTGTAAGTGTTTTAGAGGTGGGATCAAGGCAGTCACTGCCTTGTCCATGCCTACAACAGACCTCCTCTACTGGATGTTGAGACATATCTCGGGGTAGGAGTTGTGTTCTTTTCTTTGGCCTCAAACATAGTCTGTTTTGCTCTGACCCTCTCAGTTGTACATGACTCCACAGGGGTCTCTACAAGGGTCAAGATTGCCTGGCACAGCAGTTCTTCACACATGCTGACTCCTTAGCCACGATGCCCCATGCCATTGGAGCATGGAGGTCTGCATGTCTGGAAAATGTTCCAAGAATAAAGTAAGAAAATATGCCCTCTGTCATCGTTGCACCTGCTGAAGCAGTGAGAAAATACCCAAGGAGTTTGCTGGGCAGGGCTGCTTGCTTTTGCACTGAAGACTCTAGGGAAGATCACCATGTTTGTTT
The DNA here is from genome assembly GCA_035772895.1 of Perdix hodgsoniae. Lineage (NCBI taxonomy): Eukaryota > Metazoa > Chordata > Aves > Galliformes > Phasianidae > Perdix > Perdix hodgsoniae. The sequence continues at coordinate 600,362 of JAPSGF010000071.1, forward strand.
CTCCAAAGAAGAAATTTGGCAAGGGCTTTATTGGACCCAAGTGAGCTTCTGAAACACGACTGTTTGAAAAAGTGATGCTAATGCTTTAGTCTTTTTGTTCATATACTATAGTTGAAGATGCTCATTTACAGCAAACGCATATGAATTTGCATTCCATTACCCTAAGAATTTAAAATGTCTCTAGATTGAAGATCTTTTATTAATAAACTTTGTGGAAAGCCTTTTTTGTCAATAAATAAGAAACCATCATTAATAAATAATTAATTGTCAATAAATTATTACGATATCAATTTAAAAACAATTAAAAATATTTTTCTGTATTAGAAAGTATACATTTAACTGGAAAATGTGTGGAAATTAGCTGTCTATTCAGCTCATTGTATTATAATTTCTTTACCTGAAAGGAAGGACTAGCAGTGTTTTCTGCTTTTTTTCCATCTAAGTTGTAGCTTTTTTTAGTGTCTTGATGGATATGCAAACTATAATTTCATCGTTATGGTATTATTACTTTTTTTTTTAAGGAGGAATTTTGCTGGTGTGTAGAAAAGAGGATCAGTTATCTTTTGTATATAGAAAATACTGATCAGATTAAGCTAAAATTATCTTCAAGATTGACTTTCTACAAATTATAGATTCCTACAGCAGACTAAGGTAACGTGAATGCTGAATACCTGATACATCTGGAACCTTTTTCAGGGGCTACATTTGAAATCAATGTTACCTTTATAGTATTATTATCAACGTGTTTTTTCCTATCTGAAGGGGATTTATCGTTTTCTTGCGGGTTGTTATTTTTCCCCTCTTGTCTCAATGGAAAAATAATGTGCTTCAGAAAATTCCATACATTGTCTTCTTTATGGCATGTGGGCATTGGCATGTTTTCCTTGTGTACTGACCAACCACTATTAACATTTGCATTAGTCACCACTTTGTGGTATCTGAGATCTTGCCATCTTCCTGCCTTCCTCCACTTCAGAGTAGGAAATAGTGGGAAATAGTGGTAACTGAGTATCTTTCTTGGCACAGAGTTTTGGTTGTATACCTCCTTCTTCCCACCTGAAAGACTCTGGAAACTACTCACTTTTTTTGTTTGTTTGTTTTCTTAAGGACAGGGCTGAAATGTCTGCCTCTCCATCGCCATGTCTCATAGAGGCCAAGCATTTGGCATGATAATGTCTGTAAATGTAATTGTTTGAACTCACTGCTTTAGAGGAAAGAACAACCTTCAAGCACAGGGAAAATGTATGGTAGTTGTAGGTTGTGGTTCAACACAGAGGTGGTTCTTCTTGATGGTGATGTACATACACAGCGTTTAGTAGCATCCTTTGTGAGCATTCAGCTTGGATGAAATTCTCTTGCAAATTCATATAATGTGAATGGGCATTGCACCCTGAGTCATATGATTTCACCTTGACCAAAGAGGTTGTCTCAGTGGTGGGTGAACCGTGACAGTTTCTGACAGTGGCAACAGCTTTGTGAAATGGACAAGGGTTTGACAAATTGAGATGATCAAATGTGTTTGCTGTGGACTAGATCTGTTGTGTGATTGGTGAAGTCAAGCTGATATGCAATCTGGGATGAATTCATATTGGCAAATTCAGTGTTTTTAAGTGTATCCTTCTGATATTAAAATTATCCTGCAGATAGTTTGTGGTTTTCTGCCCTTTTTGAAGTGAGGTGGTTTGAATTTAGGGCTTTTCCATTCTGATAATAGCCAAATGGTTTTCAAAAACTCTCCATGACAGTGATTAATTTTCCAGAATACTGACGATACACGATACATTACCAAGTTGTTTTCCTGTTGAGCAGTGAGGAAAATAACAGACTGGGTATGAAGAAGCTGTTTTTTTTTTTTTTTTTTTTTTTTTTTTTTCAACCCTACTGCCAACATTAAGCCCTGTGCACTCTGTGTCTCAGTCTAATCCCTTGTAACAAGGAACAGTTTATAAGCGATTAACAGTATGAGTTTCAGAGGGGTGCTGAAGCTTCTGTTTTATACTTGAAGCTCTCCTCAGTCTTCTAGTATGAATCACAATAGGAATATAATGCTAAAAAAAGAAGCAATCTTTTGAAGAAGGCCACATTGCAGTTTGCTATATAGGCTTGCAGCCTCTGAGAGGGTTTAGCACAGCAATTCTTTACAATTGTCCATAGTGCATTTGTAAAGGTATTTCCAATACCAGAAGTTAATCAGACTCAATAAACTCCCTAAATCCTGGCCAATTGATGTGTGGAAAAAAATGTGTTATTTGAAAGGATTTTAAAATAGATACATAAGTGTTCTGGTGACGCAGTGAGAAAACACTTTTACAGTTTTGTTTCCAAAATATTTCATGTAAGCAAAGATTAGAGGCAGGAGTGTTTGAAGAATCTGTTCATTCTCAATGATGTCTTCACTCAAATCTCATTCCAGTTGTTTGTTAAACTACACAAAACAAAAAGTCATTTAGAAAAAAAATATAAACATTTTTGTAAATGCTATATGAGGGATAGAGAACTCCTCACCTTGTCAAATATTACACTTCCCTGGCTTTATTTCCTCATAGGCTATTTTTATGACTTTGTTCTTTCATCAGAGGTAAAGTCCTGTATTTTTATGTTTCCATCTTTGACCAAAAAAAAACCACCAAAACCAACCCAAGCTATTTGAGCTGTGACATATTGCATGAAGCAGTGCTTTCAAACATGAGTTGGCAAGAGCGATATGTGAGTGGAGATGCCAATACTTTCCTACACATCAAAAACACTAACCGCACCTTCAAAAGAGGAATTTTTAGAATGTGATTTCATTCTGTGAAGTTATTGGAATCCATTTAAATACAAGTTGAGCCCTAGCTGTAAGAAGCACCAAGTCTTATTTCTGACAAAGATTTTTTCAGCTACATAGGTGATGTTGTTTGCCTGAAAACAGTCAATGTTATGTATTCTATAAGAAAATAACATGAGGTGCATTCAATTGATCACTACCCCATTAAAGCATGCCATGAATTTGAAGAGCACTTGTATTATTCCAATAGCCAAATGTCTCATTCTGCAGTGTGAGCTGGTTCACTGTCCTTAGAAGCATTTAGAATCACAGCAGCTGCCTTTCTAAATGATAAGTTCTGGTCTGGTCAGGAGATATTATCTCTTCCTGATTCCTGTGTCAAGACTCTGAGAGAGTTATGACCCATCAGCCTGGAGAAGTCTTCGCAAGGATGTCTTATATGTGTGTAAAAACCTGGTGCGAGGAAATGAAGATGAGGGAGTCAAGCATTTCTCAGTAGTGTTTGTTGACAGGACAAAATGCAACAGGGCATGAATTAGAAAACAGGAAATTCCATCTGAACACAGGAAAACACTTTGTTTGTTTGTTTGTTTATTGTGAGAGTGATCTGTCACTAGATGATGTTGCCCAGGGAGGGTGTGGAGTTTGGTTCTTGTCCAAAATCTGATGGAATGTCGTCCTGGACAATATGCACTGGGTGACCCTGCTTGAACAGGATTGGACTAGATGGTCTTCAGAGGCTTTCTCCAACCTCAACCATCCTGTGATTCTGTAATTACTGAGTAAGCTTGGGTTCAGCATTATAAATCTGAGAGTAGAAAATTATTGAGGGGTTTTTGTCATTAAATTATTTTTTTCAGCTTCAGTCATTACTTCATTTCTCTCCTCTCTTCCAGAAAACTCAACAATATCAAGCCAAAGGAGCAGTTTCCCAACTTCGTTTTGGACCAGCTCTTATCAGCCTCCCCCACCACCATGCTTAAGTGGAGTACACCCCGATTTCCCCATTACTGCACCAGGCACCTTCCCAACACCAGATCCCAGCAGCTGGCCAGGACACAGCCTTCATCAGACTCCCCCACCTCCTCCCCCTGCTGCAACTGAATCCTGGCATTATCCTTTAGCATCTCAGGTGAGCCCTTCATATGCACACATGCATGACGTGTACATGCATCGCCATCACCCTCATCCACACATGCACCATCACCATCCCAGCTCGCACCGTGACCCCCGCTATGGGTCTCTGCTGATGCCTTCAGTACGTGCAGCCAGGATTCCTGCTCCTCAGTGTGACGTGACTAAGACAGATCCTGCTGCTGTCACCAGCGCTACCTCAGCATGGGCTGGAGCCTTTCATGGAACAGTGGACATTGTGCCAAGTTTTGGGTTTGATGCAGGTAAGATCGTTCAGTTGTGTCTGTGGCTTGTTTTAGAAAGAAGAATTTGAGAAAAGCAGTGTGGAGTCCCTGCAGCTGAAGTAGGGTTTTTTTTTTTCTCAGAGCCTTCTCCAAATACGTTTCCAGATGGGAATCCCTCCTGAAATTGCTGTCACGGCAGACAAGCTGTGAAACATCCAGCTCTCACTGCCTTTTGCTGAAAGACCTCTGTTACTCTGTCACTCTGTCCCACTCAAGCCAAATGAGTTGTAGTGTGATACACTCTTTTTTTTTCTGGTTTAAATCTTGTGGGAAATAATTAGATACACTTCCATGTGGAAGCTTCCAGCTTGTTCAGCTAGTTAGTGTGTCTATTCACCAAAATATAGCTCCAAAGAGGACTGAACTCCTCAGTACACAAGGGATTGATTGCATCTTACTGATCTAAATTGGAACAGACCAGCATTTCCTTCCTGTGTGTATCCAGGTGTCATACAGAGTGGAGATGCTGGTTAAGCTGTGCTCACCATTACACTAAACTTCATCCTGTAGGTTCTAGGCAGAGATCTCCAAATTAGATTTATTCTACTCCCATCCATGGGACTGCCTTCATAAACTACATCTGCTGCATCATAGTCAAGTTTTGACTTGAAAGCTCTCACTTCAGTATTAGGAGCAGTCTGGCAACCCTCACTGTTCATAGTCACTTGGTATCAGGGGATGGGTGATACATTTCCAGCATCTCCTTCTACACTCATGTACACCGTTACGTCCTCCTTTTTCTGCTTGCTATTTATCTGACCAGCAGAAATTCTTACAGACTACCACTTAAACATCTTTTATTACTTTATTAAGGAAATACTGCGTTTCCATCTCTCTTCTCCTTAAGATGTCTGTTTTTGTCTTCTGGAGGCTGTCTTCTTGATAGCTCTAGCTGACCAGTTCAGTGTATGAGAAGAGCTTCCTTGCTTTGATTAGTGTATAGGAGAACAAGGAATTGGTGGTGGGAAAAAAATGCTGTTTTTAAAATGTGAAATATTAGCAACCACATCCTAATTATTGGTAAGTGAACCTACTAAAACCCTTCTTCTCTTAATAGTAACTGAGAACCAGTAACCTCTTCTAAATACCATACCACTTGCTCCTTCAAGAGTTTAAGAAAAAGAATAGGATTCTTAATACTAGACAATTTTATATTTAATAATAACATTTCCAGCCATGCAGATGACACAAGAGGTATTGCATTTTATGCTTGTAGGAATAAGATGATAATCTAACAACATTGTGATAGTAAGTTCTGACAAATTCCATTATGGAAGTTGCTTTTTCTGAAGCAGGAGCAAATTGCTGTTGCCACTGATAGAGGGGACCAGACATCTGGTCCGACAGTAGCCCCAGCAGTCCAGCTTCAGAACTCTGGAAGTTGACTTACCTTTTGGAGGATGGAGCAGGGACTGTATCGAGAAATATTAGTCAAGAAGAACCACTTCCTGAATCTTGCCAGGCTGTGAGTTATTCCAGTGCTGGGCAGGTTGGCTTGCTGACTGTTTCTTTGTTCTTCTCACAAGCCAGGTGATCTTCCTTCAAGAGTACAGTACCTCAAAATAGACTGTGGGTCCTAGCACTGCCTTACGGGGCTAATTTAGCCTTTGCCTGGTTCTTCATGCTCCTTGTGAAAATTCCTGTGGGTGCAGCCGGATACTAATTTCCTCAAGACCCTGATTTGACAGTTTTTACCAATATCTTGCATGTCCTATAGTTGGCCATTGAGGGTGGGAGCAGTGGGGAAGGCATGGACAGTCAGTTTCTGATGCATGCTTATTGTGTAAGTCCATGAGTTCCTGTGAGAGAAATAGAGGAGGAAAAATGATGTGTGACTGCTTTGTAGAAACAGGATCTCAGCAGAGATCTTTTCTTATTCCCTTTCCTCTCCAAGGTAGGAGATGCATAAGTTTCCACATCACACACAATTTCATTATATGTATCTTTGCTGAGGGTCAGTAATCTCAGCAGAGACACTGAAAACTGGAGAGCTTGGAACAAACTCTTCTCGGAAGAGGTTTCCCCTAAGTAAGGTCACAGTGGCAGGAAAACCTCAGTTCTGGATTCTTGGCCCACAGCTCCCGGAGAATAAAAGACATCAGTCCCTGGAACTATCAATGTGTTGGATTCCATAAGCTTCAGGTGATTTATATGAAAATAATAATAATAATAATAAAAAATAAAAAGAACAAAAACTGGACTCACTTGAAAAAAGCTAACACACAGAGGGTGCTTGTCTTGGCCCTTCAGATATGTGTATGCAAATGATTTTTTTTCTTGCTCTCTTACAGTGAGTCACATTTCTTATGCTATTGTCACATGGGATTATAGAAACATTTGCAAAACTTTTCATGCTGAATTAAATGGAGTGATATCTTTGGGATCAGAGCAAGCTGGTTGTAATCTTACCCTCATCCAGCTACATTGTTGCATTTCTGCCATGCAAAGCCAAATATACCATCTCCTGAATGGATGATGCTGAATCCCTGCAGAGGTTAAGAGAGGGTTCCCCTTTCATGCTGGATGTCATTTGGGAATTTGTTTCAGAACAGATTGCATGGGACTTCAGCATCTCACTGTTTGCAGGGCTAATATAATATTGATCTGTCATGCACATCTGTTCAAACTTACATGGTCCTGTTTTAGAGGGATGAGTAGGGATTTAAGTACCTGATTCCCATTAAATGTGGCTTAATCCTCATGCTGTGTGTTGCAAATTAACCCTTTTAGGAGCTTCTGTGTTGGCACACGTGGGATTAAAGAAAGCGCTAGCCTAAATCAAATCTGCTGCAACCTGTTATGCTTGTGGCTCCTGGTGTACCGTGCCTTTCCAAAGCTGAAGTGCTCAAAATAAGGATCAGTTTTGTGTCAAGCACTGAGCACAACCGCTTTATTGATTAAGCCTTAAGTTCTCTGTCTTCCCAGTGCCAAGCAAAGCAAGTTCAGCCTCTAACATGCTGACAGCAGCTCATGGCACATGTAGATAGAGCACTACTGCAGAATACTTGCATTCATATTAAGGGTGTGCCACCTGAGTCGGGTATGTAAAACCAGGGAGGTTTTCTGCCTTGCTGCCCCTACAGCCATCAGTGCTTGCCTCTGTGCCCTCAGCAGCAGAGCAGGCAGCACAGGCACTCTTCAGGTGTCAGTCAGATCCAGCTGTGCTGCCCTGTGGGGAGTACAGTGCCCCGCTGTTGTGGAGCCTGCTAGAAGGAAATCTTGCCCTGCTGTTGGACAGATGTGCTGGACAAGGCTTTCTGTAACCCCAGCACACTCAAAGCAGAGCAAGATTTTGGCCTGAGAGCTGCAATTCTATTTTCCAATTGAGTTGCACATCTGTCCCTAAATTCAGGAGAACTAGCTGGTGTCCTCTGGTCCTGGCTAACCATGCCAGGAAATTTCTGTAGGCCAGCATGTCACGCTGAACACAGAATTGGAGCGATCAGTCCGCTGCCTTCTGCAGAGTTGTCTCTGCTCAAACACTACGAGTTTGTCACCATTCATCAGGTTTGTTTAGATGTTCCCACACAGCCTGTGTTCTGCATGTGTGGCAGGCAGTTAGCTGCAGCGTTGGCCTCTCAGATGGGGAGTTCTGCTGGTGCGGAAATACTGGCTCATGCAGCACAAGCTAAGATGTCTTTGAGGAGGAGAAAACATTTGTTCTAGCAGCAGGCTGCAAGCTAAAGCTCTTGGTTAGCTAGTAGGGCTGTACTTGGATGACATGTTAGAAGAGCAGTTAGTCTTGCCATGAAGAAGATGGGAATATAATGAGGAAAAGGCATGGAAAGTGTTCCACATTCAGATCTGTAGCTAAGGCAACTTTATTTCTTTGGATTGTATTCCATGGCTGTTTGGACTTAATGGCTATACCTTAAACCTCTTGGTTGCAGTTGTTTCTGTTTGTTGCAAAGGTATTTAACGAGGAAGGTACCTGGTCAGCTGGTATCTCCCTTCTACTGGTCATTACCATCAGGAAGATGTCCTCTTAAACACGTGTGTGTAATTTGCTTATTTTTATTTATTTATTTATTTATTTATTTTAAGCAGTATGAACCATATAATCTCTCTCTTCTCCTCAGTTTTCTCTCTCTTTGGGAGCTTTTGTTGGACTGGTATACTTAAATGACTCTCTTACACTCCAAAAAGTTCCTGCTGACTCCCTCTTATTTTATTTTTCCTTGCTTTAAAAATGAAAAATTAAATAGCTGGGAAAAAATATAACAAAATTCTCATCGCTAGCTTGGAGAGAGCTTTGAAGGAAACTAACAGCAGCTTATGTCTCTGTAAATGATACTGCCAGAAAAACTCCTAACTCATAAGCAAAAAGGAATAATCCTCATTCAGTAAAGTCTCTGTGGCTTGTCTTAGTGGAGGGGTGTCTCAGTTTTTTCAGTCCAAAGAATATATGTAAGTGCATGTTAAATGGAGCAGAGAGCCACAGTGGGTTTGGCTATGTAATCAGATATGGAAATGAGTGATCTATGCTCAGCTCTTATTCTCTCCAGCTACCAAGCAGGCATTTCAGTGGCTGCAGCATACATGAAGTCTGAGAGAGTTGCACGTATTTAAATTAGTGGTGGATTTAGCCTTAAATTCATAGTATCACTGCCGATACGGCAGTATTGGGAATTGCACCTTTCACAAAATTTAATTTGCTTGGCACAAAACATCAAGGGGCAGGTTTTACATCAGTGAGGCGTAAGTGTGTTACTACCTCTTAAAACAAGCGCCTGCACCTTTCCTTTTCACTTTCCCTGTAAATGAGCAAAAACATATCTTCTTTGGGAAGTTTCATCCTCACCTCCTCCACTATGGTCTGGATTTTAGGTATCTGCCCTGTTGGGTGTAAATCTAGCAAAGATTGAATCCTTCTGGAATAGAGGAATCCCAGATTGTAACACAGGTTCCAAGTCCGTAATGCTAAAGCCACAACATAGCACCACATTTATTAGATAGTCCTCACTTTTTATAAAGGAAAATGTTAGAAGAGCTCATAACAAATGCAAGCTGAAAATCATTAATTTTTCCCATGTGGAAGCACTAGCCATTCCTGGCTAAAAATCTGACGCTCTGTAGGTGAAATTATTTGTACTTTTTTTTTTTTTTTTTTTTAACTTGCTGCATGAATTCTTTCCCTCCCTCCTCCATAAGGTGAAATGCCATAGAAATGGTGAGATCCTACAGTGTTACAGATCTTTCTGAAAAGAGATGGGGTCAGTGGCTGGCCCCTATCAGGAAAAATGATGATGTTCTGTAGCGGATGTTCTGCACAGACCTTGTGGGGGGATTTTATCACACCCAGCTCCTCTTCGAATGAGGCCAAAACAAGAAAGCACACATGATTTTATCAGCATTCCTGAACTGTTCAAGACAGTCTAAAACTTAAGTGGGGTTTAAGCTTATCCCATGTAAACAATAAAATTGGAAGCTATAGCAATGTTACTAACAAATCCACTAGGATGGTAAGTTACTTTTTTTTTTTTTTTTTTTTAATCAATAACTTTTTATTCTCACTTTGCATGCTTGGAGAGGTGAAGGGAGGGGGAGGAAGAAGATGCATCAGATTTTAAGCATTACTTTTCTTTTCTGAAATCCAGGTCTACAGCATCAGGACAAGAGCAAGGATACTTCTTGGTTTTGAAGTCCAGATATAACTGAAGACCAGCTAGAGCTGGAGTCAGCGCAGCTTGGCGGGTGACATAACCATCGCTGACTCTTTTGCATGGGGCAAAGGACACAAGTGAAGATGAAGAGCCAACCATTCTCATTTTGCTATTGAGCCTTTTAATTGCAAGGCCACATATGGGTCCCACAGTGTTGGAAAATGAACAACAGAAAAACAAACTCGCTTTTATTTCTTTCCTCATCTGAGCCTGCTGCAGCTGGGCAACCTAACTCCTTTCTGCTCCTTTAACAGTGTTTTGTTTTGTTCAGCTTGATATCTTTATGAACAGTCTCAAATGTTGGGAAGAAGAATCCCCTGACTGCAGTGCGCCTCCTTTCAGGAATACATTATTTTGTAGCTCTTTGTGCATCTATTTTTGTAGAAATACAGAAAGTTTGGTTAAGGATTGATGGGCTATTTTAGGATGGCATATTTTTTTAAAAAAAGTTGTAAAAAATGTTAAGTTCTGTTTAAAGAACTTGCTCTCAGAGAAGCACTGGCAAAAATGTATAAAATGCTATTTTTAGATGTCTGTGATGTGTTTGTGCATTTTGTTTTTGTTTTGTTTTGTTACCTCAAATGTCTATCTTTCCCTACTTTTTAAAGAGCTAAACCTTCCTTATTTCCACATTGCTAGATCTTGATGTCTTTGTCCTTTTGTTCTAGCTTAAGCAAGTATAATTCGCACCTAAAGTTTCAGCCAAATATTTTTCCTGCTGGTGTTAGATTCTAGTAAGGGTGTTTTTGTTCTTGTTTCTAAAGATGGCTTTGTGCTGTGCTGTCAGAAACTTGCAAATGCCTTTAGAATGGATCACAGGGTTGCAGGAACTGCATTTCCAACCCATCCAGTCTTTCAAAATGGACCAAATACTTTCATGGATTTAAATCAGACCTGAGTTCAGACCTCATCCGTGATCCATGGAGGCTGATGAATGCAGTTGTCTATGAGTTACACTTCAGGCTCTCATAGTAATCCTAATTACCAGCATATTCTTGTTTAAACTCATGAGGCAAGACTTTCAGCTAAGCTATTTTGAGGGTTTTAACTTGTAACGTGAATGTTTAGGAAAGAAATGTCACTTTCATAAAAATGCATGACTTGCAGAAACAAAATGTTTTCAACTGGCCTGATCTGTCTGCTGAGGACCTCACGGGAAATGCTGAAACATTCAGCTGCTGTTGACTTGTCGAACCTAGGGTTTGTTGGGGTATTATGGACCCCAGCTACTGCTCTTGAATTTTGTAAGAAGTTGCACATGCTCGGCACGCACAAAAGCTGGGCTTTGTCACTGTCAGGGTAAGACTCTGAACTGGGAAGTAACATGGCCACGTCTAGTCACAGCACATTGCAAAATGTATGAGGAGCCACATTTCTCACCTTGGGTCTTGGGTCTGACTTGCTTACTAATTACTTTAGTTGAAGCCAAGAACATGATCCAATCCTGAGTAAGGGCTGCAAGGTTGCCCTCAACAGCCCCACTCCTGTGATGGCATTGTCTAGCCCTGGTAACTCCAGCGAGTGATAGTATGTGCTTAGCTGGGCCCAAGCACAGGATCAGGGTTGCCAAATCCTGGATATTGCTTGGAAATGTTGCCTTTCTGCTTTGTATACCTTCAGTGAAGGAATACACTGGGGATCCCTCTGTAACATTTCCCAAGGCTCTCATAACATAATATTGTATTTCTGTTACTATTGTTTTTAGGCATCCCTGTCAGAAAGACAAACCACCTACATGGAAATCAAGACCTAAGCATAAGACTGATATAAGAAACAGAATAATTTTAAGGCAGTGAGTATAGTGAATGTAAGTTTGTCAGGTGGACACCACATGGATGTGTGTGTGAAAGGGGAGGGGGAATCTTGGGATGTGCCTGCCAGTCTGAAATTCAGGCCTTCCACCCTTGTACTGCTTTTTCTCTCCAAGCTTTTGAACTTGATCCTATGAGGTGTTGAGTTCTCCCTTGACATAAGAGAGGGCTTGATTTGCTGGCATTGTGGGCAGTAGGATTATATCACAATTTGAGAAAACCTTTAAACGTGTACCTTACTGATTTGAGGTTTCAGGCAGTGTTAAAATGCTGAATTGACTACTCTTATACGTTACTTAAAAATAATAGGGCTATAGTATGTTGGGATGCTGAACTGAATGCTATTCTCCCCCTTTCCCACCTCTTATCTTTATAGTTTATCAATATTTCTTCCTTTTATTGAGTTTCACTCTCGTGAGAGTTCTGTATATCATTGCTGTTCTCGTTAAGCTGGCTCTTCAGTTGGCCAATGAATTAGTAACAGATTGGGAAAACTGCATGGAAAGAAAGGTATCAAAAGCCTCCATGATGTGTTTATTTATCAGGGCAGAATCATTCAGGAAATATGAATTCCTGAGATAAATTAAAAATTAGGAATTCTTACAGTATTAGAGATACTGAGGAAAAAAAAATCCAAGTAGTTTTTTTTCCTCCCAGTCTTGGTAAAGCTGTAAGGCAGAGGCAAAATTTCACAAGAGAAACAATGAGGAAAGTTGTAATTTAGCTCTTTGAACATCGGAGTTGGAGGGTTTAAGGCAGAAGAGAGCAAAGCAGTATTTCTTTTTGAGATGTAATATGTTTGACTTCCTGAAACAGTTAAGTCAATGTCTAGGAAGAGCAGTCACTTCATTGCCTTCCTCTTTGCAAGTTCAAATGATAAAGGATCTCCTCCTGCTCCCTGTAGTTGTCAAAGAGGATTGGGACAGGAGCAGTCAAGCCTGGAGTTTGCACTGGAATTTCTTTCTTGACTATTATATTGAGTTAATGGGTAGAGCGCATGGGTATGTGGTGAATCTTGCCTCTTTCCTCAGGGACTGCTGTTATGTGCTCTGTTTCCCCAGCTGAACTTGTGAATGTTCTTACAGGACTTGTGTTACTCTGCAGGCTCTAGGAGACAAGTGCCAATAAAAACCTGCTATCGTCTGTAGCTGTTCACACGCCAGTCGGCCAGCTTTGGAAGAACATATAGGTTCAGTTATTTTTCCCCACTAACAAACAGTCCCCTGTACCAACAGCTGAGCAGAAAGTAAAAGCCTGAGCACATAGCAGTAGCCCTGCTTCTATTCTCTGATTTGAAGGATTGGAAAGAAGCAAAATCTATTCTTCTCTGTGACAAGTTTTTAAGTTAAATTGAGCAGATTTGCTTCTCTCTCACACATGCGTCTATGCACGCACATTTACACTCACAGAAATGTGCTTATGAGAAGCAGATGCTATGCTAATACTGCTCTTGAAAGGGGAGAGGAGTGCTTGCTTGCAGTGTTGCACTTATGGCACATTGATGGCAGTGAGAAAGAAAAGGGAATACTAAGGCTCCTCATACTTCCACAGATAGGATAAAGGGCTCTTAAAATCAGCTTACAGGCAAGTTATGTGTCTTAATGTGTTACTAAGGGAGTTCCATTTTTTTAAGAAAGTGGATGATTCATTTTCTGAGGTCTTATAAAAACATGATGTACTCTGTCACTTTTTCTGGGAGAACATAAGGAAACTATTGTTTTATTTCAAGAAAACCTAAATATTAAAGTCCTTACAGTTATCCAGGATTTTATTTTTTTCCTGGTAATGTTGAGAAATCTGCTCTCAGTTTTTGTGTCTTGTTTGCTTGAACGCAGGGGATGTTCAACCTGACCACCAGATTTTGGAAAGCAGATACCCATTTTGTTTCAGCTGGGGCATTTCCATCCTGACAAGATGATGCAATACTACAGTTACTAAGCACCCAGCAGATTTTATTTCTGGAAAGCTGAATAATCCATGCTTGATGACAGTAAAATGCACTTTGTTATGATTCTTCTCACGAGACACACAAATTTGCTCATCAGCTTTTCTGATTCCTCATTTGTTTTTTGAAGTGTTAAATGAATTTCAAGATTCTCCTTTCTGTTTCTCCCACCTTGAAACATGCTTTTGAGGATTAATTTCCCATCACAGCTTTCAGAGAGACAGGTTGTACACCTCTTGAGAGCAGAGACTGTATGAGGGGAGCATTACGTTTTCCCCACTGTGCTTATGATCACTTACCTTGGCATGCACCCATCCTTTCTGTTTCCTGTCTATCGTGTATGTCTTGCTCTTCTTCTCCCACATTTCTTTATGTATATGTATATATTTATATACATATATATATGTATGCACACACACGTAGTTATACTTACTACCCTCTTTCCTCCACTCCTCCCTCGTGCTTCGAATGCATATTCTTTGGAAATAAAGCGAATGACATTACTAAATCTAATCTGACTTTAAAAACAAACAAACAAACAAAATGCAGGCATTTTATTGCATTCGCTGTAACCTCAGGAGTGAATGGAATTTTTCCATACTTAAAAAAAATTATTAAATAAAATTTAAAAAGAAAAAAAAAAAAAAGAGAGAGAGAGAAAAGAGAGAGAGAGAAGACAACCCCTTCCCCCAAAACTCAATCTATCAAAAGCCCTGATTTGTTGTATGTGTAGAGATGACCATGGTGTTAAAGGAGTTAGGCAGAAAGGCACAATATGATGCCTTTCAGTAGACAAATGTACCTCGTCAAATACAATCATTTTAATTCATTTCAGGTACAATATTTTCCTCATTATTAATGGACCAGCAACTTATGTTTCTTTCAAGCAGTTCAGAATTACATGTATATATATATATATTTTAAACCTGACTTCTGGCTTTAATATGTCTCCCTTTGAGCTTTAGGAGTATTCGGATGATAAATATTGTTTGTGTGTGAATTTTTTAAAAAGTTGATGCATGTTTATTGGAGCTAAAATCTCATGAAAAGCAGGATGGTATTTGAAAAGAAATACTGCTTTTACATGTTAGCCCTATGGGCAGAATCTGACAGCTATGATGCAGGAAAAGGACCCTTTAAAGACTAAAGGACTCTTGCCTGGGCAAGGTCAGGAGAGGTCTTCTTGCAAAGGTTGAGATGGTAGTGCTGTGAGCAGAACTGACCTTCTCCAGTATCACATGTAGATGGTTGGGCAGATGCTGCACAACACATTAGAATTAGACTGTACTTGCAAGTTTACACTCATACCCTATTATGGGGTGAACTAATTGCCAAAGGGAATTAAAGATATCTTTGGGAACCTTTGTTTTAGCAGCCATTGGTCAGCACTGTGCCTATAATCCTCTGGCTCTTCTTTTCCTGTGGTGTCCATGACACCATGGTGGGACCTGTGATAGCTTGTTTGGAGTTCCCTCTGAACTACAGGATGTTTTTAGCTCCCAGTAAACTTAATTTAGGGACGGAGATGATTAACATCACAGTTCTTATGCAGTCACACAAAGGCACAAGCCTTCAAGATAGATCAGCTGTGTATCACTGGCAGTTGTGTTCTGCGTGCAGGTGCCCTACTCCTCCTTTCTTCCCTCACAGTCTATTGAAGTCTTTGATGGCATGAAGATCATTGGGACCAGCTGTGAATGCTTAAACTGCAGTCCGTTGTTGGCTGGAACAGAGTGGAGGCCCAGGGTCTGGTCCAATATTGGTGGACATGTATGGGAATCCACATTGATTCCAGCAAACTTGGGCTCAGGTAATTGGTACCTATATACAACCAATGTTCATAGCAATTGAGGTTTTACAGTAATCTAGTAAAGTATCTGCAGAACTATGCTGCACTTTCCCTGCTAGCTGTTTGTAGTTATCGTTTAAAACCATCAGTGAAGTCAGGGTCCCTCTCCTTCCCCCTTGATTCCCACTCCTCCTTCCCTCAAAACCTCCACTGAACATTTATCCTTCTCATCAAAATTGGTGGGAGACTTTGTATAAAAAAAAGTGTCACTGTTTTAATTACTGAATAAATAATTTAATGTGAAGTTTATTGTTATATTTTTAATGTAGTATTTTCAGCTTGGTCTGTATTTCTCAACAACTAGCTAATGCTTTTTTTTTTTATTCTTATGCAACTGAAGAACTCATAAATCTCTTTGTAAATTACAGCATCCTGAGTTTCCTTTTTTTTTTTTTTCATGAGATTAATTTCTATAGCCAAGACTTTGTCTCCTGTTGAAAACGTAAAACAAGTGTCCTAAACTGATTCTCTCCTGAAATAGAGTGAAAGGCGAGCATCGAAGGGATTTCTAGAAGGACTCTTGCATGAAGACAATAGCTTTCTCATTAGATAGGGTCTGTTGCTTTTGCTGCAATGTCTTTTTTTTTTTTTTTTTTTTTTTGTCTTTTCTTTTGTTTTTGTCCTTTTAAGTTGCTCTAGAATGAGAGGCTATTTTAAAATCAGACCTGGTAAGACGGTATACCTGGTAGACCTGAGGCTTCTTGCTGTAAGAGGTTTTCAATTTTATAATTCTGTTGCAGTTTTGATGCTCATCAAGTAGAAGTTTTCCATAAAACTTTTTTATCACAATTTTTTTTTTTTTTTAATGGCAGTTCAGTAATTCCCATTAAGGAAGTGACTATGTCCTTGCTAAAATTATTTTACAGCTGTTTAATTGAGTGATGTTTGCATGTCTGTGTTCTGGATTGAGGGCTGAAGGTTTGGTATTTTGGTCACAAATATATCATTTACTGTTCCAGCAGCAGGGGAGGGGAAACCTCTAAACTTTGGCCGAGCACACAGCTTTTGAAAAATTGCCACTTGCACGCGATCAGCAGGGAGCTGTTAAGAGTTTAGTTGCAAAATTCTGTGAAGATCCTGACCATATGGGCTATACAGTATCAGAGCACCAGTAGATGAGCAGGAATTTCCCTATATGTCTTGCTCCAGGACTTATTTCCAGGACAGTAAGCAGAGAGTTTTGTGAGCAGAGTGCTTTGCCTCTGCTCCGAATCACCCTTTTCTTTCTTGGGCCATCAATAAGAGCTAGAAATGTAAGGAAAGGAAGACCAGGGAAGGGGGAATTTGCATTCAGACCTTTCTGGATGCAGAAATGTAGGAGAAAAAGCAGTTGGAAACTACTGGGAGGTAAACAGTCTGCATGGGTGATGGAGGTGAGGATGGGATAAGGACCACTGCAAAATAAGCAAATGATGCCTAACAACTGCTTGGCTTGTACATGAAAGAAGTAGAAAGGGACACGACAGCCATAAAAAAATACTAGAGCAGTGTGAGGACTTAAAAATTTGGTACAAACTAAGTGTCAAGAAAAAGCTGGAATAAACATTGCAGGAAACTTCTTTCTTTGAAGTGAGCTGTGTACACTGTGGTTTAGTCTGTGAGAAAATATCTGAGAAAGCCCTGTTGCTTTAAGACATCACAAATAGCCTCAGTGAAGTAGATGTGTTTTAGGCAGCAACAGTGCAGTTAAATTGGGGGCTGAGTGAGCTGATGTGCTTTTTCTTGTCTTAGTAACATCTACTATTCTCACCAGAATAGAGCTCCAGATGCTTTGCCCCATGCCTTGGTTTCCAAATGCTCATAGGTGTTATTTCTGTATGTACTCACTGCATCACAAAACAAGGGGGGAAGCAGTGATGCTCCAGAGGAAGCACTGTTTTGTGACTGATTTTATTCAAGCTGAACCACAGCCTCCACTCATATAAATCTGTGCCACTCAGTTGGATTTACTGACCTCACATCCATCAAAAATCTCATCACTTCCATCCAGATAACTCTTATTTGGGGTTTTATTGATTGCCAACTGGGTTCCTGCCTGATGCCAGCGGGAAGAACTTCCCTTGGTGCCAGGGAGGAGCCAGATAACCTCAGCAGTGCTCAGCCTGCTTGGCATGAGGGAAATGCCATGGAAAATGTGAGGAGTGAGGCTGGCATCTGCCACACTGGTGGGGGTGGTAAGTGTGGCTGGGGGCCAGCTGTTGGGGCTAACACCAGCCCTCCACATTGACCCCCAGCACAGTGGGGCCAGCCATCCCAGCAGGACCTCAGGCTCTGAAGGGTTATGCTGCCTGCGTGACGTGGGAGGCCGGGTGGGGACCGAGACATCTGGTGAGAATTCCTCATGGCTGAGCTGTGTGTCGGGCTGGGATGCCAATTAATTTAGCTGATTTCTTTTTGGGGTTGTTGGGAAGAAGAGGGGGGCTGGATCCTGCAGCCTTCCAGTAATCGTCTCTCTTTCAGAACATCACTTTTGCTTTCTTTCAAGATGAGCGAGAAATTATATTTAAAAACAAAACCAACAGCACAGTCACCACCAGGAACTACACCAATGTCTTTGCCTTGACAACAACTGTACATCTGCAATGGTTTATCACTGAGGGAAAATGAGTGGGTAATAAAGTTTTGATGTTGGCCGTTGCATGCACAGAGGTATTGCAGGCTTTAAAAATGATTTGTAACGTGAATGCCCATAGTAGCACTACAGTTCAAAGAGATGTGGTTTGTTTTTCATGCCCATTTAGTTATGAATAACACCAGCTCTAATTTCCTCCTCCCACCAGCAAGCAGAAAGTCCTACATTGGAAGCCAAATATAGCAACAAAGATTTCTATATCTGGCCAAAACCAAAAAAATCTGTTCCCTTTTAAGAATAGCACTCTATTCTTTACTGGTGGAAATAGATAAAGAGAAAACTCAACTTTCAGGAACTTTCTCAGTGGGAAACTCCCTAGTCTCTTTCGAATGTCCTTTTTAAGAGTAAGAACTTTTTTTGGCATCTATGTAGAAGTCAATGGGGAAGACCTCTGGAGAGGTTGATCAATAAAACGGTTTTGGAGAAGGAGTCTGAATAAATATTCCTCACTGGCTGGTAA
This sequence comes from Perdix hodgsoniae, assembly GCA_035772895.1. Taxonomy (NCBI): domain Eukaryota; kingdom Metazoa; phylum Chordata; class Aves; order Galliformes; family Phasianidae; genus Perdix; species Perdix hodgsoniae. The sequence goes on from JAPSGF010000071.1 coordinate 618,907, forward strand.
GTTTTTTCATTCCTGTTTTGTCTGTCTTCTGAGAAATATATTCCAACTGGAAATTCCACAAGCTGCAGAACTACTACTTTTCTTCATTCTTTTCTTTTGGGTTTGCTTTTGTGGAGAAGTTAATTCCTTCTCTCTGACAGATGGATTCCCGCTCTACATAATAAGTAAGGTGGTGTGCAGCAGTAGCATCCCTCTTGTGCTTCTTTTCTTCTTGGCTTTCTCATCAAGGGAGTATGTGGGAATCAGTCCTGTGCTCTTTCCCATTTTCAGGTTGTGTAGTGCCTACAGAAGGGTGACTGGGGAAGGTGGGCTGCTCCATTCCCTGTCTGGATGGATGAGCTGGAAGAGAAAGCAGGTATTACAGACTAAAACCATAAATGTTATGCCCATATGCTCCCTCCCTTTATTAATTGTTCTTTCCCAAACTGATCTTGACAATGAGCATGGACATGGATGTCAGTCTACCTTTTTTAAGCTGGAATTTTTCACTCAGGGTGGTGACACACTGGAGCGGGTTTTTCAGGGAGGTTGTGGATGCCCCATCCCTGAAGACATTCAAGGCCAGGCTGGATGTGGCTCTGGGTAGCCTGGTCTAGTGGTTGGTGACCCTCCCCACGGCAGGGGGGTTGAAGTTAGATGCAAGCCATTCTATGAATTTGTCTTTAGGAGGCTACCCACCCTTTCTGAGCTTGAGCAGTTTTGTTTGTTTGTTTTTTAACTTCTCTGCACTCAGTTTTTCCTTCAAAGGTTTTACTTCCATTCCAACCTACCCCCACCACCCACCTGCAGGCAACTGGCATGAGAAAAACATCTTGTTCTCTAATCTACCAGCTGTCCTTGCTTTAGAAACATTGCCTCATTCATCTTCAGACTGGTCTTTGCTGTGAACGTTTTAGGAGTATAGAGTTAGGTCTTCCTTCTTTGGAAATGTGAGATTTGCTGTTGTTGACTCCAGTAGAAGCAGGCTTTTATTCCTTGTGCATCTTAAAATCAATTCAGAGAAGTTTCATGCAGTGAATATATTTGCACTGGATCTGCCAGCCTTATTACTGATGGAGTTTTAGATAAACATAGGGATGTTTGAAAATATTTTGTGTATGTAAATATGTAAAATATGCAAAACAAAGCTAACAGCTGTGGGGCGTATTCATTGCTCACGTGAGGAGGATTTATGTAATGTTTTTTTTCCATCATCCCCTCTTTATTTAAGCATCTGCATCTGTTCCAAGATAATCACTTCTTTGTGATTCCCACTGGGCAAGTAGGGAGGAGGCTGGCTGCGTCTGTGTGATACCATAAGGACTGCCTGAACTTCTGCAAATAACCTCGTACTTCATTGTGAAGACTCCTTTCTACAAAGTGTGGGAGCATATGTACTGAAGGCAGCACTCAGCAGTTACTGCAATAGAGGTGGGACACACTATGGGCCTGAATGCTGCTCAAGAGTGGTAATGTAAGGCACAACACGTAGCACAGGACGTTTGCAGCCATCCTTGAGTACTTCGTGATGAGCCTGACAAAAGCATTAGTCACCACTGTATGAGTCTTAATTTCCTGAACTGAATCTGTTGCTTAGGAAAGGGTGATAATTCTGCAGCCTCAAGTCCTTTATTTAGCCAGAGGGAGCTGAGACCTACGTATGCAGGAGATCCTGCAGAAGGTTTCGAGAGCGTTGCAGTAGGAAGTCACCCAGAACAAGCTCAGTCCATAGCATTAGTAGACTCTTCACATTTATTCATTTTCGTTAACAGTGTGTTTCTTTTCAGACATCCTTTCAGAGAGGGTAATTCATCCTCTAAGCACAGTGAGACTCTGCTTCGTTTCTGAATACATCAGTACCACAGCATGCCCTGTGTGACTTAGCCACCTATTGTTCTAATGATGTTTTTCCAGTCTCATCCTTGCTCTTGTTTTCTATTTCCACTTCTTCAAGAGCAGGCTTTCAAACTCCTGGCTGCTTGGTGATGTGAGTATCCTGGCTCTGTATCACACAATTAGCATCTGAGTGCACAGTGAGTTCAACCAGTCTGTAAGCTTGGACTCATGGATTTTGGAGGATGCAAAACAAATGCATGCTCCATTTTTTTGCTTGGTGGTCCCAATCACAGCAAATGGAAGCACTTGGCATGAGATGTAGCCCTGAGTAATGGGCAAAGTGGAAGATCATTCAGCAACAATCCAGAAGACATCTTGGCTCTCAGAAGAAGCTGCATTTACTCTAGCAAAGGAAACAGTGTAGTGCATTCTCCAGAGATTTTTAATTACTTTTCATCCTCCACGCTCCCAGTTAACCTAGGTATCCCAAACACATGATCTAGGAGAATCTAAGTATGGTTCTGTTTACTCCAGGTCCTTTTGCCTTGCTGACAAAGACATTTTTGTGTGGGTAGGCTTGAAGAGATTTTCTTACTTCCAGAACTTTCTCATGCCAGGTGCAGCATTTCCCTTCAAACCTTTACAATAATGTACACACTTTCTAAAGACTCAGTCATCCTGTAAAGGTTTTAAGGGCATTTTACTTCCTAAGAAAAATCACAGTGATAAATTTAAGCGGTGATCTGCTTACTTTGAATGGAAGTTACCTTTACACATATATTTTTTTATATAGGATTTATTATGTGACTGGCATCTCCTTAGACTTACCAGAACAAAGCCATTTATTCACGATCCTACCACCATTGGTTATCTTTATTAGATAGATAGATAGATAGATAGATAGATAGATAGATAGATAGATAG
>JAPSGF010000071.1:621655-690149 GCA_035772895.1 Perdix hodgsoniae
TAGATAGATAGATAGATAGATAGATAGATAGATAGATAGATAGATAGATTTATGAGATCATAGAAACACAGACTGATAGAATGTCTTATGTAGGAAGGGACCTTAAATACCATCAAACTCTGACACCCTGCAGTGAGCAGGGTGCCACCCACCAGATCAAGCTGCCCAGGGTGCCATCCAAACCAGCGCTGAACACCTCCAGGGATGGGGCATCCACAGCTTCTCTGGGCAGAGAGATTAGAAACTTCATCCCAGTCTTACTTCTGTACTCATGCAAAAAAAACCCAACAACTACAAAAACCCCACTTAATGAGGATAAGACTCTAGCAATCTATAGCATTTTATGATATTTCTGTGCTATATTTTCCTAGTTTAAAAAGTGACAGGTTTATTAGCTCTTACTTCAACTCTTGTCTCACATGACATTTCCTAAAGATTCTACCACCCATTTTCCCTATCAGTGGAAATCGCTGCCAGCCTGGATGGTACAGCAAAGTCTTTGAGGCAACTGTTAAAGCTCATTACTTAAAAAGAAAGAGAGAGTATTCTGTGGCTCATAAGTTGTGTGGGTTTTTTTTTTTTTTTTTTTTTTTTCTTGTTTTATGTGATGGAGAAGTTGTTGCTTTTTCTTTAAAACTAGATGCAAAATGACAAGAACAGTACAATGGGCTGAACCAGACCCTGAACTTCTTGCTGTCCTCACCACTGCAATGCCTGTTTGTTGTCTTAAAAAGATGGCATTTCATTCCTCACTCCAAACATAATAAGTGGAAAGTAGTTTCTTTCAGTTGCTTTTTGTTCATGATATTCTGCATTATGTGCAGTTGTCATCAAATCTGGACAATTACTGAAAACATTTGAGTATATGTTTAGCTGAGTAGCTTCTGTTCTTCATGAACAAATTCATCATTCAAAGTATGTGCTTACAAAGCAGTGTTTGCAGTGTGAAAGTTTGGTAATAAAAAGGGAATTATGTTGATCTTATTATTTTGATTTGAAATATAGTGAAGCATAGAGGAACATTGAAACTCAGTAAGAAGAGGTAAACTTCAAGCTGCAAATTTGGCCTTTCAGTAATGATCCCCTTCTAGTATTTCAGATTGTATTTCAGTGTTTCTTAAAAAAAGTTCTCCTTTGTTGAGAAAAAAAGTAAATCTGTTATCCATGACATACATTGCTGATAACGTTTCACATGGCTTTTTGCTGATTTGAAGAGGTTTGAGAGGAAGTATAGATAACCCAGATCAACCAGTATCAGAATCTCCAGTTATCCCATTTACAGCTTCATTGTGAAGTCTCTTCTGCAAATCTCAGACCTGTTATTTTCTCAATAAGCAATCATTATAATTTCATCTCAGCTGGAACACTATTTCTCTCTCTCTTTTTTTTTTTCTTCCCCTTTTGATGGGTCAGATTTAAGCCATCTGCAGGCAGATGGAAAGGAAAAGTGGAATTATTGTTTTCACCAAAAATTTTTGCAGCTGTCAGGGTGTGTTTGACACAAGCCTCATGGCTGAAAACAAAGACAGGACACTTTGTCCCGGCTGGATATCAGAGAGGATAAGAACTCTTCATGGCTAGCTTTTGGAGAACTTGGGGCTAAATGAGGTAAACAAGAACATTACTTAGCCATACACTAAGGCTTTCCAGAAGGAATTATTCACTGACTTATGTACTGCTTTTGCTGAGCTCCAGTGAGACCCTATCGGTTTTGGCATGAGGTGGTAACTCTAAATTAAAGTCACAATATATCATACAAACCACTGTTTTGAGAAAGGCATACCACATGGCAGAGGCTGAAACCATCAATTCCAGTACCTGTCATTACATATTGCTTTTATAATTCAAATAATTTATGGCCCTATCATTAGTAACTGCAGACAATGAGAAAGGGATTAGAGGAGCTTTCTAGGAAGGACACCACGAGGTATGACTCAAACCCTCCCAATGTGGACTAGAAGATTACTTCACCACTTTGTGTCCAAACACTGCTGGCTCCTAGGTCATACCAGCTTCTTGTGAAATCAGGCCTTTGTCAAGGAGCATGAAAGTCTACATGAAAACCAGATCCATTATTGGAGCTCGTCTTCAAAAAGCGTAGACAAGTTTCCAACTGGGCTACAGAACTGATCTCGCACACTTGTAGTTGTTTTTGAATGTAGGAGTCAGACTCTTCATTGGCAATGTGATATTTCTCATTACAAGGCCCATCTGATATAATTTCTTAACGACTTGATGGAAGACTTTGCTTTCATTTTGTGTGTGTGTGTTTTAATTACTTGAATATTGCATTAATATCATTAACATGATCTAAGATAGTTAACATCAAAATGTTGTCCTTTTCATCATGAGTCTTGAGAGTGATAATCCTGTGAATTCATAATGAGATCTACTTTTTTGTTCTGAAGTGACAACTGTGTATAATCTCAGTGTTCCAGAGCTGACACTGTCTTGTTGGTATATATTCGTGTTGTATTTTTCCTCTAAACACTCTATACGTCTGCAGGCAAAATGTGCTTAAACTAAGCTAGAACTAAGAGAGTAAGAAATTTGGGAACTCTGAGCTATTATCTGTCATTAAATCATATGAACTCTTGTGGTGCACAAATTTTGAGTCCCACTTTTGTTATTCTGTGGTTACTGACTATGCTGTAAAATAGCTCAGATTGAAAGAATTTTGGTATTGGTTCATCATCTGGTTTAGAAGATGCTGCTTCACATTGATCTTGGATCAAGGTAAGACGGGTTCATGCTGCTACAGTTTAATTTGGCTAGCTTGAAGGGAAGGAAAACCCTGAAGATATCCCAATTCTGCTTTTTCACTCATTTTTGGAAATCAGAATTTTAAATTCAACAAGAAAACCAAGAAATCAGAAAGCTATTGGAAACATCTCCATAGAGATCCCTAAAAAAGAAAGTCACGTAGAATAGATACCACATCCTATTCATGCCACTCATTAGTCCAGCAAGTGTGCTGTTGGAAATAGTTGCAAAATTCTAGTGCATCAAAACTGACTTTCACAAAGAGAATTTCTACTATTTCTGCACTTGATATACAGTGCTTGGACAAGTACGATGAAAGCCTCAGCAAGAGGATGTAATAGACCGTGTTCCAACCAGGTATTTTGCAGCCATTTACACCTGCACAAAATGGGTGTGAAGTGTTCCCATTCAGAACTGATGATGGTCATTCGCACCCACTTAGCAGTGCTGTAAATGACCGTGGAAGTGTCCAGAAAAGAGAAAACCAGGCCCAGCATCCTGGTGGAGCTGGAAGCCGGACCAGACGACAAGCCAGGAGTGCCAATGCTCTGTGCCTGATTTCTGGGAGCAGTTCTGTAAAGAAAAAAAAGCAGCAAATCATGTATGTTTATTCCTTTCTACTTACAGCTGTCTTTGTAAATGGGAAAGAGATGATACGAAGTATCATCAAAGGGCTAAGGCTGCCCTGCTCTCCCAGGGCCATCCATATTCATGTAGCTTGCTGCTGTATGCCAGATCTAGGTGTAGGTCCCTCACTCACTTGGGTTTCTTAGGTGGTGTATCTGAAGTAATCCCTATACCTCCTTTTGGAGAAGGATCCTAACGGGCTTAAATAAGAAGAGAACCTTATTTGGAAATAAGAAAGGTAATGGTATTGAAGATGATAAATGCATTACAGAGCTCTGAATGAATCCATCGAAAAGCAGTTAGTAGAGAAAGCATTGTGGGATACAAATGCAACCCATAGTTATCGCAAACAGCTCTTGGTCTCTGTCTCTTGGGAAAAATACACAGATTTATGTGACTCCTGCAAATGGTCAGGTGTAGAAATGCACAGTTCTATCACTGGTGTGGCTCTACTCCTTAACCATATTTATTTAGCTCCATACTGCTGCCCCAGCTGTACTTTCTAAAATTTGAATGAGAATCATAAAACAGATGATAGCTTTTCCCAATTTCTGCAGGCTGCCTTAGTAGGGGAAACACTGACACATTTTCAGAAGGTACTTAGCAGAAAGATCCTCCAATGTATTCTTTCTTTGCTACTAAAGAAGTGTTCTAATACCAACACCTTAACCAAAAGCAGCACCACCATTGACTCTGGCTGCTTTTTGTGCATCAGAGACCTGCAGCAGTTGTTCTTTCTTAGTAAACAATTGGATGTGACACTGCTATGCAAACAGTGGCGATATAAAGACTTGGGGGAAACACTGATTGAAAATTGCAGTATGATGGGTGTTTCTCCATTTCTGTTGTTGTCCATGACTGGATGAATTTTTTATTTTGTGTATTCCAATGCAAACTAAAACAGCTTAGCTAACTAATTAAAGGTCCAGATAATAGTTTAGAAATTTCAGCTAGGCAGAATCATAAAATCATGTCATAGAATGGCCTGGGTTGAAAAGGACCCCAAAGATCATCTAGAGCCACACCCAGCTTGAGATATCATTGGCCAAGTAGAAGTGTTAAGGTGCTTTGCCACATTTCATCACCTCTCTGCTGACAAAGATAAAAACTCAGGTAGGTCATCCCTATTTAACCACTAAAACTTTGCATTGTTTGTGTGGGTTGCTCTAGAGCACTAAAATCAGTGAAGCAAATGCTATTGATCCGAGTGGATGGTGTGTTTTCACTACTTCTGTTCCTAGAATTGAGGAAATGTTTCGAGGTATGGTCACTAGTTACATACGTGGCTTTAGTTTCCTTACTGAGGGAATCATGCAGTTCTCTGTATTTGTGTGTTGTTTTTTTTCCTCAACTCCTCTCTGCATTTTCCAGTGAAGTCTGCTCTTGAACTGAACTCTTCAATAAGTGCACTCCTTTTACCAGGTTGGATGCACAATAACAGGTGCGCTTCAGAGAGTGGATCTGGGAGCACCAAGTCTCCTTGAGTAAAATTGTTTTGCTATTTATTTCACTAAGGTCCTAGGGTATTGTTTGTTTGTTTGTTTTTTCTATATTTGTTCTTGTGAACTGTGCAAATCATATTGTGATCAATGCATGCATTCAGTTCTTTATGTTGGTACAAACTGCCTTCTTCATGCATTTGTAACTGCGAGGAGCTGGGAGGACAGGGAGGTCCCCCTGCTGTCAGCAGGCAGGTGACTGCAGACTGCACACAGCATTGCTGTGCCCCTGTGAAACGAATATCTCCCTGGAAAATGTAATGGGAAAGGCAACGACTGATAACATTAATTATGGAGATGGGAGTTCTAACCAAACAAGCAAATTGAAATCCTGAGACATATTGTTCAGAATTTACCTATGTCGATTTCTGTGTAGATGGCTGTAATTTTAACCACTGGGCACGTCCTGGGCGACAGCTTGGCTGTTACATTTAAAGGCAATTATTAAACAGTTTTGTTAATTACAAGCTAATTTCCCCTAAAGCAGCTTACGCTTGTAGCTTCTGTGATTCAAATGTGAGATGACCCCATAATTATTTTACTTAATTGATATTGGTTGAAACTAATTATCATACAAAAGCCAAATTAGTTTTAATTAGAGAACCATTACCAGAACAATTCTAATTAGTATTAAGGGTTCAAAAGTTTTCAGTGATACTGAACAGTTAAGCGAGAAGTAACTGTATGAACCACTCTGAAGGCAAATAACTTTGGATACAATATGCCTACAGAGGTTTGGTCTTATTTTTTTCTAAGTGCCAGAAGCTTTAATTGTAAACTTACCCGTAAAGACAGTACAATAGATGTGATAAACTACTTTGAAGATTCCTGTGCCTTTCTTTTGCTTTCATGGTGCACCAGTAAAGAAGTCCACTTTTCTCTCTTGTAACAGAGAAGCTACAATTCAGCCAATTTTTCTCAGTTATACAAGCAAGGTCTCATTCACAGCAGGGTAATTTTCTGCAGCTGTTTATGGACTGGCTGTGAACAGCTGATTTCAACTGAAAAAGTCAAGCTGGGAAATGAGGGAAAAATGTTGAGCAGGAGGCGGAATGGGTAATAGCGTAACTTAGTGTGAAACTGGTCATTCAAGAAAGCTGCCTTTTACCCATGTCTTCTTTGCCGGTGCTGTTTGGTTTGCTATTCACTTTTTGTTTAAACATGATAGTTTTAGCAATGTAGAATTAACAAATCAATGCTATTATGACCACATTGTGATCTCAGATGTGACCCTTAAAAGAATCACAGAATGGTTGGGGTTGGAAGGGACATCAACGGCTACCCACCTCCAACCCCCAGCCATGGCAGGGCTGCCCCCCATCAGCTCAGGCTGCCCAGGACCTTGAATGCATCCTAGGATGGGACATCTGCAGCTTCTCTGGACAGTTGTGCCACTGTCTCACTGCCCTCTGAGTGAAGAATTTCCTCCTAACTTCTAAACTAAATCTCCCCTGTTTTAGTTTAAAGCCATTCTTCCTTGTCCTGTCACTATCAGACCATGTAAAAAGTTGATGCTGCTATGGCTTTTCAACTAGAATGCTCCTTGACAGGTTTTAAGATTTCAGAAGATTTCTAAATTCCTATTATAAAGTCAGAAATATTCATTAGAGCAATTTCAAGGATAAATCCTCCAGTATTGTTAGTAGGTTGTTAAAAATATGTTCCTAACTGTGAAGAATTTAATATCATGTGGCTGTTTCATATTTCTGTGACTCCAGCCAGTGAATGCCATTCATCACCACAGTTGCAGAAATAAATATATGAATTTTGGTGACAGAGGAAATACAATGAGGATAAATGGAGCAACTGAATGCCTATTCAGTACTAAAAACCAGTGGCCAAATGAATCAGTTGTATAACTAATTAGACTGCCTCAACTTCTACAGACATACTGTGAATTGTAGCAAGTACATAGAATGTTCCCCTCATCTTTCTTGTATTAAAACTTCTTTATATGCCTTGAAAAGGACATTGTTATCAATTCTCATTACAAGACATTCAAGGATGAGTTCTTGTGTTTAAACAAAATGGAGAAAGAAATCCAGTGGAATGCAAAATCACTAACACATTAGCAGGCAGAAAATGTTAGCAGAAAAATTTTATCAAACAGATCAGTGCGGTTACTTCTAATAGGGAAAAGGTCTGAATGTAAATAGTAATACACTTGTAGTGTATTCATATATATATTTTTTCCATGCTCAGTTCATCATCTAAACTTAGGGGAATTGTACAGCTAATATGTTGTTTTAAATGCAACAAATGTATAACTAAATGATTGCATTTATGCAAAGGCCTTTGGCTGAATTTCAGATGTTTAACGAAGGTTGAGGTAAACTGCAAAGCAAATAAGCAGCCACCCAGCCAATAAAAGGAACATCCCCTATCAGCATGCATGTTTGTAAGTGCTAAATTAAAAGAAGTCATTTGGATACTGAGCCAAAACAACTCTTGTGCTGTGTGTGAACACAGAAGTGGTTCTTGCTCGAACCACCTCACTTTGAAGTTACAGACACGCAACATTAGAAACAACCCTTCCTCTGGCTGTGCAACTGTCACTGAGCATTGCTTCTGGATGCAGGGATAAGGAAATAAAAAGTGCCTGTACAAAGCTGGCATTCTTCAGCTTTGAACTTAACTAAATATGTGGGTCTTGTCTGTGGAAAAGCATTGCCTGTGCAATCTCAAAACAGAGCAATGAATTGCCAGATTCTGTGGGGTGAATTCAGACCAGCAACGAACCTGAAAACATTAGAAAACCTTATCTGTTCTCACCTGACTGAGATTTAACTTCACATGCTATATTTATAAAATGGAAATTCTATTTTAAATGTGAACAAAACGATGGTGAAAAAAACAAGGCAGAGATGCTATAGTAGCAGAAGATATGCAGCAGAGCCAAAAAAAAGCCTAATTTATTTTACTACGGAAACAAAATAAATAAATAAAAGGCCAAATCCAATTGCATGGAAGTGAGAGAAAGATCCCCATTAACCTCTGTACAGCTGGATGAAACCTTCAATTAGTGTCACTAATTTTCTTGGTGGATCATGTTCTAGATCTCTTCCTGTACGTCGTTAAGCTTTTTCAGCTGCGTACTGCTTTGTGTAACAATGATGGTGCTTGGCATTTTGTATCATTATTTCTTTTTTATTTTAATTTAATTGTACTTTAAGTATGGGAGATGTCACTGAATCCAAGAATAAGGGAATGTAATAACGGTGGATGAGCTTTGGATCTGTGCCTTGAAAACCTGTTCTCTGAATGCTGTGGGAATTAGTCTGATCCGTTTGTGCAAATGTACATGGAGCTACTGACTCTGGATTGAGTTTGAACTTCTGGAAATCAGAATATTTTCATTTGTTATCAGGAACTCATGCTAAGATTTGTTACAGGTTTTTATGTGTATAAAAAAGCCAAAGGGTATAACTGAAAAAAAAAAAAAAACAAACAGAAAGGAAATGCTGGCTGACAAATGGATCTTTAATTTTTGTTTATATACCATGAATGCAGCCTAAAAAAATGTAGCTCTGTCTAAAGGGGTCTATTACAGAGAAAAAAAAAAAAGTAATTAATGACAAAAATAGGTTTATGTAACATTACTGAGCAGCCATTAGCTTTTATAAGTTACTTCCTTTTTTCAGGCTCCTATTGGTGGCCTGTTGGGAGCCCTGAACACTGAGCTGTCAGAGCAATCCCCCTTTATTTGTTTTATTATTCATTTTTCCCCTATTTTTTACTTTCTCGTCACATTCCAATATAATTAGACAGATGATTACAGTAACACAGTACCATCTGTTTGAAGCTTAATACTATTTAAGTGTTACCATCCCTTTATTTAAAGGTACTGAGACATATGGGAATCATAAGCCATTTCTCTCTCTCCTTGCTCTGCTAAACTAGATGTTTGTATTCAGATGCCAAGCCCATGTTTGAAGAAAGATGGAAAAGAAATAATATTTCTAAAATAACCTGTAATAGCTCCAGCTCATCTGTCCCATTCATGCAAGTCCAGTTCCCTTCTTTCTCCAGTTCTTTGCTGACATTATTTCTCTGGGCACAGAAAAGCAACAACAATGCAGAAAGAGGTTGGTGCAGGTTTCACAGCCCTAAGCCTTAGTTAATGGCAGTAAAAAGAATAATAACAGTAATAAAGATTTTCTTGGACTGCTGTTTTTCTTGAGAAACTCCTCGAGGCAGCAGATGTATCCCTTCTAGCCGGGGCTGCAGCACTGCCCAGGCAGCTACTGGAACTAATTTCTCTCTCAGGATTCTGATTTTCTGCAGCAAAATTTGCTGTCTATTTTCAGATAGACATGTATTTTCTCACTTCTCCTGTATTGTTTTAAAAAGAAAGTTTATATAAAAGACCAAAAACTCAAGAAACCAAAATACAGCAGTAAGTAATCTAAAGATATCAAAACATTATAGCCAAACTGACACTGTGCAATATTACTCAGAAATGTGCAGAGTTATTCCAGGGATTAAACTGACCACAGAACTTGCATTCCTCATTGTTCAGAGCTAGCTTTCTGCCAAAGCACTTTAAGACTTTGGCATCTTTTCCTTTCATGTAACCAGGATTTGGGTCCTATAGCTTTATCCCCTCCACTCAGAGCTCTGTTCAGTGAAATCCCTGGGCTTTGCTTTCAGTGTTTATGACGGATGGGAGGAATGTGCAGAGGAAAGCGTGAAGGAAGAAGGAAGCCAAGGACAATGGTGTATTTGCTATTGCAGTTTCTCCTGGCACTGAGTATAGCAATGTCTACCAGCAGATCAGCAAGGGATGTACTTGGTGCCTGTTGGACACCAATGCTCCTTGGAACTGAATAAACTGGGTGCTTGTTGGGTGACCCTACAGAAGCCACCCCAGTCCGGCAGCATCACAGCATGGCTCAGCTCAGTGCTGAGGGCAAGCAGCAGGTGCAGTGGCTCTGTGTCAGCCAGGCATCTTGCCTGGTCTCCAAAATGGCTTTTGCTTCAACTGGAGATTAAAAATCTCCTTGAATGAGCTCTGTGTTTTGGTTTCTTTTTAACAATTGTGAAGCTGTGGCCAGTCTCCTTTTAAATATGGAATGAAAATCAACATAATGACTGATGCTACCCTTGTTGTTTGCAGAAAGTACAACATTGTGCCTGTTCTCAGAGGTACTTGAGTCCATGTCATACAATTGGAATTAGTTCTTGTAAATTCTAGTGAAGAATTATTGTATCAACAACTGCTCTGTAAATGTTAGTAACAAAGCTCTGAGGAAAAGAAAGGAGAAATCTAACACGGCAGAAACCCCCCAGTTAATTTAGAAAAATCTTGTATCATGTTTTATCAAGAGCATTTTCAACAGAACATTATGAATGGATACTCAGCTTTGTAAAATATGAAGTGCTTTTTCCTTTCTTTTTCCCCCATTCCTTTTTATTTTTTCTCTTCTCACTCCCTTACTACATTCAGTTTTGGAAATGAATCCATTCCAACAGGCTGATCCTTTTTTGATGTTGAGTCAGTGAACAACTGAGCTATTTCACACTTGGGAAGCCAAATTTTGTCTCCTATTGCACATGTTCAAGCCTAAATTTGGGCCTCAGATGTTTCAGCAGAGACAAGATTATTGCAGGCACAGGGTGTAGAAATTTACACTGAAGCTCATGTAGATATGCTAGCAAGATAATGATTTCCAGGATAGGAAATCATTTCACCTTTAATGAAAAATGTTGGAGAAAGAAACATGCTTAAAAAAATGAAACAAACGAAACAAAACCACTGAGAACAAAAGATGTGGTTTTAATCCTTAAGGAGGCTAAAGGAAATGTTAAAGTTAAGCCCTTCCTTTTGCAAGGCTAACCAAGTCTCTGGCATAAATCGGAGAGGCATATGAAATGCTCTACTTACTGTTGGTCACCAGTGACACTTCTTTGCTCTGCTTTTTTCTGTTGCTCTCTGGTCCTCCAAAGAAGGTGACAGTCATCTTACTGCTGTTTTGAGATGAAAGTCTCCTGCTCTCACTTCTCACTTGTGACAGATGTAGGGAAATTCACTGTGATCAGAGCCAGATCAGTACTTACTCTCCCAAAACAATATACATAAGAGCTCTGAGATTAAGGTAACTCTTAAAATACATATTATACTTTTATGCGCTATTGGATTTTAGCTGTAAACTGAATACCTTAAAGCTATAATTTTTACTGGGGCAATCTCTTTAATGCTGGCATTATAGTGAGACTGTAGAGACAAACAAAGCTGCTGTTTTATGCTTAACAGTTGTTCGTCCATGGCCTTAAGCAGAGGAAAATACTCTCATGATGTGCTGAGTAAGATGCTGAGATGAGCCCTATTCTCCATCTGCATGAAGTGACTCCTGGAAGGTAGTGTTCAGTGATGGATGAGTAGCCGGACTTCAGTGTTAAAAAACAATAAAAAATAAGAATTTACCTTTGGCAGCTCTGAATTTCTCCTACATACTTTTTTTTTTTCTTTTTAACCACAGCTTCCCTGCTAGCAATAAGATGGTGACATGCTGATATAATTAAAACCAGTTGGCTGACTCTGAAGTGAATATATTAACTAGTATAGTGCAAGACAAGAGATGTTCTGAGGAAGCTTTTCTCCTTTAATTATTACACTGATTTTAAAACAACCTACCAAAAAAATCCAGAAGTATTTTTCAGTATTGAAGTCTCACCTTACTTCAGCATCAGACTGAGAACTGAGCTGTGGAGATTTAGTTTGGATTCTTTTAATTATGCTAACATATACGTATTGTGTATGTAAATTGTTGCTATTAAGGATTAAAAATCTAAAGAACAAACTGTAGGCTGCTAAGAGCGTTGCTGTGTTTTTTTTTTTTTGTTGGTTGGTTTTGATTTTCTCTTTTTACAAGGACTAGAAAGATGATGGTGCCAGAAAAATGCAAGATTTGCTATTTAAGACTTTGTCCACTTCCTTTTTAAAAAATATAAATCCTTATTTTGAGAATATGCAAATTCAGTACCACACAAGTTCGTGAAGGACAGTGCTTGGAGTGTTAATATCAGCTTATTAAAAATAAGCAGACTGCATGCTCTCCCTAATGCTGCCTTCTAGAGTTGCATTCTGGCACCTTTTAGTGTGAAGTGGAGTGAAAACTATAACTAGCTATTCAACACTATGAATGCAAAGAGGTGAGATGCCAAAACAGAAGCGAAAGGCCGTATGATTTGTGAAGTTATTTTGATTAAGATATCCAATGACTCCTTGTGAGTAAGTTTACAAAACAAGGGCCCATATGTATGGCACCGATAAAGTGGCTTAAAGCGTGCCCACTCTTCATAGGGAATAAATTTCTTCCAGCTTGGTGTAGGATACAGAAGTTACTCATACTCTTTGAGCACTTGTCTGCACATAGATGGAAAATAACCATGAGACACTCTGTCATGACAGAAGTTGCTATCTACCAATACAGATTGCTTTATACTTCTCTTGAAAAAAGGTACATCTTTGTCTAGAAAACAAATGGGATAGACTGAGTTTAACTCATCTGATGCATGGAAGGTGTGAAAATGACCACAACAAAGCCAGGGCTCTGAAGGATTTGACATGCAGACGAGCATTACTGGTATCAGGTGGAAAGTACAGGTGGACTTTGGCCTGCACTGAGCTCTCTATGGTTTAGCTATTTGTACTTGAAACTACCTGGCTAAATTTGATACCAGCATAACCTGTGGGTGCACCTGTTTATTGGTGGGCAGCAGTTGGCTAGTGAGCGAAAACGGAACTTTCAATTTTACTTGGAGTGTGCTCTGGTCATAATTCAGAAATGTTTTCTCGTATGCTTTACTCTGAATACTGTGGAAATGTTATATTCTTGATGATAAAATCTAGCATGAGGCTATTATCAGACTTCTGAAGAGACAGAAATGCAGCTCTTCCATTTCAAAGGTATTTGGAATTTTCCATGGATTAGCTTTGGTCTCACAACTGTCTATTTAAGAGATCAGTATGTTTTCTTCTCTGTACTTCTTAGCATGAGACAGGCTCATAACACAATATATTTTAACCATGAGACGAAAGAAAAAGACCACTTCTGCTAAGCCACAAGCATTTTGTACAGAGAGATGTTTTGATTCATCTTCCTTCATCCATCCCAGACTATAATTTTCTTTACTGCAAGATCCATAAGACTGTGCACAACATGTGTGTATTTCTGGCTCATTATTTCAAAACACTCTTTATAGCTTATGGAAGGCAATTTTGAATTTTAGCAGAGGAGGGAGAAGAGACAAGTACTTGGAAATAATCACAGTACACATCCAGTAAATGTTTCTGCTCAAAATATCAGAGATGGCTAGCTTTAGCCAAAAAGACCCACAGAGTCTTGGATGAGGGCATGGAGCATAGTTATTTCACTCTTTCACATCAGTTTTGGCTTGTAAATTATTTCTTGAGGCATCAGCAAAATAAATAAATAAATATTATTATTAATAATAAAATACCTGGATTACTTTTACTTACATCTTTTGAATGTATGATAAGAATAAAGAAATCATATACTCGCACCCCAAGACTGCAGAGAAGAAGAGTCCAATGCCTTGAACTGTTTACCTTGTTCCTTAGGCTGCTGCATAGACTTAGGATTAACAGTGACTTCGATGAGCAAGGCTGTCTTGACAATTCTGTCTACCCATCTATCTTTCTTTCCTACTTCCAAAAGATTTCCCTGCATGGATATGATTATGCACCTTGCCTAATCTTTGTATATACACAATGGTTATAATTCATTTGCAAAATTCTTCCCTTATTTTGAGAACAAACTGTAGAAGTTGTGTGATGGAAGAGGAACAGTATAAATGTTTGATTTTACTGGCATATAGAGAGCAGAATGTGATGAGTGCCTCTCTTCCTTGGACTCATCACATCTGTCGCTAACTGTAGAGAGTAGGGTGGGGTGACAGAAGTGATTTGTTCTCTAGTTTCACAAGTGTGAATAGTTAAATGGAGGGTCTAATCCTTCTTAAAATGTGTTCACTGTTGCAAAGCAAGTGGACAGTTTGGAAGGGTGGTTAACTTTATTTATAACTGTCCTAAGTCTTTTTATGCAACTGAAGAGTATTACACTCTTAATGTCAGAATGGGACTGGAAGTGGAAGACAGCTGGAAATAAAATCAATTGTAGGTGGCACAGCATACATCCAGGAGGCAGAGGTAGCATCAGCAGTTCAAGGTTATGTGAAATATTTTGGATACTTGTGAATTATTTCTCGTGTGGTTAATAGCGTTCTTAATATTCTGGCTTTCTGGATTAGCAGAGAGACCTTGCAAATGGAAGCCTAAGAGCTCTGTGTGCATGCTCATGGGTGATAGGCACAAATTAGAAGTGCTGTGGGAAAGGACCCCTTTCACATACAGCTGTTGTGCCATGTGCATGGCTGTGCTGGGAGGGGGAAGGCAGGTGGTTTTCTGATCAATACTGTTTTACTTGTCCAAGCAACCTTGTGGATGCAGTTATGAATTACACCCCCTTCACATAATATGAATTTATGCCTCTATCCCCTCAGGAGAATTGGACTGCAGTGAATTATACTTGCATAGCTACAGTATGGTTCAAATTATGTGAGCAGACAAGACTTATTTCCAGTTCTTAATGAAACAATAAGGACAGATCCAAAGACTGTCAAAATTAACGGCAGGATTCCTGTGGGCTGCATTAATTCAAGAACCACCTAAGAGGCCACTTCATCGCATAGAAAAAAATAATAATACAATTTTCTATAACTCTTGGTCTTATATTTTCTCCCAGACTAGTGCTGAGGACCCCTATCATTACTTCAGGACGTGGCTCAGGTTCTGATATTGGATATCAGTTCTTTGAGAATGTAATTAGGAAATGTGTCACTTCAGCACTTTCATTGTAAACATATATCACTGTAATATAGCATTGTTATGAAAGAAGTATCTGATATTCTGGTGATATGGAATATACAATTTGTTTTCAGAATGGAAGAAAGGCTACATTGCCTCCAGATCACAAAAATACTGCTGCTGAAAGCATGCTTTGTACTGAATTCTAGAGTCAGAGGGTCTTTGGCCCATGTATGCATTAGTATGAGTGTACTTGACTATTGGATATATGATGCATGAAAATGGCAACAACTATGTGACTGCCTAACAAAGGGCAGAATTTCTTGTCTCCTTGAGAAATGAAGTTATCCTTCTCCCTGCCAGTCCTGCAGTTTTTTGAAAAACATCTGTGGAGCTTGCCTTTACGCAGTATTTTGTGTGATTTGTGTACACTTTTGGGGACATCCTTTCTTGTTGTGTCCCAGTGAAAAAAAATATATACCACTGCTACTAATGCAGAACATTCCATGTAGTTTTCCTCAGAATTTATATTTTTTGCTTCAAACTCTTCCAGAGGAAAAGAGGGCATTGATTCTGTCAGAAGTCAGTGATCTTTCCATGCGCTTAGAGACTTATGTGAATCTCAGTACTTCTTGGGTTTAGAAGTTGAAAATATGCTTGTTAGTTGCTCGATCCAAGACACAGATTGCTCAAATCCGTGTGTTGATAGCAGCTTTACTTGACCTAGAGTTTCTTTCTGCTATGTGCCACTCCTGATTTCCTGCTCTCTGCCTGTTTTTGTGCTACACCCTGATGTAGCTATTGTTTTGTTTCCCAGGGACATTGTTCTTCCTCATCTCTGCCCTGCTGACAGCTGATCTTCCCCTGGAAAATGCTAATTTGTTCAAGCAAAACCAGGTAGAGGAGATGAGCTTGAGGCTTTTGTTGTTGTTTTCATAGCACTTTAACTGAAATGTTTTTTATTTGCCCCAAATATACTTTCATCATTTCTTCAGTTCTACATTTTATAAATTTGCTTTTATTTGAAAAAGTAGAATTCAGGCAAAATTGTATCTTCTTTTGTCTGAACTGATGTTTGAGGCCAGAAGAAGTATTTTCCCCTTTATATGAAGAATTCTCCTTTATATGAAATCAGTTTCCTTTCAGTCTAAATCCACAGTAATGTCCAGTGTCAAAATGCAATTAACACACATCAACTTCTAGACACTTTTCTCTGAAAGTCATTTGTCTGGTGCCATGGTGATCTAACTTTAACTGAGGTAACAGTCTAGATGAAATTATGCAGAGATCAGTGTTTGAGGTAAATAGTATCCTCCACATGCAGGTGTTGCCATGACAATTGTTGGCTCCCACAGCTTAGACAAGGTTCACTGACATGATGTGCTCCTGTCCAACCTAGAGCTCAGGTGAACACTGAGGATGGATATGGTCTGTGGAAAGCAATGCCTGAGGCAACCGCTGTACTGCCTTCTGATCTCCTGCACTTTGTTTGTTGTTTTGTCCGTGCTGCAAAACTTCAGTACCAATGCAGTGTAAATCCCAGCTACTAAAGCAATCTAGTGTCCTCCATCAAAGCTGCAACTAGGGTGCAGCATCCTGCTGAGAGATAGAAGATTAAAGCACCAAAAATTGAATCTGTTCTATACCAGGCAGCACCTCAGCTGACTGTGGTCCTGGATCCTTTGTGATGCCTGAGAATCAGCTTTTTTGGATGTGAGATCTTGCCAGTGCCTTGAATCCAGGCCTGCTTCCACTACTTACTTTACCTTGCACCATTCTGACTGAGGAGTAAGAGGCCCCAAAATGAAGGAAGATGGCAACTTTATCCCTGCTTCAATCTGACACCAGACACAGCATTCTGGGGAAGGGCAGATGTGATGACAGCATTCTGTAGCCTGGAAAAGACTTTAAATGCAACCACGTCTTTTGTCATGCATCTTACACTTACATTTGAAGTGCCAGTTACCACTCACTGTATAAACAGCTTGCTGGCTCCTATTATGCCCTCTGAACTAGAACTGTGCAGCCCATCTCCAATTCCTGCCCTCCCTGAAGTGCAAGCATAATAAGGTTCTCATTTCTGCACACAGCAATTAGATGTCCAAAATGTTTCTTCCTCTGTTCAGTTAGGTTTCTTAAAATGCAGTCTGGGAGCTCATTAATTGTATAGTTGTCTTTTCCCTAGCAATAGTATTTAATATAGGATTGGGATAGGATATTCATCTTTCAAATTTACAAGCACAAACTCACAAGAAAACTTTTCTCTGTAAGCAGATGGAGTATGTGGATAACCTGTATTTTCATACTGCGGCCTAAGCTTAAGGGTGGGAGGAGAAACTGTTAAAGCTAGACATTATTTTCTTATTTCACACACATTAAAAAAGTACATATGCATCTAACCGAATACAACATTCACTACCTTGTCTAGCAAGTTTGGCTTTCCTTAACTGTTCCTCTGTTCTTTTTGCTATTTCAAAGCAAGCATGCATGAGGTTAAATCATAGAATCATAAACTGGTTTGGATTGGAAGGAACCTCAAGTATCATCAAGTTCCAACCTCCTTGCCACAGGCATGGTTGCCAGCCACTAGATCAAGCACTAGACTATATTGCCAGGAGCCCCATCCAACCTGGCCTTAAACAACTCCAGCAGTGGGGCATCCGCATTTTCTCTGGGCAACTTGTTCCAGCACCTCACCTCTTTCTCAGTAAAACAACCTTCTACCCTACATCTAATCTAAATCTGTCTTCCTTTGTTTCAAACTATTCCCTGTCTCCTATCACTATCTCCCTGTGAAAAAGGTTGATTTTTTTCATGTTTATAAACTCCCTTTAAATATGCAAGGTCACAATGAGTATTCCCCACAATCTTCTCTTTTCCAGGCTGAGAAAATATGAGTGTTCTAGGTAGATATTCCTTCCTTTCACTTGTTATGGTCTTTAACTTCCACAGAACAACACTGAAGTGTTAACAAGAACTGTAATTCAACTAGACAGCCAGTCACCTAAAAATTCTGTTCAGCATCTTGTCTTTACCATGATGGCATCTGAGTGCTCTCTATAACTAGAAAAGGGTCAGAAGGCTTTTGGTAGTCAAGATAAAGTTAATACAGTCAATAAAGTTCAATTGTAATTTCTTTCCAGAGGGAAATTGCAAAGATAGTTGTTTACCTGACTACTTAGTTTTAAGACCCATGTATATTATCTGTACAGAATAGGGAAAATTGAATGCCTTAGATTGCTGTCATTTTGGGTTCAGCTAATACTGAATTACATGGGTTTTAGCCTGAACCCGAGAAAGATGAAGTACTTATATTCAAGAGATACGAGTGCCTAACAGAGCTGCTGGTAGCAAATGAGAATGCAGTGTAAAACTTAAATGTATGGGTAAACCTGAGCCTAATCTTAAAGGCTGTTACTGAAGAAGCTGAACTAAGCTTTGGCTTTCCTTTGCAAAACCTGAGATTCTTGCAGTTCTTGTAGGTTGCTTACTTCTAATTCAGATTAATTCCAGATCCATAATCTTGCAATGAAAGGACAAAAAGTGGTGTAATTGGAGTCAGATCATCAGCAGTGAGGAGATGATGGACTCTGAAGTGCAATATCTATTACAGGCAATGCAGCATATGAATCAATATGGAATGCAAGTCTTGAACTTGTGTCCTCTGCTTGAGAATCTCTTAATGCATGCCTTTAACCATTGGAGACAGTTCTGTAGCAACTGCATCCCAGAAATGACACTTTCTTTTGCTTGCAAGCATAACTCTTCTTGTGTGGGTTTAATTCCAGCCAACAGTTTGCAGTGTGATGAGCTCAACCTGGCAGCCATGGGTAATAGCAACTAAACTCTGACCCAAGTTACTGAAGAATTCCAGTAATATCCTTGAATCACCATTCAAACTCTTCTCCATTTTCCCCAGTGACAACAGTAAAGAAGCTTATGAAAGAAAGAATAAATTGGGGTTTCATTCCATGGCTCTATGCGAAGCCATACTAGAGTAAGGTGGGCATACAAATGACTATTTCCTTCTCCTGCCAAGGAAATAAGATTGTTCTTCTAATACTCAGCTACTACACCTCAGTAGTGTAAGTGTAGTTCATCGTAAAGATAGAATAATAGCTAAAACTGCCATTTGGTTCATATGTTTTTGTAGCAGTCACTATCATCACACTTGGCATTCTGTTCCAGAGATTAATTACTTTGTTGGCTGCCCAGATTCTAGTCTAAATTCAGACAGCAACCTTGCTGCTGCAGAAATGACTCCAACCCTAGGAGAAAGTCTTTGCTACTTTTGTTCCTGTTGACTCATACTTTGTAATACCTAGGAATGACTCGGAATGAAGTAGAAATAGGTTTCATTGAAATAGACTTGTCAGTACATTTGAAGTGATGCTGTTGGCATTCTCTGCCCCAGAAAAGTGAAGGAAATAGTAGCTTTCACTAAAATGGCAAGCTCATTTATCAATTACTGCAGCTTAAAGTGAGTCATTAATTCTCCTAGCATCATGGAGGACCAGCAGCTTTCCCTTGTTTGGTTTGATAGGGATTATGGAAATCATACCCATACAGAAGGAAGCAAAAAACAAGAGGTGACTCTGCCTTTACTGGGATAGATCTTGATGATGATTTTATTCTTATGTTCTTGGATGACATTGCTTCCCTTATTCAGGGAGATAACACTTACATGCAGTAAAGTAGTCATTTCATTGATAATGACTCCCCAGTACATTATGAGATTTACAGGCTGATCTCCTCTCCCCTACCCTAGCACAATTCACAAATCCTTTTTAATAAAAAGAACTTGCTTTACTAGCAGGCAATTCTTAGTAGGTTAATCAAAGAACAATTTAGTTTTTTCTTCTCTGACTCACTGTAACCACACAGACAGAAAGATGGTTTGAGGTTCTGATTGTGCCATCTTGAACAAATTACATATCTTTCCCTACTTCATAAGAAAAGACCACAGTGATTTTAGTGACATACCACATGGACCCAAAACTTCTTTAACTAGTTCTAGAGTTTGATATATTTTGGCAAACCAGGCATCCGTATGAATGAACTGCAGAATTTATCTTTATTGGTAAGTGGAAAAGAGTTTTCCGATGCTATTTCACTTCTGAGTTATTTAAAATAAGTAAGATAAATACTCTTTAGGGAAAAATTAATATTGGAAAGTGTCTGAAAGTCTTCAGAAGATGATATACATTTGCACTACCTTTGATAACAGGTATTCCCTTGGTTGCATACAAATTGTACTAAAGTGTTTTTTTTTTTCTTTTTTGATGATTGAATTTTGTGGATAGATAATCTCATTATACAATTCAACAAAACAAAGGACTTACCTGGAAACTTCGTATTATTCCAGACCTCAATTCTAGCAGATTAATATGGAACTTAGAATGTCATGTGAAATTTTTATTTTCTCAGATAAAAGAATCTTTATAGAATGATAAAGAATTTACTCTCACTTTAACACTATGTTAACATGAAATCAAGACTCACGGGAGACTTAAGGTCAAAGGTGACTTCTGTTTATAATATTCTTGCAGTTATGTATCAAGATAATGGAGAAACTGATGCTTGGAGTTTAGCCAGTGAATGCATGTTGTTTAATGCGAAGTGTGTATTTGTGTATACGAAATTTGACTTATGGCGAATGAAAACATTAACATGATTATTCTATGGAAAAGCATTTTCAATCATATTGATAAGTTAACATGGATTTTCTGACTTCAGAATTAGTTTTGATTGCATCATTGATGAGAGTTGTAGAAGCCAAAAGTTGTGGATCAAAAACTGATAAAGACATGTAAAGCATCTAAAAAGTTCTTTTTTATTATTGCTTTTCTTGCAGCTGCATGATTTTCATAAGGAAAAAGCCCTTTCCAACTCAGAACATTCTATGATTCCGTGATATGTTTGTAGTTCAATAATGTCACTAAATCACATGTAAAACAACTGTGTAGTATGTAGTATCATTATAAGTCAGGACCTTCTTACAAGAATGTGCTTCACCATAATTTCATCTACTATTTCTTCAAAAATAGGAATTCTGTATTTCTAATTAATCTAAGCTTTTTATAAGCTATTCTTAAATTGTCTTACTTTCAATAAAATTAATCTTTAGAATGATTAAAGATGAATTTCATTCATTTATCTGTTCAATCTACTAGTTCATTAGAAGAACTGTTAACATAGCATGTATATGTACTTAACCAGAGAACCTCAAGAAATCTGTATTTAGCATCCCCACAGTGTTCAATAGGCTTTTCTTTTTTCTCCAATCGACTAGCCTACATCACGCAATGATTTTGCTCTTTGACAGTCTTTGGGACTTACAAGATTTTCCCCGAGTATGAGAGTTTCTTATTAACAGCTCTTATCTTCTTGCCAGATCTGGACACCAGCAGTGAAACCTCCCAAGAATCCAGTGCATCAAATAAGAGTTGCACGCTGGAACAGCTCTCAGAGTAAAAATAAATGATTTTTTGTTCTTTTTTTTTCACATATATTAGAGTGTTCTCACATATTCTTGCAATTATCTCTCATGCATTATTTCCAATAATTTAGTATTCAGTTCTCCTTTATACTTATTACCTCTTCAGTCATTTACTTTAAATACAACATGTTCAGTGGCAGACTGGTTAAAGTTATTCATTCTGAAAGACAAATTGGAAAACAAGAACTTAGTGCTTATGAGGATTTGGGACTAGAAGATATGGATGCTTGTGAGACTCGGAAGAGGCCATTTCAAGTTACCAGATGTGTTAAAATAACAATCTCAAAGATGTTTATTTAAGAATCAAAGTTAGTTCATTATTTTGGGTTTGCTTTAGTAAGTAGTACTTAGAGCAAACCAGTCTGCTTATTTTGACTGAAGTATTCAACTTTTTTCTCTCCTTGTGAGAGAACAGAGGGTAATCATGCTGCAGTAATGCCAAGCAAGGTCAACCAAAACGCTTTCAGAGGGACTTTGCTATGTAGAATATTTTGGAATGCAAGCGTAGCCAATATTTACTTTCAACTTTAAAAGTGCCCATCCTCAGCCACTTACACAGATAATT
Organism: Perdix hodgsoniae; assembly: GCA_035772895.1. Classification (NCBI taxonomy): domain Eukaryota; kingdom Metazoa; phylum Chordata; class Aves; order Galliformes; family Phasianidae; genus Perdix; species Perdix hodgsoniae. The sequence continues at coordinate 643,438 of JAPSGF010000071.1, forward strand.
ATAAATACAGCATAAGTATCAATAATGACAAAGCCTTTCAGACTAAGCCAGATTCAAAAACCTAAGAAACCGACTGGAAGACAGAAGTCTTGCAGCAGTTGTATGACTTGCTTTGTTTCTGTGCAGTTTTTTTCCTGACTGAAAGTAACCACAGGTAAAGATGTTTTCCAGGATTTCTTGAAAGTTAAAAGGAGTTACTCTTAGTAATCAGGAGTAAGCCTGATATGGCTAGGGAGAGCATAAGTTGTGGGTTACACAGAATGGATCATCACTTCTGAATAATTCCTTCTCTGCAGTTTGGAAGCTGATAACGTGAGTAGTCCTGCTTGACTGAACTGCAACTCAAAAGTAGTTTCACAGGCTGCTAAGGCTTAAACCACATTGGTCACAGAAAGCAAAACTGGCCACTCAAGTATTTAAGGTATGTTTTTTTCCCTTGGAATAGCTGCCTACATCAACCTAACCTTTCTGAGAGTTTAGGACAGGAAAGGGTCCTCCAGATGTAACTTGAAGAAGATTGTCTCTCATTGTCACACTGTGGAGAGAGTCTACACTCAAGTAACAAAGTTTAAAGGTCCAGCAAACAGTCTTTAGAACAAAGCACCAACCCTGGTGTAAACTATTTAATTCAAGACATATGAAATACATCCTTCAGCACTGATATTTTCTCCCGGTCTCCATGGAGATGGGTGATCTAGCTTCTGATTTTTAACAACAAGCCTTCTGGAGAGAGAGTAGCATAAATGAAAATGCACAATAACTTATCACTTTTATTGAGTATAAATATATTAAACATTCCCTGTTCTTGAGATGAATTCAAGAGACCACACTGATGATAAACCAATTCTGACAACGTCTGTTTCTGTAATTTTTGAAGTTGCAGCAAAGGACTAAATTTCTTTCATGAAAGAAAGATACTAAAAATTACATATCATGTTTGTCTCTGCTGAAATCAGTGATGTTGCCCTCAGTGAACTCAACAAACTTCACAGCCATCAGAGGAGTTCTTTTATACCCAGACTGTGACCAAGGGGATCCCATGCAATATATCAGAGGATGAACATAATGCTGTTTTAGCATGTCTTAGCTCCCAAACAAACAATAGCAAAGCCTATTTGAGTTAAGATGGAGGATCTATGTCCGGATTGCAAAAGCTCCCTTTAGTTGTGGAAACACTGAAATCATGAAATCTCACTGACTTTGTCACTTGTTGATTTCTTACATACTTTTGGTATTCAGCAATAATGCATAACAAAAATATGTTTCATGATTGTAAGTTGAAAAAAATGTGCATTGTATGTAGACTTTTGAATCTGGATTTCTTGTTCTTTCTTAGTAAGTGTCCAACTATCCTTAATCTTTCTTGATCAGACAAGCCACAAATCATTTTTTACCACTGCTTTTGGGGTGATAATTATTGTAAGTGCACAATGTGAATCACTTCATGTCATTTCCAGTAACTCAATCTTTTGTGTCTGCTGTGACAATCAAAGTGGTTCTAGAGCTTGGAGTGGCTTGGTGTTTTTTGTTTGTTTGGTTGGTTGGTTGGTTTGTTTATTTTTGTCTCTTTTGTTTGTTTGTTTGTTTGTTTGCTTGCTTTTCCTGTTTTTCTAAAATCAATTATTACAAGTCTACTAGAGTTTGAAGGTATAGAGGCAAGCATGCTCATGGGTTTTCTCCCGTACCCTGATAATGTTGAGAATCTTCATTAAAGATGGTGGGTATCTGATGCATGAACCTGGACTTGGAATTCAGGAATTAATTGTGCAGAAAAGTCATTATCAGGATTAATTCAGGTGAAAAAGTAAGTCTAAAATGATATTTTATTGATTTCATAAACTAAGGCATAACTATAACAAGCTTGGAGTTCATGAAGTTTCTCCGTATGACCAAACAGTGAGTTTGGCCTGTGAAGCCTGGAATAAAGCCAGGGCTCTGCAGTCTGTTGTATACTTCAGCATCAACTGCAGCATTGTGGCATGTTTTTGCCTGCAGAAAGTCACCAAGGACAAATTGCCTATTTTCATATTTAGTCTTAATCATCCTCATGTAACATTTTTTTATTGATTCATTCTGTGCATGAAGCAAGGGACTGCTTCTTGACATGAAAGACAGAAATCAAAATAATGGAATGACAAGGACTTGTTTACCTGCATCAGAAAGATAAGACAATGGTTGTGGGGAAACAGTCTTCACTCTCCTAAGAAAGTGATAGAAAGATTTTCTTTCTCAGCCAGTGAGATCATTCTTCTATTGTGAGTCTATTTCTACTTGGAGACATGAACCTTCCTCTAGTTCCATAAGGTGCAGAAAAAAAACCCTAAAAAGCTGCACACACCAGTTCTCACTATTCCTGAGCTGTGTTCTGTGAAATCAAAATTTTCCAACCAAGTAGAAGCATGAGTTCAGCATTCAGAAGAAGTACCTGCCAAATTTGAAGCTTTAAAAAAGAGAGAAGGGAAGGGAATGGGAGCTGATTTATTCCAGCTCGAAGAATTTGACTGCATATAACAGCTGGACAATCTATTATTTTTTACACGTGGGCAGCCTCAGAAGTGTTCAGAAATAATCATGCAGCTTGAGCATGCATTGAGTATCAAAAAATTTACCCAAAACAGTAAAGGAGAAAGGGAAGATACAAATCTTTTTAATGCACTCTAGCCAGAAAATAGCGTCACAAATAGTTACCGCATGGCAGCAGTGGTAAACTAATGCTTGGGGACAGTAATTACAAACATCACAGTAACCTCTGACAGGTGCCAAATGAAATCTCTAAGTCAACATCTGCCCTGAGAGGCTGCATATACCCAAAAGGAATATTCCGTCTTCTGCTCTTATCTCTCATTCCATTCTCTTCTACCTGCCAACAGCTGTGAAGGCTGGCAAGCTGCCTAGAAGACTCTGCAAATTTTAAAATAAAGAGGCGTGTTAATTCGGGAAGATTTCTTCAAATCTGTAGTAGGTGAATGGCATGCCATAATTCTGCCTCAGTCATCCTGTTCTTGTGAAGAGCTCCTCTTTCAAAACATGTATACTGGAGTACATCTGATGTGCCAAGGCTGTTTTTTTCTCTTTCCCAGGTTAACTCTCTGGGGTATCATCTGATCAGATGCTGACAATATACCTGATTGTACCTAAAAACTGGTTTAATGTTGTTTAATGTTAATTTTCAGGCACACGAACCTTTTAACCATATTGGTATGAAGTAGTTTTACAAAGGCAGGGGTAACTACTCTCATTTTGAAGAATACTTCTGGAGCCAGAGAAGATGCAGCTAGGGTAGGAATGGCAGTCTTCAGCAAGCAAGAAGTCCTCTGGGCACAATTTAGACAGCCTTGACATTATTCTAACCTATCGTATAGGAAGATAAAATGTCTTCCAGCTGCCTGCTGGATCTGGAAGTAAGAAGCATCAGCAGTTTTCCCCTGTGAGGCCCTGCAGAAACTATATGCAGTAGCAGAAAGAGCTGCTTAATTTTAAAAGAACAAAGTCTGGGCATTTTTAGAAAAGTTTTAGAAATTAATTGCTTTGGTTTTTGACGTTCAGAAGAGAGAGAGTCATGGAAGCCCTTTGAAAAAAGGAAAAGGGTTCATGTGGGCCTCATTTTATTTTTCCAAAATTTCATCATCTGCCAGGGAGGTCTATACAAGATTGCAGACCCAAGGGAACAACAAACCTAGTTAGCTTAAACTGCTTTTTTTTGCCAGCTCACTAAGACAAGTGGGAAGTCCAAAGTTTGTAATCCCTATTTTTATTTTTTTTTCTAGAATTAAGTTAGAGCTTGTTTGCTAGCTCCAATCTCCCCCTTCATGCCTCACAATCATTTAATAGGAAAACCAAGGATGAAATGTTGCCTTTCCTCTCTTCTTAAAATACTCCCAAACAAGTACAGAACAGAGCAGAGTGAAATAACCCCAGTGACCACTAGCCAAAACTCGCAAGTAGTATGTGCATATCTGAAATAGTTGGTGCACTCGCATAGGAAATCGCTGGATATTTTACACCTCTTGCAGCGGTTTAGTAACTGGCTGTGGAAGCTCATTCCCCACTTGAGAAAGTCATGAATTATACAGTTTTTACATCTGTTGAGCATGTTGTGCTTCTCAATCATCCAACTATACTGAGCCCTAAGTTTTCAGCCTTCACAATGAGATCACTGTTTTCAAGCACGTTCTAGTGGCATTTTGTCAAGCCATGTGTGTTTTCAAGATGGGGGCAGGGAGGGAGGAACAAAAGTATGCTGCCGTTTCTCAGGATTACAATCTACTTTTCAGCCTACATAGGACTGTAACTGACCCATCAACAAAAAATATTCTTTGTTTACTACTTCTTCTCCCCCTTGAAATGGTATTCCTGTTGTGGAGAAGAGGGTATAAGGGCGGAATGAGTCCTTCACTTTGGATTTCAATTTCAGTGTCTAAAAACATACACAAAAAGCAGAACATCCAGAATAAAAAAAATAAAACAAACACAAAAGAGTCAGTCATCCTTAATCTCACCCTTAATCCCTCTTTTAAATATATATATCACTCTGTGAAAACTCATTTTTGCTCCAGCTGTGTAGTGTTTTGAGTAAATCTCAGCTATTAAAAAAAGGCTGATGATGAGAACACTATTGTGAACTTTAAGAGAGATTCAATATTTTAATTTTGCTTAGGTATAGGGATGAGGAAACTGCATATAATAATTAGCAAATTTTGAATCAAAGTACTGAAAGTTTGTGACAGCAGGAGACAGATTCCATGGAGCTAAGCATGCACAGCTTGGGTAGGGGTAAAGACTGAAAACCTCTGTATGGATTATCCGTTGTTTATCTACTGCAGTAAAGAGAAATGGAAAAATTAATTAGTTTATCTTGTGTCACCCAAGACTCATTGAGATCCCTACAGCTGTACAATTCACAGACAGATACTAATTCTTTGCACTAAATGGATGTTAAGTAGTATTTTTTGTTAGTTTCTCCAGGGATAATCACTTGTTCCTTAAAGAGTGATTGGCAGTAGTAACACTATTTGCCAGAATTCAGATGTAAAGAATGCAATAGTAATATATGTGATGAACATGAACTACTGAACTGCAGAGAGGCAGTTCGATCTTTTATACATCTCTTGTACTTGCTTTTTGTTTCTCAACAAATCCTGTATAACTTACATTGTTGGAAGAGGAGGAATAGGCATTCCCATACAAATTGATAACAAGCATGGTACTGTGGAAAGGCACTGAATGTTACAGCCTCCTGTAAGATAAGCCAGGCTAGCAGCTTGATCAAATATATTTCTTGCTGAGAAACTCAGCATGTGAAGAAAAACCCTTTAAAAGCAAAGCTCTTCTAAAACACTTAGTCCAGCAGTGCTTAATTCAGGTAGTCTGAGTGACTGTAATTCACAAGTGTTCCCCATCCAGTGGGTGCATGGGACGAGCTGGGACCAGCTGGGCCCAGCTGGGCTGTGGGTGTGTGAAGAGGGAAAGGCGACACTGAGTCCTTCTGCCTCTTGGGCAGATGTGGCACCCAGCCACCCTGTCAGCTTTCCTTGCTGCACAGAGGTGGGGAAAGAAAGGGCAAACCACAGCTGAGGACAACTCTAACCTGCTGGACGGTGCCGCCATTTTCCCTAAGGCCTCAATAGCATATTCTAGGTCAGCAATACCTCAGTGAAATTTTTGAGATGTTCCATCACGAGTTGTCTGCACCCTGCCACAGGATGTGATCGCAGCACAGTGGTAATCAATGCTGCAAAAGTATGCCAGATTTTGTCACTGTCACATAGGGGCTACCTGTCTCCAACATGGCGTGGGGTTGGCTCCCACAGGATGCCGTGATGTCAGTAGGGTGCTTATAACCATGCTGCTGATCTGTGGTACCTCAAACTATCTTTGCCTGCAGAGCAAGAAAGTCCACAGTAGCAGTCTCCTCAGATATGCTAGGGAGCAGTGACTTTTTACTAATCATTTATGTGATCGTGTAAGAAAGAGATAGACTCAGGTGCTGGCAAAACTTCTCTTTGGGGATAGTATGGTTGTGGTTACAGTCAGTAAAAATAGTTACCTACCTGCATCTATGTGCAATCTGAATGTTGCTTATAGCTAAGTTAAATAAACAAAGAATACCTTACCACACAGGAGACAAGGCTGATGTCTCAACTGGTTCCAGCTGCTGCAGCTAAATTCCCTCCCCTATTTATGCTTTCTCTCTTCCTTTTCTCTTCTCTTCACAAAATGCACATCTTGGATTTTGAATACAGTTACTTGTACATAAGTTTTGGCTACATAAGCTTACGATTTCATTTTGGTCAAACTTTAATACCCGTGGAAGCCTCTGCTCTTTCTGTTCAGGTAATAAAATTTGGTGTTCCCGCTACACCTATAGGAGATATCCTGATTTTGGTATGATTTCTTCATCTTACTGCAAAACATCTCATGTGACTATCTTTGCCAGGAGCCAGAAATGCTATGAAAAAAATATTTTAAAAGTACTCTGTGATAGCTTTTCTACCCAGCATATAAAAACTGAATGTAATCTGGAGCGTAAAAATCAAATCTGGCTAAAAAACACTCTGAAAGAGAATAAGAAGCGTCAAATATGTTGTTCACTGCATATAGCTCAGCCTCTTTTTGATTTTATAGTATTTACACTGAGCTCAGTCATGACAGGAGTTAAGAAAAGGGATGAACGAACACTCAAGAGGGGGGGAGCCTGTGGGCTAATATTAGCTGCACTGTTTAGTTTCAGGACACTGTCACAAAGAGGATGAGAAGCCGAAATATCTTTGGTATTACCACTTGCATGTTAAATGGGATTCCCCCCTTGAAGATATTTTTGCACTGTCAGAGGAAGGAAATGGCAGCTGTGAAGTTGCACTCCTCTCGTGCAGACCGCAGAACCCACCCCGCCCCCCTGGAAATTTATGCCAGATGCAGGAAAGAATGAGCAAGAGTTTCAAAGTGGACACTCAGCATATGGAAAGGAATAGTTTAGCGGCTAGAAAGTCTTGGATAATTTCAACAGGTCTCAACACTGAAGCAGTTTTTCAAGAAAATCTGCTCTGAGGCTCTCAGTAGTACAAAATAAAGACCTATATGTCTCGTAGTGTTCATGGAAACTGAGTTTAAAACTGGCTTGCTGAAAGGTCTTTTTAAATATGCTGTCTGCATACTTGCTGTGAAGCAATAGTAGTATATGTTAGGTTGTGAGGGTCAGTGAACTGTAGTAACAAAGTACTCATAAGAAAGCAAAGTTTGTGAGCAGGCTAAGTGAGACAATCAAGTCATCTCTAGCTCTCTGCTCCGGAAGGTACCTAGACTCCTCGGCCCAAAGCCATAGCTGTTGTAACCAGAGTTGATTAGAAAATGGTAAGCATTTTCCATAAGACAGACAAAATCAAGAAGTGTTTTGTTTAAAAATATTAACAGAAAGAATCAACTAAAACAGCTGAGAACCCAGAATTCCAGTTATATTTTCCAATTTTTTTGAAATGTTTTGATAAAATCTTGGCTTTCAAAAACGTGCATGGAATATCTTGGACTCGCTTAGCCATAGACAAAAACGGATAATTTGAACAAAACACAATGTCTCCAGAAGTATTCATTACAGAAAGTGAGGCCTTTTCCTTCTTTTGCTGAAATATGTTTTGATTGAAAAAATGTGACCTTCTATGTTTACTGGGCTAAGTATAGAAGTGAACACAGGACATCTTGGCTCTTCCATGAGCACTTCTAATGAATTGGTTTGTTCTGTCCCCTGCTCAAGAGCTTAACCACCAAGTGAGTGGTGTGCTGCACAGCCAGAAGTAGATCTCTTTTAAGCTGAAGATAAAGAAATGATTCAGGTGTGTAAGGAGCCAAAGAAAGAACAAGGTTAGATCTGGCGAGAAAGAAGGTTCTTCTTCAGTTCAGAAGTAAATTACAGGAAGAAAGGAGAGAAATAAAACAAGGTTGCATGCCTGAAAGAAAACATGTACTTGCTGGTCCCTGAGCCTCAGTAATAGATTTGTGTTCTTTGGTCCTCCACCACAGCCATCTTTTATTGCCCTAATTTCTTCACTTAGTAACAGATAAACAATTTTAATGACATGGTACTAGGGATATTTTCTGAAGAGCTTTTCATATTTTATGCCTTCCAGTGTTGTAATAAATTGCAGTTATTTTGGCACAGCTGCTGCCTTCTCCAAGCATGCTTGTGGTGTCAAGGTAGGCTGCATGTTCAAATCTGAAGGTCGGGTCACAGAGCTCCTGCCATCAGTAATACAGTTGTTTTTTTCTTGTACAATGTGCTATACCCTTCATTCAATTTACGTCAGAACTACATATAAGTAGAAATATTCTATCCCATTGTAAATAGGGACATTTATTCTTGTATTTGGTGTTGTCTGTGTATCATGGATATACTTCTATCTGTTCTGCACAGAATATAGAAAATTATATTAGGAATACCTCCCGCCTTGGGTTTTCCAGCTGGAAGCAATAAATCTTTTTTCTGTAAACTATACCCAGTCATTCCTGGGCACTTAAAATCAGGAGAGTGCTGCAGCTCACTGTTCTCACAATGGGCCTTGGTAGAAAATTCACTTCTGTTTTTCTTATTTGGTAAAAACAGGGACTGCCTTTTTGAAAGCCACATACCTCTACAAATATTTTGGTGCTGTAGCTTGTTGAAGATTACATGTTCAAGTTATTTAAACACAAACACAAAGAAAGATACTCTTTTAGTCCAATATCAAGGCTCCGAAGAATTATCTTAATGATAGAAAATGATACACAGCCTGGGAAAATCATTATTTTCTGTCCTGGTTTAGAATACATATTAGTAGGCACTGAATATTCAAATTAGGCTGCTAAATCATACTCTTCTGTCTGTTGTTAATTTGGGTTGCACTTGGTAAAAAAATTTTCAGCACCTCCTGGGTGGTGGGTCGTTCCTCATTTTCATTTGAGGAAGTTTAGTTCTGTGATGTCAGGTTGTGGAAAGAAATAAGTAATACAAGTGATATACTGCTTTGCAACCAGTATACTTCTTAGAGGCGGAACTTTAAGGGCATGAAATACACAGTTCTGTTTCTAGCAGTGTCTGCTTTCAGTTGAGCCCGTTCCTTTCAAGTCTTCTTCCACATTTTCTTTCCAAATTCCCACTTTTTTTCCTTAGAGTCATAAATGTGATGGAATACAGAATTAAGAGATACAAAGAAATGTTTTTTTTTTTCTTCTGAAGGATTTTCACCTTACAAGGTCTTGACACTAGAGGTAGGCCAACCAAATCTTTTCCAGATAGTGGAGCAGTATTACTATACTGTTTTGTCGTGTCTTGCAATTATATTTCATTAGATATTGCTTACTTGACCCTCAGATTCAGAGGACAAGGCACCAATGCCATTGAAATTTAGGATAGGTGAGGTCTAGATATCAAGAGTGTGTTCTACCAGTGGCATCTAAATTTAGATTATTCCATGTAAAAAAACAAACAAACCAAACAAAAAGACACAACACAACAACAAAAGCATTAAAAAAATCCCAAACTTGTTTCTCTTTATAGTTTTTCATTTTTTTTCTTTTTTTCTTAGTATTTTTAAGTTCAAAAACTTAATACCTTTTGCAGAAAAAAATGAATCCCACATTATTACAATAGCAAAAATACCATGTCTTTTATAATGGAACACCTATTCAGGATATCAGTGGGTTTGATGAGCCATTCGTAAAAGCATAAACAGAAAAAAGAGAACTGTGCTTATCGTTTATAGGAACACCTCTCAGATAAATTACAACTAAACGTAGTGCTGATGCTGCATTCCATTTCAGTCACTCCTACCAAGTATATAGGAAAGGATGTTCAGCATGTTCATGATCTGGATTAAATCAGGAAGGTCATTCAAAGACAGATTTAGATCTAAGGAGAACTATGACTTAGTAAATTTACTTTATTCTGGCCTGTGATACAGTAACTGCTTTATAAAAAATGTCATCGGAAGAACTTCTGAATGCTGCTGCTCAGAAAATGAAACTCTTTGGAGTTTCTTGCTGAGAGGAGTGCCCACCTACTTTTATCAAATTGCTTTAAAGAAAAATGATTGCAAACTCAAGTCTTGTAGACTAATTTATATTAAAAGTGTGAATTCTTGAAAAGATTATCTTTTCTATACTCTTCCTCTCCTGACTTCAAAATAAGGAGTACAACACAAGTTGTACAGTCATACAACACAAGAGATTCTCTAGGAAGGAAAAAGCTTCTGTAGAAAGTGTTGTCTTATTTACTTTTAATTGCTTGAAATCATGGCAGTGATGGAGGAGAGACATTGTTTTCAGCAGGCTTTATTGTTGCATTGGCTTACAGAGATACTTACCATTTAATGGAAGGTCTGTTCTGAAAGGTATTCTGTGTGATACTACAAAACCAATAAAAACATATTCCCATAAAACCAAATGAAAACAAAAGCCTGACCTCCAATAAAAGCCAAAAGGTTTATTTTAGTCATTAATGGGAAAAAAGCCGAGTGCCATAATCTGTTTTGGGATTTTACCTAATTTACGTGTAATTTCTCCCCTCCGTACATCCCCCAAGATTCTGTTTCCAGGATGCTTGAAAAATATGACTAATAAGGCCAGGCAGAGGGCAGACTACTTCTTCATACTCTGCCTACAGAGTTACCCCTCTGTGTTACTGCATTGAGCATTACAAAATCAAATCTCAGGTGGTTAGCTGAGCTATCACTATAATCCCTCATGGCACAGGTATTATCCAGATGGAGCTTTGTAAGGGCCAAGATCTTGGTATAAACTCCTGTTCCTCTTACTTCAAACTGTTTCTAAGCATTCCTGTTTCTATATCTGTATAAATGTCTTATGTATAATTTCTGTGTGAGGTCTAGTACTCAAGTCTTTTACTGTGAGAACTGTACTTAGGGGCATTAACTTCAGTGTGACACAAACAGGAGATACAGAACTACTATGAATAATAGGGTCCTTTTCCACGGTAAGGACCTTCCATTAACATTCAGAACAGGCTTTCTAACTAACCTCTGCAATTATTCTCTAAGCACAAGTAGACTGCCATATAAAATTGCCGAAGTCATGGATATTTTGAGTTTTTGTTATATACTGTGCTGTTAAATCTGCCATACAAGCAAAACTAAAATTCTGCATCCAGAACTGTAGGAAATTTGGGGTGAAAGATGGATCAAGCTTGCTTAGTTTGATAAGAGCTTTCTTTTCTTTCTATCCTCTTGGATACACACATGTTCTCACATATGCCCTATGAATATTGAAAGCAGAGCCAAAAATTAAAGTGGTAGTTATTCTGTTTTGGTTTTTTTTTTTTTTCTTTTTTTTTTTTTTCCCCGGACAAAATTAAAACTGTTCAGTCATGCACATGCTTTCACAAGATGTTACTGTTTTATTTTAGCCCCTCATTGTAGAATTACCTTATCTCTGATAGACATTCCATAGGTATTGAATTTCAAGCTTGTGTATGGAGATGATATCAGTCACCAATATTATAGGATTGATCTAGGAATTAGGTGATGCAAACTGATATCAAAGCAGGTGGCAACTTGTTGATATTTGCCATTTCTGACTCACGAAGCAAAGAATCTATGAGCAGTAATAACATTAAATGTCTGGCTTCAATTCTAAATTTGGCTGCAAGAAAACTCATTTACACTTAGGTTTTAGACATGTCAGTCTTTGCCTTTTCTCTGTCTACAAGCTGTAGACATCTGTGTGACTAATAGCATTGTATTGTTAGAAATGAAATATCTTCACTAGTTTACTGGCTTACTCTGCTGTCACATTGATTTGTAAACACACTGATCTTCTAAAGAAGACCCCACCAGAGGAAACAAGGGGACATCAGTCCTTCACCCTCATGAGAGTATGCTCATGTCTTCTGTGTTAAGTCCTCAGTGATATTCACCCACGAATATCAGACTGCCACAGAGTTTCTACAGGATTCATCAGGCTTAGTTCTTACCTAAACAGTCTTTGGTCTTAAAAAGGTTAGTTTTAAGAACTACACTGTATCACTTAGACATTCTTCAACCAGCTTTTGCAATATCTTTGTCAGTTGAGTACTGGTGAGCAACAAGAAGCACATCACAGCTGTCAACTTCTTGGGCTAATATAGCAAGACATAGTGAGACATTTTTCTGAAGTACACTGAAAATATAACTTTCTTATCACATCTGTTGACTGAACTGTAACTTACATGTTTTAATCAAGCATCAGATAGCTTGCTGGTTGCTCCTAGTATATACATCTGTCAACAATATCTCCACGTCAACATCTGTATATATATCCTTGGGGGGGGGGGGGGGGGGGGAAACTATTAAAAAAAAAAATAAAAAAAAAAAAAAAAAAAAAAAAAAATAGAAAAAAAAAACAACAAGAAATAATTACAGTCCTACCTTTGCTGAGACTGAATTTACTGAGGAGTGAAACTCAATAATCAAGAGCAACACAAAACACTGAGTGAGGGAAAGTCATTATGTATATCCTAAGAGGAATAATGAAATATACCCAGCTTATATAGTTAATCTTCTCTGTAGGCTGCTCTGCAAATTTAAGGAAGATTAAATTTCAGATATGCTGTTTCTTGTTTTTTCTGGCAACAATGAACTTCAACTGGGGGGAGGGTGGGGGTGGGAAGGGGGGAAGGGAAAAGCTGAGGGAATGAGAGGCTGAGAAGGGAGAAAGAGCCACAGTAAAGTGTCTGCTGTCCATGTAGTTTTGCCAGACTGCTGTCTCAATTGAGAGCTGTGATCGAGATTTATTGGGCTTAAAATATGAAACAGACCTTTCATGTTGGAATTCCAAATATCTTCTTAAGCAGTTGTGAGTACCACCAAATGCTTAAAGGCAACACACCAAAGTTCAAACCCACACAATAGTTTCTTCTCTCTTGTGAACCAGCAGATTGTAGAAATCGTTTTCCATCTTCTAAGTTTTGGACTTGGGAAAGAGTAAGTTGGATGTTATCATCATCATCTGAAAATCACTTTGTTTTTTATATTAGATTTTGGCTCAGATGGTCAAGATTGCTAATATTTGAACATGTGCATTGAACGGGCAGGTTTATCACTTAAGTTAATAAAGAAAATACTTGAATGTGTGCAAGATGTTTGCATCTTAGTAGCACATTTTATTAAGCTTTTAGTTACGTAGTGGCAGCAGGAAGAGCTTGAAAAAAATCTAGACTACTTGTTTCATGCCATTTTGCCAGCCTCCTGCTCCTATGTTATGCCAACAGCTACTCTGTACAGAAAAAATAGGGCTGTGTGCCCAAAAAACAAAATCAGAGCTAACATTTTCTCTGTGGGTCTTGGAAGGAAAAGAGCAAAATGCAAAACTTGCCTCTTCTTACTACTTTTCTATCATCAGGTTTTGTAGGAATATGCATGAGTACTCCTTTGGATTTTTTAAGAGTTGCAGAAAGGAGAATATATTGGACTGTCCACGTGCATGACACCATTGGTGCTGAGTTCTGGTTAGGATGCCAATCTGGTAGCAATTACATTGATTTTTTGGTATCAAATCAATGGATTTGCTTATGTCAGATTATAATTATTGAGTGGAATTCAAACAGGCAATTGGAGCTTGGGTGTTTGGGTTTTTTTTTTTTAGATGCCTATCTGAAGTGTTTCTTCAGTAGCAATTCTATCAATATGTAGACCAAATGCTTTACTGTCAATTTCATGTGTACTCAAGGGCTTTGTTTTCACTAGCTGTCCCAGTTGCACTAGGTATATGAGAGAATATGGGAGTGCAAGTGTTTTCTCCATATTCTTCTTTCCTTCACAAAGATTGAAAGGGATTGTAATGAGTAGGAAAGTATTTGTCTCTGCTGACTGCTATGATACTTAAGATTCATCACCTGAGTAAAATTCCTTTTTTTTAATTGTACTATACTTCGGCTGTGCTCATGAGGCTTTCATACCCCTTTTAATTGCCAACTTTTCAGATCTTTTTTTCCAGACTTTTCAGATCTGCAGTCTAGGAAATTAGACTGTGTTCTGTTTGCTTCTGTAGACTAACATGGATGCAGAATCTCATGGCTTTTTCACATGTAATTCTGTTGTTAATTCCTGAAGTAAACAACATTGACACATCTTCTTGGCTTAAGTATGTATACACTGATGTACTATTCAGAACATTCTTAGCTTGAGCTCAGAGGGCTTCACATGCAAGACAAGGATAATTAGGAACTGCCCTGTTTCTCTTATGCATTCGAATCACGCACCAAGGATGTGGAACACTGTTGTCCAGTACATTGCTTTGCCTTTGTGGAAAAGTGATGAGCTGAATTTAGGTTTGCTTAAAAGGGCATGAGATGTGTTTAGCTGAAGGCTGATGCTACTTCTGTTGCTGACTAAAATCCTGTGAATGATCCTTCACTTCGAAGTTCACTTGCCACAAACTGCTCCAGAGCTCAGATTTGTTAACATTCCAGGCATGCTGAAGAGCTCATAATTTACACAGTCTTTTGACTTGGAATGGGTTGAAGAGTGATGAAGATTGAATGGGGTCATTATAATTATTGTTTATTTTAAGAAGTCGTACATTTCTTGTAGTTTAGATAGTCTTCATCAGGCAGGTAATTTCTGTTTTCACATTGTGAACTTTATTTTTTTTCTTTAGTTGCAGTTGTCGGGCCAGACTTAGTGCTAAAAGCACTGTCCTTACTAATTAGACAAAACATTTCCATTGTAATACGTACATTTTGTCTTGTTGGTTTTAATTGGTATTTGAAGTCATATGATTAATTTATCTGTTCTTTTCCAAAACAAGTGCATGGTTTTTTTATAACCTACTTTGCATGCTGTTTCTTTCAGGCTGCAGAAAAACAACTGCTTAATAGTCAACAGATTTGATGAGAATAGAGAAATCATGAAAATCCCAACTCCTAATGGTTGTTCTATGGATGTTAGGGGAATGGAGAAATGTGAGTTCTCCATTCATAACAAATTCTGTAAATGTGCTGTATTATTTATGCACCATCAGGGATGAAATATAAAAGTTTGCAGCAAAATAAATACATAAATAAATTACAAGGAAAATAAATAAATTGGAAAAATCCTTGTGTGTTTGATTCACTCTTGAATTTTGTATGTGCAACAGAATAGCCAATGGTCTAATTATTGGTCCAAACTCTTAAGTCTGGAATAATGAACATACTTTGGAAACATTGCATTCCCCTATGCAGTGACCCCAATCCACTTTTCATTTCTTGTATAATGTATGCTGCATTGCACTATAGCTCCGCAGTGGTCTGACATTTGCATTGGCAGCAGTAGGATTCCTGGATATAGGAGGAATGACAATAGCCAGTGTGGAAAGGAATGGCTGACAGTCAAGACACTAAACAGATGTAAAATATCTTGTCATTCTTCTTAACAGCTGTCAGTCACAGGCTCTTACTAAACAAGACACCCCTGAGAGTGAGAACTAGCTATTTTTGTCTTGCTGTCTTCATAGAAGATTCCCAACAGGATGCATGGTGAGACAGCTTACCTGGAAATCCAAGCTTATGCAACCTACCTATTTTAAATGAGTCTAAAAACAAAGAAGCACTGAAAGCTGGTTCTCCTTTTCCCGAGAAGGCTAGTTGGCACTGACAGCCTCACTGGAGAGCAGGGTACGAGAGAATTAGCATTCAATTTGTATCTGCTCCCGTTGGGGTCAGACCAACCCATGCTATCCCATAAGCTTGCAGCAGTTAGAGTAACACAGATGTGTCTGTTCTGAAGGCCAAAACAAAGACTTGTTATGCTTTTTTTTTTTCTTCCCCTTTTCCCTCCAATGGGTTTACAATGGTCTCTGTTGTCTGGTTTTGTCTCAGTACTCCTTGATTGACAGTACCCTGGGAGATGTCACTGTCCTTGCTCCATGCATTGTAATGGCCTAGTGTACCAAGGGTTCTTCAAGACCTTCATTCCCCTTTTTTTCAGGTGTTATAAATGTCTGTCAGTGCACCACAATGACGACCTCTTGTTGAGTTTACGTGTCTGATGCTCTATCAGTCAGTGTCTGAGGGAGATGCAAGAGAGCAAACTTTAGGTAGTGACATGAATAGAGGGCAAAGAAATAGGGCAACTTTATTATGGACTGTCATCAGAAAGTAGCATGTGTGGAATGTCAATTTAATAATAGAATTGACAGCTTTTCTCTTGTTTCTGTAACGCCACAAGTGTTTCTTTGACAGCTTAAAAAATAGGCCCTTTGTAACAGTAAATGAGTGGCACAACATACATTTGCGAATGCCCTGCATAATTGAGATTCCCCCAAATGCCACTGCCATAAGACTGGTCCCAAGAATCCTTCTGTATTGACTAGGGGTAGTGATGTATGGAGGTCTGGTGAACATGAGCAATGGGAAATACAGTGTACAGTAGCTAGAAAAATGTTACCTCTCTGTCAGTAAGGAGATTCTAAATCAAAGAAAATATATGTATCATAATAAAAGTTATTAAAGAACTGGTTTTAGGTTTTTGAACTTCTAATGTAAAATAATTTTCCTTTTTCTATCAAAAATTATTAAGACAAAAGTTTCTACTCACTCATCATAGAGAAACACTAGCATTTAGGGAAAAACTAGAAGTCCATAATTATTTCATTTTACAATCAAAAAATGAAAGAAAAAAGAAGAAATTTATATGATTTTTCTCTTGATTTCTCATGTCTGGAAAGAAATTTCAACTAGCATCTCTGTTTTTGTGATCATGAGTACAGCTGTTTTAAAAAGCAAGGCATATTGTCTGGGGAATAATATCACTCCTCTACAAGCTGCAAACACAAGAATAAATTAGAAATGTCTCTTTTTAATGTGTTCTTTTCAGTGTAGAATTTGACATGAATTATCTTAACAGAGAGTAAGGCATATTTCATATATTGTTTGCAATTGTATGATGATAAAGTTCAAGATATTTTTTATTACATCTTTGAAATGACAAGCACACCAAATGTATTTAAATGTCAACAAAGCAAATCTTCTTATAAGCGTTTCATTTAATAGACAAAAGATAACTGAACGGAGTACAAAATGGAACAAAATAAAAATTGTGAAATCTGTATGTTGGAAAGAATATTTACTCCTTTTCCAAATGAATATACTGGATCTTATACCTGATCGTTCATCTTGACTTAGACTTTTTTACCAAGGTTAAAAATAATCTAGCCACTGAAGATTTCCAAAAGGAAACAGAAAACATCACAACTATTGAAAATATGAGAGACATAGAAAACATGATTCACCAATTTATGGCAAGAAACCAATAGTTATTCTACTAGAGCAGGCAATCTACTCTAAAGAGCATATAAATGATGATGATGGTGACTTACAGAAGACATTTACATAGATGATGCCTCTTGACTTAATTTACGACTTTAATTCATTATTTTCTTATATTTTCTTATTTTCTTGGAAATTTGAGGAGAGCCATCCATGTAATTTTAATGTATTAACCATAGAATCATAGAATGGCTTGTGTTGAAAAGGACATCGAAGATCATCTAGTTTCAACCCCCCGTGCCGTGGGCAGAGTTGCCAACCACTAGACCAGGCTGTCCATAGCCACATTCAGCCTGGCTTTGAATACCTCCAGGGATGGGGCATCCACAAACTCTCTGGGCAATCTGTGCCAGTGCATTAACCTGTAATCATTTTCTAAAATACTCTGACAAATATATGGTAAAAATATAACTAGTCAAGAAAGAAAATCACATTTTTTGGCAGTTGTCACATTATTAAAATTGATTCTTTTTTGTAGATGGAATAGGTTGAAATTAAAAGAAATAAAGTTGAAGTGAGCACACTGAGATTAAGGTCCTTTATACCTCCACATAACAAAGCTAAGGAAGCAATCCTTCTATTTCTTGTGATGAGTTCAGAAAAAAAAAGTAATACATTATGAAAACATTTTAGTTTGAATGAAGATTCACTTGGCAGGAACAGCAAAATATCTGTGAGTTTTCCTCCTGTGGATATTTTTTGAGGAAAACAACAACTTGTCTCTGTTATGAGATGGTCACATTTCTCAAATGTCAGACACACATACTCTAGATCAGAATGTTTTGTAAATTTTTGATTTTGAATTGAGTAGTGCTTAGGCTTAAGACAGAAAAATAAGAAAGGAATCTTTCAAGGTCTCCATTGTACACCAAGTTAAGAATAGGTGCCTCTTCGTTCTTGTGTCAAGGTTTCATGCATTACGAAAAAGAAGTCATCCATTATCTAGTTCCCAGAGGCTAACATGAATACTCTTATTTTTCTGATTCTTTCATTTATTATAATTTAAGATCAGAACATCGGTGCACTTGCTAAATGTAAACATCATTTTTTCCCTTCTAAACATTCAGTAACTTTGAAGTGAAAGCTGAAGTCATACAAGCTTATTTCAGAAAAAAAGGCATAGCATTACAGTGCTGTCACTACTAGGATCTGAACCACGGCCAGCTTAGGCAATATTATATCATTGGAATTAAATTGGTTTCCTGTCCCCTTCAGAGAATGTCTTTTAAAAAGAGAGAGAAAGAGAAAGGAGGAGAAGAAAACAGTATTCTTCTTGTTTGACTTTTCAAATGTGTGGCCTGTCGCTCTCATTACGCAAAGCATGTTTCTTTATTTGGGCTTATAGGGCTTCTAATTGAATGTTGTCTCTAGCACAGTCTTTATGGGTGACATTACATGAGATTCTTATGTAGTGCTTAATGAGAAACTCATCTCAACTGTAGCTGCAGTAGAGATTCTGTCACTGGGGGAAATATTGTCAGAAAAGATTTTGTTCTTCAAGGACTGTTGTCAAAGTGGATGAGCAAAGTATTAGACCCTTCAGAGCTGTGCCCAAGAAACCCCCCCCAAAAAAACAACCACCACCAGGAAATGACAGCCTCTTGAAAGGCTCTTTCCTGGGCTATAAAAGTTGGTATAGAGTGTGTTTATAAGACTAATCTGCACATACTGCAATCTTCTCTTGCCAGAGCGCTAATATCAAAATGCTCTGTGCTATGTGGATGGGTATAAATGTTTGCCTTTTTTTTTTTTTAATTAAAAATTAAATTAAAAACTAAGTTAAAAAAATTTAAAAAAAAAAGAAAAAAGAAAACAGAATCAATAAAGACAGGAAAAAGAAAGAAAAGAAGCATGAATTAAGTTTGGGATCTGATCACACTGGGGGGCCTATCAGTACAAAGAAACACAGATAGTCCAGCCTTTACACATGCCTATATATGTTCACAAACAAAAATGGTTCCATGAGATACTAAAAGCACATTTTTGAGACTTTTAGCCTGTGTCTTGTGTGCAAACAGGAGTTTATTAAAAAAAAAAAAAGTCTCACAAAGTAATTTTGTCCATGTCTAGCCTTGAGACAAGATTTCAGCCAGCTTGACCTCGCAGTCAAATTAGACTGGTGGTCTCAATGCGACACCTAATTAGTTTTCCCCACCTTGCCATTATACTGTCTGCAGTTTGGCATGATCTGCTACTTCTCCTCAGGAGACCCCATGTTGTGCAACATAGAGGCTAATATGAGCTGGGAGAGGAACCTCAGCTGGACTGCTAGGGAAAGTATTATAGAGACTGTTGACACTCAGCCACCATCATCAGTCTCATATTTTCACCATTAAATTGAAGAATAACTAATGAAAACTGAACTGTAGTTTAGCTTCACTGAAATGGAGCACACTGTGAAACATTTGTGGTGCCTTATGGAAGCTGAACTCCAAACGAACTACAGAAAGCTTCCAGGATATGGCTGTTCCCCAGGCATCCATTTGGTTTGTGACTGTATGGTTGCTGGACTCCTAACAACTGCTAATTGGTAATGATACTACAACAGGCACAGCAGAGAGACTGTTTGTAAAGCTCTTCAAAAATGCTGGTAAAGACAGTACAGACTGAAGTACAGAACATCCTAATTACAGATTGGTTTTGCACATTTTACCTATGGGGAGAACGCAAGTTTTTTCAGACTAAAAATAGCTCAAGAAATATTTCTATTTCTTGAGATTTATCACTATTATTTTATTATTTATTATTATTATTTATTAATATTTTATTACTATTTATTATTATCACTATATTTTAAATTCCCGAGAGTACAATCAGAGCTTTTGCTGAAAAATTCTGTTAAAATATTTGAAAGTCATACATGACCAAAATGTTAACAGTTGTCACTTCAGTGACATAAATTCCATGTACTGAATTAAAGGAAAAATTTTGAATCCTTTTCAAGTAGAGAGAGGTTTCTGTAAGCTAACATTTAGGAGAAATATAATACAGATTTCAGACACAGGATGAGGTGATGATGATTGAAAGTGGTTGAAAAATAGGAGAAAAATTCACCTGAACCAGCACAGTAAGCAAAATAGCCCATGAAAGACTGACAAATGTAGCCAACAACTAGTAAAGAAGGTACTATTCCTTATCCATCCAGTCCTTCCTTCCCAATAACGTGACCTGGGAGTCACTCCTGTTGACTGCAGACATCAATTTATCTTGAGAGGAAAAATACTTTTGGTCTTTTCTTTTACCCTTAAGGAGATCTTTACTGCGTTCTGCAGAAAAAACCTTTGCCTCGAAGAAAGTCACGCTCAATTTCTCCTTAATCTTCTAGGCAAACCTAAATTCAGCTTTCCTAACCTTACAAAATATATCTCCTTTGTGCAGTTTCTGCTATTACACCTGTCATATCCTCTTTTTCTCCCATATATTTCATTTCCCGTATATTTCATTTCATTTTCTCTTGCTGATATCTCCATTCAGGTCCAGCCATTCCTACTAAATGTGAGAAACAGCTGATTAAAGGTTGTATGCCAAGTTGCTAAATCCTGTTGGCATGACTTCTCATCCCAGGTGGATGAGAAAAGAGCAGTCTGATGTCACACATCACTGTCTTCAAACAAGTAAAAAGCTTGGGTAAGAGAGATCAGCCCTTTCAAAAATACTTCTCAAATTCATAAACACTCACCAAGCCCACACTCCACCTCAAGAAATCCCTTCATGCCTTTCAAATCCCTCAGATTAGGGTATTCAGTTACAGGACCCTGTTTGGCAGCTAGTAATCACTATGTGCAAGGCTCCTACTGTCATCAAAATCATTGCTCACAGTCTGGAGCTAACACTGAGACTAACACTGGCAAGTATTGAGTTATTTGTGCCTGGTTTGCCAATGTGTTTGCAGAGCTCTCCTCTATTTTTCCCCTCTTTGTTTAATACCCTATGCACTATAGTGCACTGGGGATAGTTCCAGCTGCACTGGAGTGGGAAATTGTACTTAACATGAAAAGGGCCAAGCAGCCTATGCCACTGACACGCCGGGGAGCACTGTGCCTCTTCCCTAGTACCCTCCTGCTTCAGAGGCAGCTGGTGAGCAGATCACGGATGAGAGCAATCAGTGTAACATATGAAGTTACAGAGCAGGAGAGTGTCTGCTTTGCTGCACTGCAAGTGCTAAATGCCAGGATGACTTTCGGGAGGAGGAGGGAGGATATACTTAAGGTGGTACTAGCCAAGGAAGTCTCCTGCACAATGAGTGTGATTTGATACAGATTTTTCTTGCATCAGATTCCTTAGTGATAGATGCTCATCATCTCTGACCAGCACTACTACTGCAGACCTCTACCTTACTGTGAATGCTAACAACTTCTGGATCTGCCAGAAGAGTTGCATGGAGGTATAAAACCAACTGTGTGTCAGTAAAGGGTTTTACAAAAGCAATGACTTTTTATTTTAAGATACTGGTGTAAAACTTCTCTCTCTGTGAAGTATGACTTTTTATTACTGTAGTGAAATAATTTTCTTGTCATTTTTAAAGTATATGTAAGGAGCTTGCTTATGTCCCTGTGAACTAATGAATGCAGCAGCGACAGACTAATGTTGACAAGGGGTGATGTGAGGGTTAATGAGTAAAACTGAGGTTCCAAATTTAGATATCTGGTACCTTGTTGCTGCCAAAAGACTGTCTCCTTGTTTCCTTTCAGCTGGTGCTGGTGCTCATCTCACTCCCTGATGAGTGTTGTGGTTCTTTGTTTTAAACCGAGAGAAACTTATTTTTCCTGAGTACTGTTCTATTTTCTCGCAGTGGGAAGTGTTCAAGAAATAGCCAGGACGAATTTGAGGGAAGAGATGGCATCCTGAAAAGAAAATCATGCAGGATGTGGGTGATATCAACTGCAGAAAGAAGTTGCTTAATAGAAAATCATTTTCTGAAGCTGATTTTTAATTAGTGACACTATCACTTGTTGAAAAGCAAAAATAAAGTACCCACATTTGAAACTTCACCTTAAGTGCCTTAACTTAGGTTACAGCAGGGCACCAGTGATTGAATAGAATGGATTTCAGGCCGAATTCAAGTTCTTAAAAGTGACTGTGAGCCACGCCTAAAGAATCATCCTTCCTCCCTGTCCTAAGGTCTCACTCTGTTTTGTTTGCCTGAATGCCATAAAAGGAGACAACAGGAAGAGAGAATTTTCTCAACTATTATAGTGCCATTAAATACACACGCTAACAAACATGCTCAGTTTCTTCTACAGTATTGACTCACCAAGTATTACAGTAGAAAATAGTCATGTATCACACGGGCTGCTATGAAAAGCAGGAAAGAATGTGATTGTGCAATTTGTATGGAGAGCTAATTTAAAATTACATATAAAACAATTATTTATCCATTCCTGACTTTAATTCCTTGATTGTCTAAGCAAACGTTTTCATTAATAGAAGCTGGTGGGGTTTTTGACTGTTTATTTCTTTGTTAGTTTATTTCTCATGTAAAATGCCAAGTTACAGGCTGTTGGTGATAATTTCCTGTATTCTTTGCCAGATATATGTATGCCCCATCCTTGGAGGCATTCAAGGCCAGGTTGGATGGGAGCCTGGGCAACATGATCTAAAGGGTGGCAAACATGCCCATGGCAGGGTTTGGAACCAGTTGGACTTTAAGGTCTCTTCCAATCTAAGCTATGATTCTGTGATATCATTTCATTCATCAACCTAATTCTTGACTTTCATTATAGCTCTTTACATAGAAAAAGTAAATTTTATGCATAGTAAAAGTTATAGTCAATTTTAGTACTTCTTATCATTTTGGGTGAATTTTTTTTTGTATTTTGGAAGGAAGGAATCTGCTTTGAGTCCATCTGTTTGAAAATAAACACCCTGTTTAGTAACTAATAATCAGCAGATTCTACTATAAGAGAGTTATTTCTCACTTAAAACAAAAAACGATGTCTGAAGTACAATTTTTCTTAGCAATACTGTCATTTGCTAATAGGCAAAAAGAAAACATTTAAGTGATTTTAAATGAATCTCATGTTCACCTAACAAAAACTTGAGCTCAGCCATCTGCAGGAAAAGGCCATTATAATTCAAGTTTCTATAAACATGCTGTGATGACAGGAGTTTTAATACTGCACCTGAAGGAAAAAGATAGTGTACAAATGTAATGCACCTGCTGGCTTGGGTGTTTATATGATCAGCTAAGCAGGAGCTCTTAATACTTCCCAGCAGATCTCTGCCAGTGGGCCTGCTATAAATCCCTCCACAGCCAGACAAGTTGGCCTTTATTTTTTCATATTGCTCTGGGCATCTCACATGACATTCCCAAAAAAGGAATTGTACTACAAGCCTGCTCTGATTGCTAGTAATGACTTAACTGCAGAGGAATTATAACAGTATGAATAACAGTGGTTTGCACTGTGAATGCCTAAGCTACTCCAAAAATGCCAGAGCAACCAATATAATGAGCTTCTCACTAGTAACTTTGAAATGGAAGAGAAATCAGGGCACTTTACAACTGCTGCTAATCTGTAAATACTAATTGTTCATTCAAGAGCAGGAAGCAAAAACAAATGGAAAGCAAATAATAGTATTAGCTGTAACGGAGTACAATGGCAACAAAATTATGCAAACCATTAAATTAAATATAGAGGAAAGAAGATAAAATTTCCCCCTTGTTTATAACAGGTAATCTCAGTGAGTGCTTTATCACTGAAAAGTTTCTCCGTGTGCACATATCTTATTAAACTGTGTTAGATTTCTGACTCTTAGAAATAAGCCAACACAGTTTGTGTATGAATTAGTTTGTGAGCTGCCTGGGGACAGAATCATTGTCATTGTTTTGCCTTGCATCTTGTTCAAACTGGTCTGTAAGTATGGCTGTACTCATGAACTGTTGGTAGAGAGTAGATGCAGAGCTTCTATCTAACAGATTTATAATAAAACATACCAATAAAAATAATATAGGTCTGAAATATTTCAAAAAGCAACAAATTAAGAAATTAACACATAGCTTAGCAAAGCTATAGAATTACATATTAAATAAGAGAGCACTTCAAAATAGGCACCAACTCTCAGTGCTTGTTAATGGAAAAACCTGCAAATTGATAACGTATCTACACGGGACATGTGAGGAGGGCAACTCAGGCAGAAAATCAAGAGCAGGGAGGGAAACCTCATCTTAAGCTCAGTAATTCACAACCAATTTCAACTACATCCTTGGCATGATTTAAACAAGTTCTTTGGGAGGTCTTCACTTTCCAATTGCTACTGTGCTGCTAATGAGTAAAGCAGGGTTTTCCTAGGTATGGTTGATGCTGCCTGCCAGTGCTGGGGGAATATGGAGCTGGTGGTTAGAGACTGGTTAACATTATGGAATGCAGAAAGTGAAGTTGTTGGAAAGACTCTGCATGGGGGTCCAAAGAAATTCAGAGTTTGTTGTAGTAGTACATATTCTTAGTCTTGAAGGAGGAAATTATGTTGGGTGAAAATAGTGATGGGCATTGCTTGTGCCTGCCTCAAATGGTGAACTTGACCTTTTTTGGCAGAGGGTCCTGTGCCAAAACCAGCAGGTGTTTCAGATGTTTCTCTGAAGCATGGCAGAGGGTTGCCTCATCCAACTGAACAAGCTAATGTGGGTAGCACTGGTCCTGAGATGCAGCAAGTTTACCAAAGCAATGTACCCACAGGAAAGCTTCATTGCTGCTTCTTTTGTGGGTAGCTTCTGATGATGTAGCACTTTGTGTAGTCCTGGTGGCACAGTGCCTATCATGCTATTGTGGAGCACTTTTCAGTGCAGACCTTTGCCACAAATAGCTTTGGTATTTGGAGCTACAGTGAGAGACCAAAAGAATTCCTTCTTTCGTGCCATAAAAACCTTCATTCCTTCCTTTGGGCAAAGCAGGCTGGATTTCTCGTCTGAATTCTCTGACTTAGTTCTGCAATTTGCCAAAAAGTCTGCCTCCCTGGAAAAGAGCAGTTACCACTAATTGTTTTGCCTGAGAATTTGTCTTTTGAGTTGTCAACCAAAGCTGCCTTCTGGCAGCTGAAATGGTTGCCATAGTTCTAGACAAAATGAAAATGTTATTCAGTGAGGCATCTGCATCAAAGAGAAAAGCAATGGAAATATCAGTCAGCAAAACTTGTGATGTTCTGACTGGGAGGAGCAGCTTCTCAGTACTTTGCACCATTACAAGAATAATGCTTGCAAAGAAGATGAGACTCTGAAAGCTGGCAATGGATTCACAATTCCATATAAGGAAGTATTCCATTTTTCAGTTTTCATTTTACTCAAAATAAAGCATGCCTTAGGCTAGAAACACTGTTTTCTCATCTACTTGGCTACCTGAGCAGTAACATAATGAAAGATCAATAACTCCTAATTTAGGCATTAAACTGTGGAAGATTCTCTTTTGAGATCTCATCAAATCATCTAAAAAGAGGTTTATGAGGGAAAAAGAAAGCATGCAAATCTAGGTGACTGTGTGCTGCTATACACAGTACTCATTTGGACAAAAGTAAAAGCAGGAAAATGTCCTGAGAATGTGATGGTCTGAATTATACTCTGGTATTGAATAGGAAGACTACTTTACCATGCTGGGCAGTTTGTCTGGGTTAACAAAAAAGCACAACTGATCTCTTTGGATGAAGTTGAGATGGCCCTTTTCTGATACCCTTATGTTTGTGAAGCAATGATGAGGCACCGTTCACCAAACAGAGGTGAAAGTTGAATGACAGAATTATTAGAAATAAAAGGTTATGATTAAAATTACAAATTTGGACAGAGATAAAGCTCTTCTGGCATTGGTTATAAGGATTCAGAAGGGCTCAGGAGAAACAGAGATGAGAATGTAAATCCTTGTGTAACCTCCAGATCTGTGCAGCAAAAAAAAAAAGCGAATCTCACTGATGGATAGTTAGTATTTCATATATGTGAAAAGAGATCATCTTTTATGTAAGTGTGGCTTTTTAATACATATATTTACATACATAGACATGAGCATGTACATAACATATTCGTGAAAGTAAATCTTGATTTTACTGTAGGCCCCCCTCTAAAGTAACTTGGTCCCTTTTAGGGATATTGAGTCCCAGCTAATTGAAAATTGGTATGGCAGATATATTAGAAGACAATTTGGAAATCTCTGTGGTACAGTGTGTTCTTTATTAAACAAGAGACTTTCGTGTAAGAACTTAGTATGAGATTTCTCTTACACACAGATACTACTGATGTATCAGCTTGGGCCTTGATTTCAGAAATTGCTGTTGTCTGGGGAGCTGTCTTTTAAAAAAATCCCAATTGACTGCTGAGAATTTTGAAAAACAGTTGCCATGTTATATATAGTAATTTAATCGTATTTTCTATAAGTAAAGGAGACGTTACTGAAATGGAAAAGCTTAAGCAATGGTAGCGTTATCAACATTAAAAAGTAATTCAGGGATGAGAAACGGAAGTTGAATTTGCATTGGTATTATTATTATTATTTTAGACACAAAGAAAGATCAACTGAAGCACTTACTTTGTTCTCTCGTGAACTGATTTCTAATGGCTCACACGAAAAGCATGTTTCCAAATATTTTACTCTTAGAAAAAATACTGAGTAGTGCAGTGTAAATTGATTCTTGATATAACTGATCATAACGGAATATTACAATACTGCGTTTTTTTTGTAATATACAGCTATAATCAGGGGTATAATTGATGAAGTGAACATACTTGAGGAGCTCCACCTTCTTTATATTATTCAGAAATCACTGAGGTGTGTGAAATGAGAAGTCAATATTCTTATACCAACACTTCTTAGGCAAGCTCAAACCCGAGCTCTTTGGCTGATCAGTCAAGAAGTTTGCAGACTTGAATCTCAAAGCTGGCACAGAAATTTTGCTGGGGCAAGTTTAGGGTTGCCCTTCCCTCAGGTGCCTCAGAGGACCAGTTGCACATGAGCCGGGTGAAGACTTGTGAAGCAGTGATGTGAATCGTGCTGGCGTGGGAGAAAGAAGTGAGGGTTCCTACCAAAGTCAGCGAAAGTAGTCCTTGCACCTATTGAGAGATATGGCTATGCCTTATAGTGTGCATTCCAGGCAAGCCCCATGACAAACTCAAATGGTAGTGCTCAGTGAACCTAGTAAAACTTGGTTAGGCTCCAGGAATCCTGCTGAGTTGGCTGGGTCTAGCTTCAAAGTGAACTCAAGTTGCTCCTGGTCCTGTACAGGGTTGTGAAAACCTTTAGTGCTGGAAACTCCATATCTCTGGGCAAGCTGCTCTGATGTTGAATAACCCTTCTTGACTTCAGTAATTGTCCAGGTTTGTATTTGCAGAACACGAAGTCAGTTATGCCACTTCGAAAATATGAAGCAATTAACAGTGTTGCTGACCTTGCGCCTCACGAATATTTCACTAAGGTGTCAGCCTTCAGTTGCACTCTCTGTCTTGCTGTGCCTTATCATTTGAAGCACATGGAGATACCTCTGAATTTTTGACTAGAGGGCAGACTGCTTAGTAAATATGGTGATGTGCATTCGCACGAATAAGCAAGCCTTCTACTATGCAGTTTCTAGGGTCAAGGAAATACCCATTGTAACTTTTCAGCGTATGTAGATAATGTGATATAAATATTTTTTACTACAACCAGTTATATAAAACTGAATTAAACAAGGAAAAATAAATTCGTGGTATTCTGTTCATTCCTTCTGTTGTGCATCACTAATGTGATAAGTGTTTCTATCTCAGGAATTTTACTGATTGTTTTCTTTTAACAATAGGAATTGTGTGGAGTGCAGTCACAGATAATTTGCATTTGAGTTTTTCAATTTGCATTCTTTAAAGTCCCTGGGCAATAGTGGGATGCGAAGTCTTGTTATACTATTGGCTTTATTATCCAGCCCATGATTCACAGGAAAATGTTGCAATGACCTCTTGCACCAGCAACTAATTCTTCTAAAAGATGAAAGTTATTTCTTCTCCTGGCACAGATATCAGAATCTGCCTTCAAAGAATGATATGGCATTAATAGTACAAGCTGCCCAACACTTCTAAAGGAGTAAAAGCAGCAAGACCATTTTTTCAAGTGTATACACAAGCCAGCTGTATTTTTTTTTAAATCCTGTGCTTCAGAGGCAGAACAGTTTCCTCCTGCTACTCAGACACAGCACATGTTAGCAATAAGTGAATCATATTTAAGATGGAGAAGAAAAACAACTCTGACCAGAAGATCGACCCAACTCCCAAATCAAAATTAACCTACAAAAAACTTGGATTCATTCAGAAAACCTTTCACAACTATGCTGGCTGCTCTCAACACAGAAGTGCGCAAGTACTTATTCCTTTCTGTATTGTGAACCTTAAATGACCAGCTGGATAGAGAAGTGCTATTTCTGCTGCCATGAATATTACTGTCATCTAATTCTCTTCTAAACTACACTGCTGAGATTACTTCTCCTGGATGTTTTTCCTAAGTACCTGCTCCACAATGTCACTTTTTTATTTCTGTGAACTTTTGGTCAAAATTAATTAATCTACTGAAGTCCATTAGATAATATTTCTTAGCTTACATTAATATTCCACTTCTTTGGTGTTTTTACTTCATCAGCAACAATTTAATCTTAGTGGGAATTGTGAATCACTCTGTCATAACAGTGATCTGCATGGTTTATACCTATGCATAGTTTTGCACTAATTTCCTTGCGGTTCAGTTATCTTGTGTATGCATTGAAGAACTTGCCAATATTTTATACTTTCCTATTTCTGATTTTTCACAATTGTCCTTTCACAGTAATACATCACTGGGGCGTTCACCATACTTAAGGACAACTGATCTTCCTTCTTAATCTATTTTGATTATTGAACACAGGTTTGCAAGAAACGTTCTTGTCACCTGCTAGGTCAATTATCTTTGATTTTGTATTTTACTTCATTTTAGTTATTAGTTCAGTCCTCAGGGTCATTCAGACTTTTTTTATGATATTTCAATGACTTACTCTTTGCAAATTGATAGCATTTATTGGGCATATTGCAGATTTTTTATTCTACAGTCATCTTTCATCAAATATTTTGCACCTATTTTTATGAAGATTCACCCATAACTTTCTTTCATGCTGGTAATTTCCTAATTGGTAAATGCCATTGTCATTTTTCATTTAGTAGGTTCTAAGACTCTTTTGCAGTTTTTCTGCTTGTTACCATTTTAATGAATGTACACATGTTAACAAATATTACACCTGTTTGGTCAAATCAAATGTTCTAAACAAATTCTGAAATTAAACAACTCCTTTGTTGGGGAAACTGAAATTTTAAGAAAAAATAATTTGTTTATCCAAGACATCTTCAGTGAATGGATGCTGCATTTTCTCCCTTTTTCCTATTCATGTCTGTTTCTAATTATGTCCTCCAAAACTTGTTCATAGCCCCTGGATATTACTGAACACAGATTAATGGATCTCTTCTCTTTTTATTTACAGGTAATTTAGATCCTCATTGTTCTTTAGCTACCTTATTTTGATATCTTTTAGAGCCAATGCATCTTCAAATCCTTCTTATAGGACCTGTAATTTCAAGTAAAGGCTTTCAATATTCTGAGAAAGAAATTACCCACTTCTTCTAATTTGAATGCACTGGGTACATATTTTTGGAAATGCACTCCTGTACAACAAGTAATGACTTCACATTTTATTAGCTGGTGATCTTCCATTCTCCATTCAAAGTTACTTGACTGAAAATGTCCTGAGGCAAATGTTTGTCTAACCTGAGAATTTGACTTCTACATAATGAGGAAATTTATCTTCTCTTTACATACCATTTTTTCCATCTATAGTCTTTATAACTAACTATTTCTGTCATCTTCTCTCTCTCTCTCTCTCTTTTTTTTTTCTTCTTTTTTTTTCTTTTTTTTTCTTTTTAGGAATATTTTTGGTCCTGCATTGTCTTCATACAAAGATGTGGCAACTGGTCTACCCTCTCTCATGTTATTAAATTATTATATCTTTTCTTAGGATCATTTTTATAAGCATTTTTTTCTTCGAGGTCTATGCTGCCTTTGACAATTGTGTTTGAAGTAGCATTATCTCAACCTAAAACATAGTTGCCTTAGTGGGTGTCCAAAGATATCTCTCTATTACACCCAAGTGTTTCTGGTCATTCTATGACTTACATTTGCTCTTCACAATACATAGAGAAAGCACATATATTTTAATTGCAGAATTTTAACTATTGTCTCTACCCTCTCTAATTTTGTGGGTAGTTTGAAAAGTCATTTATTTTTAATATAGTCTCATATATTTAAAGCATTTCTGACCTAGTGTAGGGAATCCTTACTTTCATAGTTCCTTATTCTCAGATGGCCTCAGTGTGGCAAAATAGTAATGCTTAAAGCTTTCTGCATCTAAAGACTTAATTAACTGCTCATAAGTGGAGAGGTAAGAAAAAGTGACAAGACTTTCTTCATAAATCATGTATTCTGTACCAGTGATAATTTTTAGACCTATTCTTTATGATGCTTCAATTACTTCTTGTAATGTGATGCTGAAAACTATGAATTCTGACACAGAATAAAAAGGATAGCAGCACAATTCCTGTTTACATATCCCAGCTTGCTTTGTGTTTTGTTTTGTTTTGTTTTGTTTTATTTTGTTTGCTTTCATCAAGTTATCTGCTCTTATTCCAGGTCATCTTCAGCAAAGTTTCTTCCTTATAATTTTCTCATCCTGTCTTGTGCACTTGCTCATCCTTGCCCTAACACAGAACTCTGTGATTTACCTTTGAAGGAATTCTTGCACTGTATCCTGAATGTTTTTTTCTTAGACTGCTTTCTGAAGTTTGCGTGATCCTTTTGAGTACTACTTGTATCTCTTTGGATTCAAAGTCCTTGCCAGTGTGGTCCTGTTTCCAAACTGACTAAAACCACTGTCTCTCCTCATTCAGGATTCTATAGAAGACTTGCAGCAGTACCAAATCCAAAACATTTCCTGGCACAACCTTTCCCCCTTCCATTTAGAAAATAAATCACTGATAACACCTGTAACTAACTTTAGAATAAGGGAGCTGATCCAGAACTAATGGCTCCTGTTTTATTATGTTGGCCCATGACATCAGAGGTGGATGTTGGTGGTATGGTATTAGAGGCTGAACCTTCCCACCAGGATCCCACTACATATTGTTTCCATGTGACAGATGGCAGCAGAGGGGCAGTATGACAGAATAGTGTCTGTCATGGAAGTGAATATGGAACAAAGTTGTGTCATGGAATTCCTCTATGAGGAAAAAGCTGCACTTACTGACATTCACTGATGCTTGCTGAATATTTATAGAGACCAAACAGTGGACAGCAGCACAGTGAAAGCTGGGCTACATGGGCAGTCTTTTCCCAGTAATGACACTATAAAAGCAGCTGTGAAACAGTGGGTCATCTCCACTGGTGAGGATTTTTATGAGTGTGGCATGTAAGTTCTTGTTCATCACTGGCAAATACACATAGCTAATGGTGGCAACTGTGTTGAAAAAAAAAAAAAATAGTGTTTTGCAGCTGAGAATTTGCTCTATCAAATATTGTTATTGTGCTCTTTGTATCCATTGTAGTTTCCATGGAAATAAATAGGAGACATTATTTCTGGAGCAACCTACATATATATACAATTTTGAACCTGCCACAGAGCTCTACTTCCTGATAAGGATCATCACCCAGGACACTGTTATGTCTTACTAAAATCAAGATATGATGTTTACCTGCAGTGAGGTAGCTAACAAATGTGGGTGCCAGGAGACCTTCAGATGAGGACATTACTCCTTCAGATAAGGACACTACTTCTTGGCTGAACACATGCCAATTTAGATCTCTCTGCTGCAGTGGAGCACTAAAATTACATGCTTTTAATGTTAATGGTAAAGAAAACTGCTTACCCTTCCATACTGTAAAAAAAGTCTTTAAAAGACATCATTTTCATTCTGTTTTTGAAAAATAAGTTAATATTTCATGACCTTCTTTCTCTTTGGAGCTGCATTTAGCCTATTAGTTCCCTTAGGGAGGCCAAAGCTATACAGTGTGAAGCTGAGATCTTGCCTAGGAGAGATTCCTCAGTAAAGTCATAAAAGGGAAAAACTCAAGATCCTTAGATCTACAAAAGCAAAGGGTTTGTTTTCAGTTAGATTTAAAGGCTCACACTGTAAGCAAATCAGTAAATGGCAAACACAACTTTGTGCACTGCTCTGTAACTGCAAATCTGGCACTTCCTGCTCCTCATAGCAGCACTCATCAAAGTAGTGCTAATGAGAGAATTAAGCTCATGTGATTAGGAGCAAAGTATGAATGATGTAATGAAAGTACTGGTGAGCATCTGATTATCTGGAGATGGGAGGAGAACTAGGGAAGGAAATTATCACATCTTGTCAGACTTGCCACTATCTTTGACTTCCCTTGTCTCTGCTTGTTTTGCTCTCACATAAGCTGAGTTTCTGGCTGTGAAACATTGACAAAGCTGAAGAACAAGGAAGATGTCAGATCACTCTGCTTTGAGTAGAGCTGTACCTCCTGCCCTCACGTCCTTGTCATACCCAATGTCTCTGCCTGTGTATGGGTATATGATGATGGCCCTGACCCAGCAGGTGTTTTCTCCTGCTCCCAACATGAAGTGTCAACAATGAATGAGACAAAGTCTGAGCTAAGCACCACTGTGTTCACTACTGCCTTGGTGTTGTTAAAGCTGAATTTTGCCCATTGGATTTCTGTTGCTTCATGGAGAAAATTGAACTTCTGCAGTCAGACCTATTGGTGTGGCCTCTAACGCTGCATGACATCTTACAGCCAAACAACTGCTCATTTAACAGGCTAGTGGAGGATCTGGCAAACTTGAGAAACAGTACTAGAGAGAACCTGAATCAGCCAGGAAAGTCCTGAGGTCTTCTTCACAAAATCTTATGTTTTTGAAGAAAATCCCTTTCCCCCCGCCCCCCTTTCTTTTTCCTTTAGCTAATCTCTAAAAGTGAGAGAAAGGTATGAAAAATCATAGCCCAGGCTAATTTTGCATTGCACTTAGCACAGTCTTATAACTTGGGTGAAAATTCTTTTTTTTTTTTTTTTTTATTTCCTGTCTCCAAGCTCTCCCATCAGCAGAGCACTTATGATTCCACAGCAGAGCTCTGTCATAGACTGTCTGTGGACTGGCTTGATCTGCAATTACGTAAGTCTGATTCTTGCAAAGGTTTTTTGGCTTCATACACCACTTACTGCATGTTGGGGGTAGATATTTTCTGTGCAGTCTGTAACAAATGCGTACTTGTTTACTTCATGCCTTTTCTCTGGATATAACTTGAAAATTGTGCTGATCATGCTCCTAGAAACAAAAAGTTATCACTTATATTTTTAAATAAGTACTGGTATCAAGCAGTCTGGTCCCACACTCTCCATCTAACGAATTACTGACTTATTGAAGGTTTTTTTCTGGATATGTATTCTCAAATCTTGTTCAAAAAATGTATCTAAATTTATTTTTGTGTTCTGTTGAGGCAAAATAAAGCCAATACCATTATTATTATTATTATTATTATTATTATTATTATTATTATTATTATTATTATTGTAACAGATATGTTCTTTTAATGTTGATTAACGTCTGATGACTGATCAAGGTGTAATTCCTGAGAGAGTAATCATTTTTGCTGTGAACAGCAGTTGTGAAAGAAAGGAAAATGTACCGAGTGACAAAGGGATTGAAATAATTAAAAGAGGACAGATAAATCACCAATTCTAGGAAACATGGGCAGAGGATGATATTTGTTCATTACTCATTCTTTTTTATTTTTAACTCAAATTAGGGACCAACTTTTTTTTCTGTACAACTTTTAGTGCTGTGGCCTGGGCTTTCTTATTGAAATATGAATAAATACCAGAGCTCTAATGAGACTTCTCAATAAGAATCTGTGGTATTCCAGTGTTCCAGTTAAAAAATGTGAACATCAATGACACATACTTTTCAACTGGGTCGCTGTTTAGTTTTTATGTTTAATTTCTTTTATTTATTTATTTGTTTGATTTTGCCACAGATTGTTTCAAATTGTTGCCTTTTGGATAATCTGAACTTTGTGAAACTACTTCGTGTAAAGTGCAACTGAAATCAAGCTGGAAGAAAAAGTGAAAATAGACACTAGATATTGATTACAGTGCTGGCATGCTGTTGCAGATTGGGTTTCCTTGAACATGGAGCATGTTTGTCACCATACACGTTGCTCACTCACAAACAACAGATGCAAAAAGCAACTATTCCAAGAGATAACTTTCTATTTTTCAGTAACTAGACTTTGTCATCTTTGCTTACAGTAACTCTTGTACCCCTCAGCTAGTAATCGCGCTATCAATGTGCAGCTTTAGTTAACGTGTCCTGCCACCTCGTGGACAAATAGTATTAGGTATTAAACCACATTTCTCAAGCCAAAATAGTTCTACCTCTTGCTGATATAAAAATAAGAGAGCAGTGATATAGATCGTGTGCAGCCTTTGTAATAAAAATCTTGAACATGTGAATACTTAGATTTTGAAGCACATCATCGGCTATCCTTGCCCTAGCATTAGGCACTGCTTTTTTAAATGGATAAATACTGTGTTAAACTGCTGTAAAGTAAATAGAAAGTGGTGTGGAGGGGTAAATGGCTGTGTAGATTTAATGGCTGTTACTGCAGACTTAGTTTTGCAGTTTGTGATGTTCATGTACACTTAGAACTTTGTGATGTTCAATAAAGCCAAATGCACGGTCTTGCACTTGGGTAGTAACAACCTCCATTACCAAAACAAGCTGGAGGATGAAGGGACAGAGCACAAGGACCTGGGGGTACCGGTAGATGACAAGCTGGATGTGAGCCAACAATTTGCTCATGCAGCCCAGAAAGCCAACTGTATCCACAAACTGCATCAAAAGATGTGTGGCCAGAAGGGTAAAGGGGGTGATCCTGCCCAGCTACTCTGAGCTGGTAAGACCTCACCTGCTGAGATCAGATGTGAAGTCCTCAGTACTGGAGAAATGTAGACCTGTTGGAGCACATCCAGAGAAGGGCCACAAAAATGACCCCAGGGATGGAATCCCTTCCCTACAAGGACAGGCTGAGAGAGCTGGGACTGTTCAGCTCCGAGAAGAGAAGGCTCCTAGGAGGCCTGAGAGTGGCCTTTCAGTATCTACAGGGGGACTGCAAGAAGGAATGGGACAGACTCTTTAGCAGGGTCTGTGGTGATAGGAAAGGGGGAAATGGTTTCGAAGTTAAAGAAGGGAGAATTAGACTGCATAAAAGGGAGGTTATTACAATAAGGGCAGTGAGGCACTGTAACAGGTTGCCCAGAGAGATGGTGGATGCCCCATTCCTGGAGATATCCAAGGTCAGGCTTGATGGGGCTCAGAACAACATAATCTAGTTGTAGGTGCTCATTGCAGGGGAGTTGGACTAGATGACCTTTAAATATCCCTTCCCACTCAAACAGTTCTTTGGCTCTCTAATTGTAGATACAGAGATGCTTTCCACCTTCAAATTAACCACCTTGAATGCTGGTTGAGTGCTAGTAGCATGCAAAATGGGTGTTCATAGTTCTCTGCCAGCTCTAAAAAGCAACTTAGTTTCCCTCCTAAGGCACCCGAGCAGCTATTAACACCTCCTTTAACGCAATTTGCAACTAAAGTAATCAGTGATCCATTGTGTTCTGAAGTAACCACAGTAAATAAATAGCCACTATTCCATGCGCCTCTGAACCTTCACATACTTTCATTTTGAATCTACATTAATGAATTTATTTTCCCGGATTACTACAGGTATTTTGTTTTAAAATTTTAAATGTCTTGGCATAGTGTCTTAGTTGAATAAAGATTTTCAATCTGCGTCTTTAATGCTCTTATACTTCAGAAAGACAGTGTATTGTTTTGGTTCATATCTGCCAAAAGGCTTTCACATTCACCAGTATGTTTCCATGTAGCTTAGAAATCATACTTACCAGCACTTGCCTACCACTATCTAATGAATATATAAAAGTGCTTTTCTTTATAGAATCATAGAATTGCTTAGTTTGGAAAAGACCTTAAAGATCATCAGGTTCAACCACAACCTAACCATACTTCCCTAACTCTAATAACCCTCTGCTAAATCATGTCCCTGAGCAAAACAAAACAAAACAACAATAAAAACAAACAAACAAACACGTTTGGATGTGGTACTCAGGAATGTGGTGCTCATAATCTTCTGTAACATTTCATTAGTATGCGTATTCTTCATTTTCATTGGTTATGGCTTTGCCTCTTGTGAATGACTCAAATAAATTGCTCAGAAATTGAAATATTCAAAGGAACCACTTTAACAACTGTGTCTTTTAACTCGAGACATAATGTTATCTTCAAATTCCTTCATCAAGTCTTTAATTTATATTTGAACTACACTCTTCCTCATTGCATAGCTTTCCTTAGCCCTGTGTCCCAGTAACTGACAAGCTTTGCTTTGAAGCTACAGATACAGCAGTTAGTAACTAATACTGATGTGGGAATTAAATGCTAGAAACCACAATACATGGAAACAGTAGATTTACCTCCTAAACTTGCTTTTCTTGGAGGAATTAAGTACTGTGTCAACTCAGGTTACATGTGAGCAACAAGTCACTAAAAAAGAAAAGGTAGAAGTTGTTCTTACAAGACATTGCCAAAGTGAACTGTTACAACAAAACTGTGTCTAGTTTTGAGTTAACCTGAAGTTTTAATTTGTTTTTCAATAAGCAGAGAAAGAAAATAACTTTCTTTTGTTATATTCCTCATTAGGAAAGTGACTTCACATTTTTCGAGTTTATATAGCATGTAACAGTTGCATATGTGGAACAACAGCTGCCTACCAGTAGGATCAGCCAGCTTGGAGTGTGCTACAGTTTCAGAAATACTGCTTTAGAGAACTTTTCAATTCTTAAATCTCAATAGATTTGTTAACAAGTTTTGGTGTCAAGGACTCTACTAGAACAGAGAGAATTTAACCCAAAGATTTATGGTGCAGGCAATTAAAACATATGAGAAAAATGTGTGAGCAAAGATACTAAACGGAAAGTATAGCCTTTATAAAGCATTTCTAAAAGAAAACAAACTTGGAAACATAAAATAGAAGTACTGGGTCTGTTCAGAATCCTGTTCAGGATTCTGACTGAGTTGAAAACTGATCTCAGATCTTGATTTTTATGCTATGTTTCCATATCAGAATCATCCAACCTGCCACAAGGAAGCTCAAACACTTTACAACTTCTACCTTGGCATAATATTCTTTAATGAGCTTTTTTTTCTTCCTAAGATTAGAATCTGAGTGAAGCAGTCCCCAACACAGACAAGAGAAAAAGGTCCTATTCTAGATTTCATGGGGATTTTAGCTGGGAAGTACTGTACTGAACATGATTCAGTTCTATGATTCAAAATCTGAATTGTAGATTCAAAACCTACAATTCTCTCTACATGAGTATTAAGAATTATCACATTACTGTAGGTTGTTAACACAAAATGAATTGAGGATTTAACAGCAGAGTAACCAGAGCTTTTGTGGAGTTGAAGGGACAACCTGAGGGGCTAAGAAGTACCTTGAAATATTTGCATTTCCTTTTAAAAATGCATTTTTTCCTCACTATAATATGAAATAAAATTTTAATATATTTTTTTTATATATATATTAAAAAAAAAAAGGTGGCTTATTGTGCAGAACAGTTCTTTTATGTTCTCTTTAGGTTAAACCTAAACTCTCTCCCTCTTTGAGTTTGTATTCCAAACATCTACAGACATTGTGCTGAAAATTTATATTGTTGAGCTGTACTGAAGAGACCAGGGCTTGAAAATTGGTTCCAATTTCCACGGAGGCTGATATAGTTATGCACCTCCATCTTTCAGAATTTAAGTTTTCTCACCTCAGATAAAATGTATCCAACTCCAAACTCCAAAATTCACCAAAAACTGCATTCCAAAAGCTTGTGGCCTTATCTATCACTGTGTAAAGTTTGTGTTAACCAGTAAAGAGGAAAATAGGGAAAATACTACGTGCAGTTGAGTATTTGTAATTTTTTATTGGGCCTTATGTCCTGGTAGGAGCTGCTTGAAATCACTGTTACAATATGTGAGATTTGGCATTCTTTATTGGTACTGAAAGCACAGAAACCAAGACAGATTTCCTTAAAAAAAACCTCTGATATGCGAATCAATAAAAATGCTCAAATGGGGGTGCTGTTCAGATTAGAATTTACTTTCTGAATAGGAGGTTACTATCTGCAGTTGCTTCAAGCATTCTTTTTAATATACTGCAGATTCACAATTAAATATTTATTGACTGGTATTGTCTACATCTGCCTCCTTCTTCTGTTTTGCAAACATATTTGTAGTGTTCAGTGTGTGACTAGGAAAGAAACATCATTCCATACTTTTGCAAATAGAATATTTGCACATTTCCTGTAGAGATTAATGCCAAAGTGATATGTTGCATTGGTTATCAAAATGTATAGATTTGTTTAGAAGAATTTCAAAGGTGTTTGACTCTGGACTGGAGATGTTCCACATTAATATATGTACAGACACTCAGTTGCTTATAGGTTTTTTATATTTTTTAGTGTATGTGTCAGTTAAGAGCTTCAGTGATATCAGAATAACAACATTATAGGGTCTGTATCGCTTCAGTTAAGTGTAGTTAAAATTGTATACATTTTAGCTGGAGATAACTCTAGGATGTCTTGGCTGTCAAAGCCCACTGAATTGTAAATGAAATACACAAATCTCTTATGTTCCTTTGCATACTTTCACCTAATGAGAATTAAAAAAATACCTACACTGAAACTAGATGTTTTGTTGCAAAGAAGATCAGTGAAAAAGCAAAAGCATCTCAGTTGAAAGGAAAGAAGAATACAAATGCAAAATGCACTGCACATTTCCTCCCTCTGTAAATGTACAAGCATCCATAGAGGATACTGCTTTGAAATGACTATAGGAGGCCAGTGCTTATCTGTGCATGTGTGGGAGCACAGGAACTCCCCATTCAGAAGACTCTGGAATGTATAGAAGGACAAAACTCATAACAGCCATAAATTGTAAGTTCGTTTCTACCATTCTTTACTTATCAGCTATAATTTATTACTGCTTTTCTATTAGTTATCCAGAGTGGGCATTATCAAACATAATTTCTCTGGATACCACCATAGTGTTCAGCAACAAGCTGCAGCCCACCTATTGGGCTTTTTACTTCTACATTTTGCAGTACAGAGTTAAATTTGACTTTGAAATGCTGATCTCACACAGTGTGTGCTGAAATGCTGCAAACCAGGCAACTGCTCTTGCCATGAAGGAAATATCTCATTTGGAGAGTACTGTAGCTATGTGGGGGCTGCTGAGCCACCTATGCTGCAGATGTAGCAATCCAGATGAAGAAGGAAAGACATCATAGGTTGTTTATTCATATACGGCTATTGTTCGAGGGATGACTAGGCTGATCTTTCCAGAGTAGGGCATGTGTGAAGCTATCCCAAGCCCCAGTTTCAAAATAAAAACATGAGAAGGATGAGATGGGTCCAGGTGAACACTGTGAGAACTGGCTAAATGAGCAAGAAGAGGAATGTGGCTTATGAGATGTTAGATGTGCAATATGTAATTCACTGTGTGACCAGTAGCTTTTAGGTGGTGGCTGCTCTGGGAGTAACTTAAAGAAGGGCAGTATGGTTCCTTTCTCTGTGGTTATTCTTCCATGCAGCACCATGAAATCCAAGGCACAATTAACAGAGTGGGAGGAGATGACAACCAGAGGTTAAATTACTGTTAAGGTGGGCCTCGGGGCCCGGGCAGCCTGTCTGGCCAGTCTCATCACATCTGTCTTGGGAATTGCCTCCAAGGCCAGTCCAGGCCTAGCCCAGGCCATGTGGCCACACCTGGTGAGGGCTGGACTGTGGCTGACTCTACTCACTGTCTGCTATCCATCCTAGCTCACCTTGCTGGGTCTGTGAAAGGGATCTTGTCATGGGAAGAGGCACTGTACCACACTGCAGCGCTCCACTACATACCCTCACTGCTCTTTGTTGGGCATTCGGTCAATTTTTTCTGTGTCATAACTTATAGTTTAATAAGTGTTCTATTTCCAGAATCTAAGAAGAAGGAAAAAAAAAAAAAAAAAAAAAAAAAAGACCAAGGATTAGTTTGTCATAGATGAGAACAGAACACTTTTTGTTTATAATTTTCCAACATTTGTTTAAATGTTCATTTTTTCCTAGTCTACTTGCTTTAAAGAGTGATATGCCTCCAACTTCTTCTATTTTTTATTTTTGTTTGTTTGTTTCTTCCATTTAGGCTCAAAAGAGTTTCTCTTTATTGTACCTAACAATGAGGTCTATAATAGAAATTATCAAGTTGTTGTGCACACAGACTTCAGCCTCATTCATTCTTTCATCCCCACCTGAGCCTGAGCAATACAAGTATCCTGCCTTTTCAGTACAATTTAATGAAAAATAATCTCGATGTACTATGGATAGACCTAAGAACTAAGATCTGCAGGAGCAGAAGAGAGATGAAAGGACAGGTAAATAACAATAAGTAAAAAGAAGAGAAGAGACAGAGGGTAAGACCCACATCCACCTGACTCCCATTGCTCCTTCTTAATTGCAAGAGAGAAGGTTCAGCTGTCAGGGGCAGAGTGACAGCGATGTGTTGCTGCCCCCTTAGTAGCTACAGTTTGAATACCTTTCCACCATCTAGGGCATGGCCATCTAGGGCTGAAGAACTTCAGGCCATGCTTGGGCAACCCACTTTCCTTGCCTGGACAGAGTGTGCCTTCAGTGGCATCAGTCTGAGCTTTAAACTTCAGCCCATGCATGGCTGGTGGGAAGGAGGTGATCATCTTTGCCTTTCACACCCCTCATCTGCAGCAGCTGTAATCATCACTTCTCTCATCCTCTTTTGTACAGTGGCATCTGGTTGACTTTGTGCCTCCATTTTCTCTTAAAGTGCATTCTTCTCTTCTTTGAGGGTGGTCTCTGCTACCAGCAGAAAAAGAAGATGGATTCCTTTGCCCTTTTGAGCATGTGCTTGGTTAGGAATCCCCAATCTGAATGGGTTGTAGCACAAACACTTTGATTGCCAGCCTAAGCAATCTTGGAAACATCTTTTCTCTTTAATGAAGTTGTAAGTCAGTACATGCAGCAGGTATCCTCATTTTATTCATCATTATGCTCCATACAATCAAACTGAGAGAGACAGATTTTCTAATTAAAAGAGAGACTATATATTTATCTGTTGCCAGGCTGTTAGATAAACGTGCTCTGGATGCGGTTAGTCTCATCTATCAGCAGAATTTGATGAATCCCTCTTTCCATTAGCTATCTTGAGTGTGGATGGATTATTGCACATTTCTAGCAAGCAGCTTAATTTTATTGTTATATTACATTCCCTACTTAGCATAAAAAGTGAATAACTGAACAACATTAAAAAAAGCTGAGAACTCTCATCAGTAGCTGTGGGGGAGTATTTTCGTTCCTAACGTGAAAAAGATGCCATGTATATGAAATCATGTGTAAATGTTCAGATTTTTTTTTCCATAAAGCAAACTCTTCTAAGTGCTAGCTTCAACTGCCACTATACTTCATTGAGGAAGAAAAATCCTAGAAGCAAAGTAATTTCAGAAATAGACAATGAGTGCCTTCTCTCCTAGTATAATAAGCCATTTACTAAAAGCAAATCACCAACAGCTTGCTGTTTTGCAGCAAACGGAGGCGTAAAATAACCTTTGTGGTATTGATTTGTTCTTCTGGGTGCAGCCTAGAAGGGAAAATAATTCCTGAGAAATCTGTTAGAACTATCTATCCTTGTCTTTAAAAGTTGATCTAAGATTGTAGATCCCAAAGTTTTCTAGCTTGTAGCTAAATATTAAACAAATAATTGGCTTTGTGTGACGTGTAGTAATTAGCTAATGATCATCTGTAACGAGTTTCATATGTCAAAATATGTTTTTGATGTGACCAAGTAACTTAGGATGAGTAACAACTAATTTTGGCTTTCATTTTTCTGCTTATGGAATGCAAATGGCCAAATCATATCTTAATTTAATTTTGTTGTTAGCATCATCCGATAAATTTCATAGATTACTATAACTGCCCTTAGTTTGTTGATTTTCAAAGACAAACCAGTGAAAGGGTTACTCTGTACATTATCTCTAGATATCTACTATTTGTTGCTGTTAGAGACTGCATGACAAATTGGGAACTCTTTGATCTGGCCTGGTATGACTGTTCTTCTATTCTTGGATGGCCATGAACGCTGTACATTGTGCAGTGGCTAGATGGATGTGCCAGCATTTCTGATTCAAATAGTCATGCATAATATTTTACAGTTTGGTCTGCATGGGACATTGAAAGTTGCATTTTGTGAATAATTCTTGTTGTAAAATTAAATAGGCACATTTTTTTCTTTCTTTAAATTTCTCTTACTTTAATAGCTGGCTCTATAGATCCAACACACCTGGCAGAAGAATTAGTTTTTAGGGAGGTTTTTGCTCTAGGGTTCCCCAACCCAGTTTCTGTTTTTAAATATTTTTATGCTCCGCCCTTCCCATCCAACCCTCCCTCCCCCCCCCCCCCCCCCCCCCCCCAAAAAAAAAAAAAAGAAAGAAAGGATGGATGTGACAATTTAAGCATTGCTCAGAATGGTAATTCTGGTGCCAAGTGAACTGGATATATGGATTTTCCCACTCATAATAGATCCTTTTTCAGATGATATAAATTTTCTCACTCTTCTTTACAGGGAGTGTCTGTGTGTCTATTAAATGAGGTGTCCAATAGTAACTTGTCACCAGGGAGAAAAGATGAATAAAAAATACGTTTGCTTTTAAAATATTTCGGTTCTTGGAAGAGAGAATATGGAGATTCCACTTTTTAATGAGCAGTCCCTTATACCTATACTGATTTTACTGGCATTAATAAAGTTCTATTTGGCATAAGAACATCTGTTTGCACAAATCCCTTTCCAAGGATTCTGTTTTGAGAGCTGATTATTTCTGTAGAAAAGGAAGAAAGAAGGAAAAGGAGTTATTGGTGGCTTTTGGACCAGATCAGCTGTTCAGATAGTATCAAATTCATGAAGTCTAATTTGAACAGATGTTGTCTGGCTAAGAGTGTGAAAAAATGCTGTACTCATTTTTTCCTTGATTCTCTCATTTTCTCTCACTTTTTTTCTTCGCCCTCCCCTCCTTTTTTTTTTTTCCTTCTTTTTTTTGGTCAGACAAGTCCTTCAAGGGCTATACATTAACACATTACCCTAATTACTCTCATAGTCCCATTACCAAAACATATGGAGTAAGTCACTCTGCCATATGCATGATTACAGATGAACATGTTATGGAATTCCTAGACTGTAATTACGACCGAGGAAGGTTAGAAGAATATTCGCTGAAAGTGTCCTTGGAGGCTATATATTGCAAGCACTGAGTCAAGAATAACTGTCATCACATCTGTACACTCTTCTGCCAGCACAGGTAATTTCATACTGACTCAAATTAGTACACAATTGAAGGATGTCTTAGTGGCAATAAGCAACAAGAATGAAGAACAGCCGGAAGGAGCTAACTTAAAAGTCCCATTTTTGGGTGCTGCAGAAAAAGCCGACTGCACGTATCCATTATACTAACCACTTTCTGACATTTGTGTATCTGCAAATGTGATTCAGATGGTCCAAATATGCAAAAGAAATACCTGAATTCCACTCCTAGTTTTGGCACTAGCCCCAGATGTCACAATTTGGTCCAGATCCACTGGTGAATGTAATAGTAGTTGTGCTGTGCATTACTACAGTTAATTTTCAGACAGTTGTTTCCAGGAGAGGAATTCACAAACCCTATTTGAGTGCTGAAGCTGTCTATGCGGTTTACTGGGAGAGGTACTTGCCACAAAGACTCCTTATTGTAGCCAGGCCTCTGACTAGGCAACGTGCTTCAGGCAGCTGGTGGTAAGTGCAGGAGAGGCTGACTGTGCAGCTTGTGGCTGAAAAAAAGATGGTCTGCATGCAATATCTGCTTATTGAAGATATCTGTGTATTGAGGTAAATTTCCAAAATATTTCAGATAGGTGTCCTGTGGCTGCTGATGTTGGAGTTTGGTTTCTAATGCTAAGGTGACTATGTCTCCTGTTCTGTGACTCCATGTGAAAATTTACCTCCAGCCAGAGCAGAAGTACGGGAAGTGCCGGTGCCACTATGCTACTGCATGATATTTCTGTCTGCTTGCTTGGTGAATATTTCAGCTCCATGAAGAACCAATGCTTCAGGAGGCCTTGTTAATAAACCCTTCTCTAGGGCAACAGCCAATGGTGAACTTACTCTGGGCTAGGGATGGCAGAGAATTCAAGATTACAAGAAGTGAGGCTTCCAATACGTATTTTAAGTTGCCCGTAGCTGCTGTGAGTTTGTGTTTCAGTGGCTGTTAGGAAGTTGTACTCCAAGCAGAGCAGGCTTGAAGATCAAAACAGTTGGTGTTGAGGACTCAGTAGTCACACAGCAGATGTTTTGGGGGTTTCACTCCTGACTAGCTCTGATCCGGCCCTGTGTGCAGATAGCTTGTTAACAGCTGGAGAGCATCAGCTGTATACCTGATCTTCATCTTTTGAGCCAGATTCATCTAAAAGTGATCCAGTATGTGTGTGTATTTATGCTGTGACCAGCCCATGATTAAATAGGAATGGAGTACTTTAAGTGGGGATCATTTAAA
This sequence comes from Perdix hodgsoniae, assembly GCA_035772895.1. Lineage (NCBI taxonomy): Eukaryota > Metazoa > Chordata > Aves > Galliformes > Phasianidae > Perdix > Perdix hodgsoniae. Next base: position 688,389 of record JAPSGF010000071.1, read on the forward strand.
AGTAGTTCCTGCTCTGGACTAAAAAGTTGTTTTGTGCACAGCAAAGTACAGCCATTAGATAGTGCCCTAGGTGTGAGGTAGGACTTCTGCATGACTCTGTTAATGCAAATAGATTCTTACAGTACTGTAGCTTCTTCAGCATTTAAACTACACCTAGATTTCACACCAGAATCGCTTGAAATAAGTGACATTTTCAGTACATCATTGCTTCTCTGGGATGCGGTTCTTACAAGCTCCGTGCTTTGCTTTATTTGTCTAGAGAGAACACATAGAATCATAGAATGGTTTAGGTTGGAGGGTACCTCAAAGCCCACCCACTCCCAACCCCCTGCCATGGGCAGGGCTGCTTCCAACCAGATCAGGTTCCTCAGAGCCCATCAGTTTTCCCTTGAACACCCCCACAGCTTCTCTGGGCAGCCTGTGTCAGTGCCTCACTACCTCCTAAGTGAAAATTTTCTTCCTAACATCTAAATACATACGATGCCATTCTTTTATCTTTCTCTCCTGCAAGCTGTTTTTCTGGGGGGTGGGAATATCAACACTGTACAGAGGAACAGACCCTCTCCCTACCATCCATTGGAAAAAATACTGTGGTTCAAAGGTGCAGTACTTTTCTTAAGGTTCAGTATAGGAGATGAATATCCACCCAGTAAGAAAATCTGAACAACTGGTGTAACCAAACTGCTTTCAGTCACCAGTTTCTGTTGTGGCAGACTGCCACTAGGTGATGATACTATGTTTATGCATGATGAGATTCTAGGAATCCTATTTCTTTGCTGAGAACTAAATAGTTAGGGGGATATATCCTGTTCCACTCCATCAATTTAAAAAGAATGAAGAAACAATGACAATATTTTTTCCATAATAGATTCACCAGAACCAGAAGTTTAAAATCTAATTCCTACACTGCTAAAAAAATTAACAGCATTTCAGGAAATTAGGAGATCATTACATCAGTTTTCTTGTTGCTTCAGAAGGCACTGAAGACAGTGGCTCGTCCATATTGCCTGCAGATGTAGGTAGACACAATTTTCCATCACCTTGTTTCTAGCTATGCTGCAGCACATCTCACTCATGCTTGCTGTCTGGTCTGCCCATCAAACTCTGCAACATCACTGTGCCAAAAATTTACCTCCACAGTTCAACTGTTTCCCTGCTTGGATACCTACTAAAGCTCTATCATTTACCTCCCCACAAAGTAGGATTTCTCTCTTGCCTTCCTTTTCACTTGCAGTACTTCTTTCTTCCAGCTCTATGCTTCCTTGCTCCAAATCCAATATCTGGATCAGGAATTGTAAGGCAACGTTGTCTGTGTTCCTCTAGCATGCCATTTATTGGAAAAAAAACACCTAGGGAATTAAGAATTCAGCTATATAGAAAGATAGGTAATAGTAATTCCTTTGAAGATGCTGACCTCAAAACTTCCCAAATGTAGCTACCTACAAGCAATTTTGGTGGAAGCATGCAGCTGACCTGTAAGTGCTTAAATACCTCCTGTAATCGCAACAGCTACTGTTTAAGTAAGTTTTGAGTCAGGGCTAGGATCTGCTGTTGTTACTACTTATCACTCTGAAATCATGCATATACCAGTCTGCCCATCACATATTAAATAAAGATAAGGCAGAGTTACAGGAAACATCTACAGCAGTGAACTGAAATGATTACTTGTGTTGAACACACACACAAAAGAACCCAAGCAATTTCATAAGTTTCTAAAAGTTTGACTTTTGCCTTTTTCTTTCTTTCTTCTCCTTCCTTCCC
>JAPSGF010000071.1:690249-752097 GCA_035772895.1 Perdix hodgsoniae
CCCCCCCCCCCCCCCCCCCCCCCCACTAATGTAGACCCAATCCTCCTTTATAATTTAAGTACTTGTGTAATTTAAATATTTTAATTTGGCATTCCTTAATCCCATCAGATTCCCTAGCTCAAAATCCAGGAAGTAATTGCATTTTATACGAGGAATGCTTCTGCAGATACTTTATCCCAGGAACACAAGTGCAGTTACCTCCTCCCCTCATGTTCATTTTGGCAGTGAGTTGATAAAAATCTTGGCACAAGGGCTGGTTCTTTCAATGGGGTAGATGTCAATATCTTTCTCAGAAGCTGACATGTGCAGTGTTCTGTGGATTATAGCTCATGAGCTGCTGCAAAACTCAGTTGGTCTGTACTTTCAGCAAATAATTCCTTTTATTTGGCAGGCTTTAAAAAATAGAGAAAGAAAAAGAGAGAGAAGGGGAAATAGAGGCCATCAGACTGTTCCCAAACAAGAACATTCAGAATGGTAACAAAAAAATGTTGCAGCTGTGTTACATAACCATTAGAATCACTTACCATCAAAGGTCAAAAGCATTAACCACATGTTGGCAATGTTTATAAATAGACTCTCTATGGAGCTTTACCTAAAGTGGAATGGATGAAACATTTTGACTCAGGAAGACCAATTAGAACCAGTAAGATCTTTTAATGTCATAGTTGCATTAGGCAAGATACATGAATGTCAGTACTCATAGTCATAGAAAAATAAGCAGTTTTACTACCTATAGAGTCTGAAATAGAATACAATTTCAGCTTGACTCCTGGAAGGCCACAGGATGGCTGGCCCTGTTGTGGCTGTGTAAGAGTAGGAAAGCGTAAAGAGATTTTTTATCCTCAGCAAGGCCATTCAAGAAGTACTGCAGCTCTTGCCATCACTAATGTGTGGAGAGGTACACGATGTATCCTCAACGATGAAGTGACCCAAGAGTGACTGGAAGCCTCTGCACAAATGGTGACAATCAGTGGAATCAAGACTGTATGCTACCAGAGCTTCGGGTACATGTATTTTGAACATATCCTTTATAATATTTATCATCATATGCTGGGTTAAAAATATTTACCAAAAAATCAGAAATATCATAGAATTAGGATTGCTTTGTGCATATTCATTTATTCCATTTCATACCCAATTCCTATTTGGCCAGTATTAACTATATGAGTACATAATATTATGTTTATTTTTATGTTTATTTTTATTTTTTTATTTTTAATTTTTTTTTTTTCATAGAGGTAGAATAGTCTCAGCTGTTGTTTGAGGGGAAAAGACCACATTGCTGAAGAGCAATGTGGATAAGACCATTTACAGTTTCCGAAGTATCTGGGTTCAAAAGCAGACAAAAACTGGTCAGTAGAACAAACCACTTATGAATCCAGGTACTGCAAACCTCTTTTGACTGTCTACATTGATTTGCTGATAATGGGAGTAGAGCCGATATCTCTGTCAAGGCGAATGGCTCTATTACATGCTAGAAAAATGACCATTTTTGGCTTACTTGGGCATCAGATGGAAGGCAAACTTAGCTCTGTCTCTACAAAAACAAGACAATTTGGATTGCTGTTTCTTCATTTTGGACAGGAAAAATAATATGACAGTACTCCTAAACATTCCCCTTCTCAGTTATACTTCGTAATATTTTTGGTGATAAATCCTTTGAGGAAGGAACACAGTCATTCCTGGCTCTGCATTTACCCTGTCACAATTAAATAGTGAGAGGACAGAAGGAAACTCCTTAGGGAGTCATTCTTGGATGTACTGGAGGTTTTTTTTACAGTGAGGAGGACAAGAAACAAGCCACAAATACGAATGTAAACTTTTAACTATCTGAATACCTTAAGTAAGTCAGATAATTTTAAAGAACAAGATATCAGTGTGGAAATCATTGTTCTTCTATTTTTTCAGGTTTGGATGAGGATACAAGTTTCTCCTTTCTGCACTTTTGCTGGTAAAAAGGCAAATTCCTGATCAAGATGTTGTTGAGACCTTGGGAATGCAGGTGTGAAAAGTGCCTGGTACTGGAAATGTAGAAATTTTCAGTTTATTCCTCTATCTGCTTCCTTTAATTCCAGTAATATGGATCAATAAACAAGATCAGAAAGTAGGAGATGGTAGGGGAGTGCAGACACTGACTTCATGCCAGCAGTTGATTTGCCTTAATTTGCTTAAGCATTCCTCCTGAAGACAAGAAATTGCAAATTGAATTTAAAAATAATTGTAATCATTCTGGGAGCATAGTGATTACCTTTTGATTACCAGAGAGGAAGCACAGTGGGATATCAGGTGAAACAGTTCTCAAGCTTGTTCATGAAGCAGGTGCTTTCTAGACTATTTGCATAAATGCTAGCAGCTCCCCTTAGAGACTGTGATTTACTTATAGCCACCAGGTGTCTCCTGGATGTCTATTTTATTTTATTTATTTTTTTTCTTTCCTTTCTATCTTTCTTTGTGTCCCCCCACCCCCATAAAGATAGGACATTAGACCCCCTTAGGCAGTACTCTGTAGACTGCCAGCTGTGTTTCCCAGCTTCTAAGATCTGTGAGGAACTGGAAGTTGCTTCAATTTTACTTGGTGATAGTGCACCATCTCAGTTTAACTTTTATATATCATGTTCCCCTAGCACCAGATATCCTCACCAATGAAACAAAGGCAAGAGTAAATCTTTGGACAAATGAGTGTTGCAGGTAAGTATATACAGGTTATGTTAAACACCGGTTTGATCTCTTCATCATTCTAATGAAATCTCAAGTACAGTACGGTCTTTTAAGTGTAAAGGGGACTTGATAGCTGATGATTAGTTTGCAGAAATGTACCTGAAACTTCAAAATCTTCTTCAGTTCTGGATAGCTTTATAGTACTTCTTGTTGTTGTACTTCAGCATCGTACTTGAATTAATCTGTCACTTTTGCTATTTTTTTGCAATTGAGAGTATTTTCAGACTTTTACTATTCTAAGTTTCTAGTCACGTTTACTTTGTACTTTCATCTAATTTCTCTCAGCAACTTCCTGCCTATGTGGTCTAATCCATTTTTTAGTGTTATTAAAACCACTTCAGATTTATATTTGAAGGGTGAGTCCCACTTCTCTTGCTTTTTCTTTCCCTTTTGAAGGTTCTGGAGTCATTGGAATGATGCTATAGTCTTGTAGCTAAATCATTTTTAACACACACAGATTCATCTGTTTCAATGCAATTATAAAATTAAAATAGACAGGACAGAACTGACTGTCCTTATTTATTTTTTCAGCTATAGCTTATAGACAGACTTTAAGTATAAAGAGTAGAATACAGCCTAGAGCAGGTGCTTTTATGTGTGGAAACCATTTTAAGGAGATTAATGTCTTCTGAGAATTCCTTACTTTTCATTACTTTTGAGGCAATGCTTTCAAAAGAGCTAATTATTTTGCTTTCCAAACTTGAGAAACTTAAGAGGATTCTGCTTTTTCAGAAAGTACGGAGAACCTGTATTCTGAAAATAAGTCCTATTGAAGTCAGGTTTTATGAAATCTTTCAAAAAATGGAGTTTTCATTTGGATCACTACTCCCTTGTAAAAATATGATTTTTCTTTGTCTGTGAGTACCGACATTCATGCATCTTGCCTTCTGCAGCTGTCTTTGTTCAGATTTCAGAAGTATTTCACTAAGGGATACCTGATTACTTACATTGTTAAGGCAAGTGATGAGCTATTCAACCTGTATCAATAAGCTCAAACTTATCTACTACCAGGAGGATTACTTAGAGTAACATAGTCTTCTGAATCATGCATCCATTATGATGTTGCAATACAACGAGACAGAACGAGCTTGAAAATTCCATAAAGGCTATTAATTTCAATTTGTTTTGAATTGAAAAAACATGCAAAACAAACATACTCAATTTAACTTGTATAAGCAATGTTAGCATTTAATTAGAATATGAGGATAAATTGATGGGGTGCTATTTTCCAGATTTCCATCAAATCTTACTAATCTAGGAGCAAGAACTCATAGCACCCACTGAATAAAATAAGGTACTAAATTTAAAATATGACCCCATGTGTATTAGTATAATTAAAGCATCAAACTTTAAAATGCAATTATCAAGTAATAGGAATGCCATGCATCTATAATGCTAGAATTTCCTTAAAGCACATTAAGGACATGCAACGCTCAGCAGATTCCTAACTACTACTTAATTACCCTTACATTTATTGCTGCAGAGTATGGAAAAGATACACATTTGCCTAAGCACAAGGAACATTAAGAGATTTCCTTCTGTAGTTCTATTACAGACAGAATTTAAAAATCCTCTGTATAACTTGCTCAGCGATAAACTAATGAAAACACTTGCAAATATACGCTTTAAAACTGTCATTTGAATACTTTATTAACACCCTCATGCATGCGTCTGTGTTGCTCTTACAAAAGTTCAGTGGTGTTTTTGTAGTCACCCACCTGTTGTCTTTTCAAAGAAAGCTGTAACTTGAATATATTTGTCCTTTTGGCAGGATATCCATTCTAATCAGTTTTGCAGTTTTTAAATAGGTGATTTGGATTTTCAGTGCACTCTATTCCCTTTCATGTGAATATTGTGGGGCTTTGAGTTTATTAAGAGTCTGACTTTTCTGCACATATACTTAAAGTTTTAAAAGGAGTTTCATGTTGGAGATTCACAATTTTTTTTTAATTGCATTTTTTTTTCCTCAGTTGTCTCTCTATGTGGAAAATAAATGGAAATTCAGTGCTTCACGTGCATAGCCTTTAAAACAAGCAAGAGGCACTTTTCAGCAAACACAATTTAAGATGTCTCTCTGGTGTGAGATTCTTTCCATTGTCAAATATTTGTATCATACAGACCAGCTGTTCCATACTGTTCTGAAAGTGGAAAAGAAAATACAAGGTCTGTTCTGAAAGCAATGCCTCCTTTTTTACTCTGTTGGCCCCCAACATCAGAGGTGGATGTTGGAGGCATGGCAGTAGAGGTTGAAGCTTCCTGCCAGTATCCCATTACATGTCGTTACCATGTGACAGATTGCAGCAGTGGGCAGTCTGACACAATGGCATCTGACATTCAAGTACGGCTGAAGCAAAGGTGTGTCATGGAATTCTTCCATGCAAAAAAAGTAGAGCCCATCGACGTCCATGAGCATTTGCTGAACCTTTATGGGGACCAAACAGTGAATGTGAGCATAGTGAGGTGTTGGGTGATGTGTTTCAGCAGTGGTAACAGTGGGTCACCTCTGCTGATGCAGATTTTCACGAGTATGGCATGCAGGTTCTCACCTCTGATGAAAATCCATAGCTTATGGTACTGAGTATTGAGAAATACTGTTTTGTAGCAGAGAATTTTCTCTGTCAAATAGTGCTATTGTGCTTTATATATTTATTTAGTTTACATGAAAACAAATAGGAGGCATTACTTTTGGACAATCTACACAAAATAATGTTTCCGGAACAACTGCATCTGCAAGCATTCCATGTGGTTCCTTTCTCTTTAGTCTCCTTCGGTGCATTTAAGACAACCTATGGATGGCTTGCTTGAGCGTGACTGGTACCAGGTCAGGAGAGGTGGTGTGTGTGTGTGTGTGTGTGTGTCTCATTCTGCATCAGGAGCATCCTGTTTGAATATAGGTGTAAGGTTTCAGGGTCCCCTCATGCTGATGGTTGCGTCTTGTCTAAAGGGAAGCCTTTTAGCAATCACTAAAAGCATAGCAATTTGGTTCAATTTCTCATATTCTCAATCTGGATGAGTCTGTAACAGTATTGTTTACCATAAGGTGGCCAATCTTGATATGTTTAGGAAAGAGTTATAAAAGTCCTTACTCCAGGAAGACCAAAGAAAATTAAAAGATTAGCAGAAAAAGAAGAAACAGAAAAACAAACAAACAAAAATCCAAACAACAAAACAATAATAACAAAAAGAATTACAAAGAAACAACACTAATAAAGCAACAGAAGGACATGAATATTGCTAAGGGGGTTTTATTTATGTATTTATATTATTATTACAGAAAAGAATAACAGAATCTGGGGAAAGGAGTTTGCCATAAACCATAATTTCCATGAACTTCTTCTTAAATCAGCTCTCTCTGTTCTGTACTCTCTCCACTTGAAACAGAGATGGGAGAAAGTAGGAGGCTGAGCTATTTTCTTCAGCGCAAGACCAAAGATTCTCTGAGTTGTTGGCCTCAGCCTTTGGAGCCCTCTCTGTGCTCTCTGGGACAGCATGAGACACTATTTTCAAGAGACAAGAGGCTCATGTCTTCCTGTAGGGCTTTTTCCTTTATCCCTGATCCTGTGGAGAAGATGTGTTCAAAAGCTTATGCTGGTCCAAGAGTGACAGAGTTAATGGCAAAGAGCCTGCAACAAGCGTGCTGTTTGAGTGCAGACATCATGAACTGGCGCAGTAAATGAGAGTGGAAGAAAAAATTCTCCAAAGAGCAGTCAGTCAGGAGTTCATTTTATTTTTGTCTACATTCAATAGGCTGATGAGCACAATTAACAGCTGCTTCACTGGAAAGTTTTCACTCTGTTATTTCCTTCATCTCAGACATGGAATCATTTGATAATCATTTTTATACGCTAACTTTCACATCATCAACCATTATTCCCATGCTTACACAGGAATGACTAAGAAATAATTGTAAGCACAAGTCATTGTTTTTAACTCTTTCCTTGCCACACACTTGCTTTTTATATTATTGTAGTGATTTTACCCCACCAGGCTGAGATGTGTGTTCTAACTTTCTTAGTACAAAAGAGTGTGTATGGATCTGATTTAATACATCATCCAGAAAAGACAGCTGATACATTTACTGCTGTTCAGAAAATAGATTCTGCATGGAATTAACAGCTAGAAAAACAGGTCTCTTTATTTCCAAGAACACTAAGATTGCCCTCAGCTTGGCGTGAGATAACTAAAGCACTGAAATCTATCAGACTGCTGTCTGACCTTGGACAACTTGGATTGTTTCTTCTGCTTCTTGACTGTTTGCCTACTGCTGCACCACATTAACTCTGTGTGAAAACACTTCTGCACTTGTTTGTACAACTTCTGTTTTGCTTGGAGTCTTCAGTTAACATAGATATGCCTCATTTAAAAACAAAACTGGAGCATTGCTTCTTCACCTGTTTCCCTCCAAATTGTACAGGACTAAATAGCTTTGGTTGATAGAAAGCATAGTCCTGTGGTTTGGATTAAAATTATTTTCAGTTTCAGTAGTTGTAACACATGGCATCAGGAGATATTTACTTGGGAACTGCTACTTCAGCCTTCTGTTGCAAAAGTTGCGTTAGGTCATTTTATAATCTGAAAGCCAATAGAAGTAAATCTGAATTAATCCTATCGTAACGGGCTTGTCAAATGTGATTATATCTGATTTAAATGATAGCTTGCACATGGATAGAAATTAATGAGTAATATTTGTGTGTTAGGAATTCACTTAGATTAGTAATCTATATTCTTCATGTCCAAAAAGCAACAGTACTTCTGGTGAGTGCAAGAGGACAGTAAGCTCTTGGCAGAATCGTAGAATGATTGAGTTTGAAAGGGGACTCTGGAGGTCATCTGGCCCAACCTCCACTCAAGTAGAGACACTTAGAATAGGTTACTCATGTCTATGCTCAAGCAACTTTGGAATATGTCCAAGGAGGAAACCTCACAACATCTCTGGGCGATGTGTGCCAGTGCTCTGTCACACTCACAATAAGCTGCTCCCAGATATTTAGACAATGTCTTGTGATTCAGATTTTGTCCTTTACCTCTTGTCCTGGCACTGAGCAATGCTGAAAAGTCTGGCTCCATCTTTCTTGCCCTCTCTCTGTAGGTATTGATACATATAGATAAGATCCTCTTAAGCTTCCTCTTTGTCAGGCTGAGCAGTTCCAACATGCAAATAAGCTTACATCAGAAATCTGCCACCATTGGGAATAGACTTCTTTTCTTGAACCTCTTCCTCATAGCATCGGACAATTGGAAAGGACTTCTGTCATCAACACCTCCATTGTCTCCAACAAAATCCTAATGAGTGCCAGATGTTGAGACATGAAGTCCTGCTATCACTTTCTCCTGATTTTTTTTTTTCTCTCTCTCTCTCTCTCTCTCTCTCTCTCTCTGTCTTTTTTTTTTTTTTTTTTTTTCCCTATTTCTTTATGCATTGTGTATTTCTTCCCTTCATTTTGCCTTCCTTGAAAATAAGACTTTTGTATCTAGGATTGTTTTGCAGTGCATTAGAAAATCTGCCATTACAAAGGCTGCTCATGGAATACTATAACAGTCTGACTTGTTAAGGTTTGTCAAATCTCAGTTTGACAGGTAAGAACTTGTGCTGGGAACATGCCACTCTGATAGTGAGAGAGTCTCAGAAACAGAAGCTGCTATTTTTTATTTTTATTTTTTTTATTTTTTATTTTTTATATATATTTTTTTCAATCTCAGTAACTCTTTTGTTTCCCACCCTTTTGCATCTTGCTTTGTCTTTGGGAAAGGAAGATCAAGCTATCACAGAAACAACAGTAGGAACAATAATTCCAGCTCAAGTCAACATCTGTTTTCCTTTACCATCAAAAGGCTTGTTATTTCCCTCGTTAGCACCCTCTGATAGATTTGCCAAACAGCATGCTTTCTGTGTTAAAACTCTGGTGGCCAAAGAAAAAAGAAATAACAGAAGCTTAAAGAAATAAAAACTATTTAATTCTGTAACTTTCACCTGCCTTTCCTTCTGTTCTTATTTTTTTAATGTTGTTGCAACTATCATTCATAAGATTATTATTCTATGGGTGTTTGCTAAGGTCTTTACTCTTGAAATTTCAGATCAATTAAAGTGTTTAATATTGTCCAATAGCAGAATAATATTAACATTTTTTATTCTCTTGGCCCATTTCTGAGCATCCCAAAGCAGAGGTTAGATCCAGATTTCCTTTAAAAACAAACAAACAAAGAAAAAAGTCTCCAACCCAACACAAGATAAATGGTAGAAAATAAACACTGAAATGAAAATCCCATTGTATATATTTTTTTTGCTACAAAGCCTGCCACCCCTACTAGGATTGACATTAAAAATAATGTAAATATAAAAAATATAGCTCTGTTGGTCTTTTGGATGATATTTCAGGAAAGAATATGTAATTTTGGGAAAGTTTGGGTAGTTTTGGGTCCTGTTACAATAATGCAGAGCATTTCATAATTTTTAGACTCTATCTCATTGCATGTGTCCGGATAAATTTGGGCCTCTAAATGAGTTTAAAAATATGATTTCAATAGAAATCTATTGAGATTAAAATGTCTTCTGTTTCTCTAAGCCTGTGGCAAAGACATAAAAGAGAGACTGTAGATTTTATAGCCGCTGCAAGTTTTATAATGAAAAATTCTGAGCTGAAATTGACTCAGCTCAGCTTCACTAGTGAGTATCAGCATGATAGTACAGCATCAGCTCACATTTGCTAAAAGGCCACGTGAGTTGTCCCCACAGTGTCATTCATTGTACGTTTGAAGAGTCCTGGCATAGGGAGGCCCATCCAGCTGTGGCCTTGAGACATGACCTCTGTCTTCAGCTACAGCAACTTTGCCTTCCTTTGAGGTGCATCTTCTCATGGAATGGAAGATTATCTCAAGAATACCTTACCATGACCAGGCTCTTTTCAAAGGTGAGATGAAGCTTTTTTACAGAACCTGGAAGGGGTTATTTCTTATGAACCTTTCACCTCTCTGGAGTAAGTGAGCTCACCATTTCACAAAAACACTTCATGCAAATCATACAGCAGATTTAATTTCCTACTAAGAAGTAATCTGCACATAGCAAGAGTAGCACATAAATATTTTCAGTACTCTTTGTTTGGAGTGAGCTGGGCAGAATTCCATACGTGTCATTTCAGAACATGTTTGAAAATGTCACTGTTGCTGGTGATTAGGGAAAGAGATGATAAAGTTCTGTGGCTTCCTCAGAGATAGATGATTCCTTTAGGGCTGAGAGGAATAAGTGAACTATAAATATATACTAAACACATGATTTCATGAGGGACTCTAGTTACATCAGGGAAAATAAAAATCTAGTGGAAGGTGAGACAGCAAGATATCCCCTGAATCACTTAGGAACCAAGAATAACAAGCCAGAGGGAATATAGAAAAGGACAATAAAATCATTTGAAGGATGGAGAAAAAAATTAGTTTTAGTTTCCTAAGAAAAGCCAACTGGATATTGATACAGTACCTGAAAGCCACATGAGAACAAATGCCTGGAAGTGGAAGCTAGAGAACTCTCTTAGAAACATACCGCTGCAAGCAGTGTAACAGAAACTTCATCCATCCTAGTGAATGGATGACTTTTGAGGGGATGTGAATTCAAAGCAGCTCTTTGAATGACAAAATTGCAGAGGGCACGATCGCTTAAGCTAGAAAACTACTCTGAAGATTGTTGTCATTAGACATTGAGCAGTTCAGAATGTTTAACAGTGTGTTCACAGTCCAGAGGCAAAATTACCCATTAACATCAAGTCTATCAGCATACAAATGCTATTTAAAAAAATTATAAAAAATTAAAGAAATGTGTAAACTCCAGATGGCAACAAGGCCTTCTAAAGAGATTCAACATACAAGCATAAAGTTGTATTTTTTGAAGTGATGATGACACCCTTTCAGACATTGCATCTGAGCCTTGAACAGTGACTATCAGAATATTTGAAAGAATATAATTTTGAATCTGAATTAAAAAACACAAATCAGCATATTGTTAGCTGTCCTTTTTAGGACGTGTATGGGTAGCATTATGACTACGGAGTGACATCTAGTGGATACGGCGCTAAATACCAGCATCTCAAAGGCATTGAATGTCAGAGTGGAAGTGATGGCAAAGTGACCACAGAAAAAAATAATTTACGTTGTAGTAATATGTAGATAACAAGGAAAGGAGTGAGAACCCAGCTCTTCAAAAAAACTGAAACTTTAGCAAATCTTAAATGTGTCAGATTTAGGTTATAATACAAAATCAAGGGTAGATTTCTTAACCTTTTTTGGATTCCTTATTCTAATGTAAAATAAACATATTACTTGCTGCATGTTTTGGTTTATCTACTGTACTTTCATATAATCTTCATTTTAATCCGTGTACGTATTCTCTTTGCTAGCCTCCTTAATGGAAATCACAGACTGTCACATAGCATCTTCTATGCCGGGGAGGGCTTTCTGATGTGTTTTGGAGGGATATTTTTCTTTCAGTGTAACATTTAAATTATACACTCAGGAAACTCAGTATAAACTTATCCTTGAGGCTTACTGGCTACAGTAAGTCTGGAGTTGTCATTCTAGCTTGCTTTTCAGTCAGTTGATAACAGTATAGATTTTCTTGGAATTTGTTGAAGAAGAATATTTTAAATGCTTGCTTGACTAAATTCCCTCTCTGGAAATGTACTTTACTGAGAAGACTACATTGAGATGGGAAGACTTCCTTTTTTGAAACTAAAAGAGCAAAAAATGTCAAGTGAAAGTCCTTCTTTTCTGAGGCTGTGATTTATCAGGTACCATTTTCTTGACTTTACTGCTTATTAAACATGTAATCGCATACTCCATGAGACTTTCACATTGTCCACAAACTCCTGCCAGGTCTCCACATTATTCTCCAATCACCTTTGAAACTTCCAGTTTTTAGTATATATATATTTTTCTACCAAAATTTTTAAATGTAAACTCAATATTCTGCACATCTACTGTACACAGTTTAGACAAGTCTCTGGGTATGACAAAACACTGTCATTCCATTCGTAAGCCAAAATCAGAAGTTGCTGACATGGGTTGTCACGGCAAGTGGAGAGTAATATGTTTTCATTATTCCTGAGTCCTTACACAAAAAAATATGTATAGTTAGAATCTTAAGATAAAATATTTCATCTATTCTGCAGGTAAGGAAAATGTTAAATAGATACTGTCTATAAATAATAGACTAAATTTAGAGGATAAAGTGCAGAGCAGTCAATGGTTATATACTGAGTTTTGTACTTGACTGTTTTCTGTTATTAATTAGATTACAGAGATGGATGCTGCTTTCATGTATCTGTCATTCTGAGATTTGGCATAGCTGTAATTTCATCTGTACCTACTAGCCGATCTTATTTTTATCCTTTTCACTCACACCATTGCTCTCTAAAAGTCCAGCAATGAAAGCCTTGCAGAGACTGAAGTTGTTCCAAGAAATGTCCCTACCAGAGATGCTGCTCAATGTCTTGCACCGCCCCATCTTTATCTGAAATCTCATGACTTCTTGGCACAGTCAGAAGGGGAAGTTGGAGCTGGAGCAGTCACTGCTCCTGCTCAAACCAGAGCCAGAATGGTTCAGTCTTGTGGCAGGTGGCTTGCAAAAATGCAGCCATCTGGTAGCAAAATTTCAAATAAATGTTCACAAGCCACTGCACATTCCTACCAATGAGCAAGTGAGACTGCAGCAGTGCTTCATCCATAATGATCTATTAATACTGGGAAATCTATACCATATATCCATAAGAGGGAGAGAAGCAGGTTGTAGAAAAGGATTAATTAGCTTTCATATTAAAACTGTTCACCCTTCCCCAAACTTGAAAACAGTGATGGCCTACTTCCAAAAAGGTTATTATTTGATTTTCTCCTTTCTTTCCATAAGTCTGCACTGCATTTGCACACAGATACACCTCTTCATAGTAACTGCTTGTCTTTCAGTGGCATCTCGTATGTGTGTGTAGGCTGGAGCTAAGCTCCTATTTTAAAATAAACTAAGTTTTAAGACTCAAGACTGCTTTCTCTGTCATCGCACATTATGTTCAGGTTTACTAAAAAAATGAACTTTTTTTTTGTTACTAATGAACTAATTCCACTAGGACTAAATTTACTTCTCTTGCTCAGTCACAGAATTTAAAATAAAACATTCCTGATTCAGTGATTCTAGATTATAGACAAGTTTTCTTTTCATTTGCATTGTCAAGTTGTGAGGAGGGCTTATGACCCAAAGTTGAGCTGCTTTCCCACAGTGGGATGAATTAGTGTCATATTCTATTTTATTCAAATGATGTACCAAAATCACATGCTTCTGCTGCCAATTCTTGAAATTTTATCACCTGCTTTTTTTGTTTGTTTTTGTTTTTGATGAGTCCTGTTTACATTCAACCCACTTCTTGTAGAGATTATATTTTTAATTTTTAGGATGTAAATTTGTGATCATTTCAGAGGAAAAACTTGAAAATTGTTTGAGTTTCCTGATATTCCTAAGTGAGGAAGACAATAGGCAGAGCGTTTTCTTCTGATCCAGCCCGGGGAGAAGCAGGCAGACAGCAAATGTGGTTAACGTGTTTCGAGGGGCTTTACATGACTCCACTGGAAACTCGCTGAGACCCAAGGCTACAGCAGAAGCTGCATAAACGCATTTTGCGCCATTGCACTGCTAGCGCTGAGCAGCAGAGGGCTTTGTGGGAGAGGATTTTCAAAGAGCTGAGCTCTCACACAGTGCTTGCTGCTGTTGTAGCTGAAATTGTCTTGCAGTGTTAGTGACAGGTTAAGCATGGGAGAATAAATTTACCCTTTTAATTCAATTGTACAATCTCTCTCTCTCAAATTAACTTCACATACTATGCTCCCTTTCTCCTTTTTTTAATTCCAGCCATCAACTCCAGTCTAAAAACCGGTGCACGTCTTGTGACATTTCTGCAGCTGCTGAAGCAGATAGCTTTGGGGAGGGAAACAAGGGATGCTGTGCCTAGCAGAGTCAGGCAGCACTTCTGAGGGCGGCCCAGCTGTGACCAGCAGCACTGTCAGCTTGCAGGTTTCAAACTGGTATTTCTGCATCAGCTGCAAGCAGAGCTGTTGCATGCAGACAGGGTGGCCTCCACATAAACAGTAGGAGCTTCCCTAGGAGTAATAAAAAACACCAATAAAAATGCTGTTGCTACAAGCCTGGGTGGCTGAGCGCTAACAGCTTCATTTGAGCCTCATATACTGAAAACATGGAACTTGATATAAGATTAAAAATTGTAGCCAGAAGGCAAGGTATGTTTAGGGCTTGGAGCCATGTTTGTACAGAGCTGTCTCGGAGCTGGCTCAAATCTGGAGAGCTGAAAGTGCACAACACTGTTTAAAGCCGTCCTTATTCTGAAGAACTCTTTTTGTGGTCCTGATCAAGTGCATGCTACCACACTAACAACATTCAGTTCCCAGAAACAGCCCAGGGAAAAACAGTGAGTCTGAGTGAGCCTTGTTAGAAGGTTAGGATTTTGTGCTGCTGCTGCTGTTTTCGTGATCAGTCTGGAAACTGGCTGTGATTTTTGAACATCTCCGTTTAGCACATTGGGCAGGTGTGGACACAAGGTTTCTCACTCCTGGAACTGTGCACTTTTCTTGCTGCCGCATGCTAATACAAGCATGCTGTCATCCTTGGAATGGAAAGGTGAGAGAAGTCCTTTATAGAAAGGGATTTTTTTTTATAATGGTTTTCTGAAATAGAGGTTGCTAACTTTGCAAGTACTCAAAGTCTAAAAGGTTTGGGTTTCTTTATTTATTTGTTTATTTTAGGGATCAATATCTCATCTACTTCAGATGCTATTAGAGTCATACTTGCAAAAAAATTTCCACTCCAAATCTGTTTTTTTTTTTTTCTTTTTCTCTATGCAGTACAGAGAAATACGGTAGTTTTAATACAGTAGTTCTACTTTCAGCTATTTAGATATTGATAGTTCAAGGTTAAATTTAAAAAAATGGATTTTTTTTTAACTGGTTCTGGATCTACAGTATCTGTGGTAATAAGTTGTCTCAGACTGTGCTTGAAAAATTAGTTGGCTACTCATTCAGAGTACAAATTTGTGAAGACAAAAGGCAAAAGCCTTTAAAAGGCCTGCTTTTTCTTTTTTTTTTTTTTTTCTTTTTTCTTTTTTTTTTTTTTTAGGTAGAGTTTGGGAAACAAAACCAGGTGATCTACAAAATTATTTCTACAATATGCTAAATTCACTGTACTAAGTTCACATTCTGTATGCATGTGAATAAATGTGAGTAAACTCCCATTCTTTAAAATGACCCTTGCAGGGGAAGACTTTTGCTGTGTCATACCGTAATACCTATAAGTAAAATGGTCATCAAGATGTTCAGTTATTCAGTGCTGATTTAACCTAATCTACCTTTTGTTCAAAATGTCCCATTAACAGCAACTTTACTCAGAAATAGCATTGCATTTCAAGGTTTTTAAATGCTTTCTTTTGTAGATATCCTGACACACACATGAACAAGACCTGTTAAGAAAAATGCTTCACAGCAAAAATGTAGGAGTGATTGTTAATGCAGTGTTGAGGTTGCATCATGGTGGCACTTCCTTTATTATCAGAATCTTGACCTATTCCTGTGATTGCAACAGATCATCTGTTGCTTGTCTGAGAAGAAGGGATCACTCTTGAGAAATAGAAAACATGATTAATCCAAATTCAAGGGGGCACAGACATTTAAATTCCTCCTCTATTTCAACCTCATTGTCTCTACGCAAGTCTGCTCTTTCACAGAATGGGAAGTTCTTGTGGAACTTTCATTCCAAAAAGTCAAGTGAAAGCCACCCCATTCAACAGCACAGGTGAATATTCAAAAGCATAAATATAATCCTCCCTGAGAAGGTCAGAAATGTTTTTCTTAGTTATTATTAAACAGTACTTTCTAGGGCATATATATATGTTTTATGGTACATTTTATCTTTCATCTGCAGCCAGAGTGAAATTTTTTCCTTTTAGCTATGTTTAGCATTATAATGATCATTTTAATTTAGTGAAAGTAATAGTGAAACAATATAGGCCTATGAAATCTGGAAATGAGACACAGATAAAAGTTAACAATGCTTATTTTATGCATAGAATTTTGTAACAAAGTTCTTTCATTTTGGTATATTTCATAATGGCAACATTCAAATAATGGAAAAAAAACCAAACAATTGATGAATCGAATGAAAAAACATTTTTTGTTTGTTCAGTGTAAAGAGCTACGAAATAAACAGGCTTATATTCTCAGCATTCATGGTTATTACAATAAACAGTTTGGAAGTCTTTAAACATGCATGTCATAAGGACAGGAAGACTAAGAGGATTTCAAGCTGAGCTAAATCCAAGTGTTGTGGTCAATAGAAGAATTGAGTTGTGCATGTGAGTTATCTCAGTGACTTCGCCAGGATTTATTCACGTGCACAAAGCTGCTAACAGAAAAAGAATATTTGCACATCTGGAGCCACAGTTACTTCTTCCCTACAGGGGGAGTTAGAAAAAAGTTCATAACCTTAACTGTGTCTGTACAATGTGCCAAAAGGAAAAATGTATTATTTGCAGACTGATCAATGATAATAAATCATAACAAGAAAATCAATTGTTTCTCTGAATCAGAATTAAGAACAAGAATTACTTACTTGAAAAAAAAAAAAAAAAGAAAAAGGCACAGGCAGGGAAGAAATGCTAACAGCATAAGCAGATGAACAAATTAACATCAAGCATTATAATGCCCTTCCCAGTTTCCAATAGGCATCAAATAGAGGTGCAGAAATAACATAGGAACAAGTTTTTCTGTCTCAAGTATCTCCAATATTTAAATTAGACTCATAAATTAAATTAGACATGTTGTTCTATACTAGCTGGTGTTAAAATCAAATACTGTTTACTGGTCATATGAATGTATTACCCAATTCCATTTGTGGCTTCACTAATGGTCATTAGTTTGTTTTAGGCATACACAGTGGGATTTTTACACAAAAGCTATTTAAAACATATACCTTTCCCTATAAAGTTCAACAACTGAAATAGTATTTTGTATGTACAATCTGCCAGCATTTCTTTTAAGATTAATATTCAGAAAATGTACAAGCCTTTGAGGTAAAATTGTGGAATTACAATTAACAAAAATGAGACTAGTCATTGTTTTGGGGAAAGTATACATGCACATTTAAATTTTATTATTCTAGTATCCACTCCTACTCTCTGTGTCTGTACTTTGGTCAGCTTATTGACAAATGGTTTGTCATTCTAACTGCTTTTTTTCTGTTTAAAATAGTAGACAATAGAAAAAAATTACAAATATTACTTCAGTATAGACTGTTTTGAGAACACTTGACAATATGACTTATGACTATACAATCTTCAGTGTATAAACTGTTTAGTTTTGAAAAACTTCATATATACTTTGCTTCAAATATCCTGTGAATAAGTACTCATTAGAAAATCACATAAGGGTATGTAGCTATTTAAAAAAAATAGGGACTGCAAGGTCTAGATGGCAGCTGATTCCCACTGAGAGCTCCAGAATGTTGTGAAAGAATAGATTGCAACAATACAAGATGATCACGTGAAAAATCCCTAGACAACCTCTAGCATAGCTTCCTCACGTGTATGTTCCTGACTTTCTGGATGATCAGGAAAGTTCAAGTACGTGTTTCTAATCAACATTAAAAAAAAATAAACCCAAAGAAGCACCTTACTTTCTTGGTTATATTTCCTTTCCCTTGCCTTCTCCTCACTATTTGTTAAATACTTAAACTTTTAGTTTTTCTGGAAGAAAGGACAAGCCAAGTTGTGGGGTCTTTTTCACTCTTCTGGCAATAAACTTCATGGAGAATCCAGGGAATATCTGCAGTGAGATCTTACATTGTAATTGGTATTGAGATATTGGCAAAGATATTATTTATCTTCATAATTTATTACGCAGTGAAATTAAACAGGTTTCCGCAATGCAAGTCAAAGGAGTGTTAGAATAAGAACCTTGATGGCAAGAGGGCTCATCTTAGAAAACCCATGCGAAACCATAGGCACTCTCGTAGCCCAGACAAAATGGTTTTAAACATACAGCTTTCTATTTCATTTTATCCTGCTTTGTTCAGGTTCATCTAATGACTTCATCAGCATTGTTTCTAAAGTGCAGTAAGTCACTACAGAGTTATCACTGTGATTCTTTCTCTCTCACTTCCCCAGTGGAAAAAAACCCACGCACATCAGTATTCATTCACGTACTTTATTTTTTGAAAGTACTTGAGCTTATTTTTATTTGTTCTAAAACATATGTATGATTGTGTATTTATGTGAGAGAATGCAAGTTCAAAGGTAATTGTGGCTTACATAAACAGCACTAGATGGTGCTGTGAAGAAAACAATCTCAGCTAGGTCTCAGCAGTCTAACGTGACTGCTGAGATCTGTATAGATTCATTTGTAAGCTGCTCTATAAAGTAGATGGACTTTGTTGTTTAGGATTGCTCTAGTTTCTCTCCCTTAGAATTGAAAAGTGGTGAGAACCACCGCCTGGTGAGTACCCAGTAAAACAGTGGAAAAATGTAGATGTAATGCATAATATTTACCTCAGTCACAGATAGCCACTGAGGTATGTGCTCAGAGAAGAACCAGGATGCAGGACTGTATTTGAAAAACTAGAAAAACGAGAGCAGAGACTGCAACAGAGATCTGTTGTAGCCAGAGATTCAGAGCAGCGTTCTGAACTAATTAAGGTTTCAAGTTTTCCCTAGCCCGTGGCACCTACAGTTATTTCTGAAAGAGAGTTTCACTTTGAGAGGAAAAGTACTCTTCCATCCATTATTTTTCTGCATTCTTGATCTGATCATCTTATCAGACTTGACAAAGAACTTGCCAGCCCCCAGGTTTTGTCTCCTTTTGTGAATTTTCTTTTGTTCCAGATCTCAGTGCAGAGCATAACCAGATGAAAAGTTCTGGAAATGCAACCGCAGACATTACTGCCATGTAGGTTAATCTGTTTCTGAGGGCTTTGGTGTTGATTGCACACTTTTCAGGCTGGAGCAATGTGGATGAATCATGAAAACTGTGCAGTCTGGTGCTTGTTGGTGATATCCATACATCCCATTCAACCACTGTTGTATTTTCAACTACCTGAGTCCTGAGTTAAAGTAGTTTTGCCCCAGGGCAACTGGTGCATTATCTTATCACCTGAGAAATGAGGCCAGCCTCGAAAAAGATCTGTGCAAAACCCTTCTGCATTGTATTAGACATTTCCTGTGGTATCACTGGCTTCCTCATCACCCCTCTGTCTCATTTTATTCAGAGCAAGATTCTTCTCCCTAGCTGCTTGGGTCTACTGTTGGAGCTTAGATCTATGAAAAATGGATTCAAGTCATTTTATTTTATGTTAGTGTTACTCTTAAACTTCAAAAGGCGTAATTTATTTGACCATTTTTATGGCTTTCCCATTTATTTTTAAAACACTTCTAAACACAGAAGATATACAGAAAGGCACTTAAATGTCTGGTGAGTGGTTTTTTAAGTTAAAATGATAGTATTTTAATACTTCACATGCAATGATCTCTTTGTAAAGTTTTCATAATGTCAGAGAAGTTTATAGAGTAAATTAGTTTGACTTCACTCAGAGTGCTAACATTTATAAATCTACAGTGCTGCCTTTCTGAATATATTTACTGCTGCAGAGAGGAAGGGGGGATCAAAGGGCTCTAACACTTATTTCTGCCATCATTTCTCATCTTCAGCACAGTTTGAGTTTTGTATACATAGCAGTTTCCTGCTCCAGAGATGCCAGAAATTATCTGGATCCTGTTTGTATTGCATTAGAATAAGATATGGACAAACCTGCAGAAGTCTAGGTACTGCATGTATTAAATATTCATGGCCCAAGTAAGTCACGAATTCAAAATCACTTGCAGATTTATTGTATGCTGTATTTTGCAGTGTGGGAATGGAAATGAAACTAGAATCTGTCTTTTCTGAGTGCATTTTTTTCTCCATGTATTATTCTAACCGTAATAGTAACAAAGAAAAGAAATGAATTGTTCAGTGTTAGTGACCAAAAGCATCAAAACACATAGGAAAAACATCCAAATATAAAAGCTCAGTAAAGTAATGACAACAGTAATTTCTGGTTTAGCATGGCCTTGAAATGCTAAGTTCCCAGATATCAGAAGATTTGTGTTCTTATTGTATCACAATGATGAAATGCCAAACTCCCCAACAACTTGCCCTTTCTCCCCTCAGCAAGAAGAGAATCTGCTTTTGAATTTGCTAGCAGCACTGCCTACTCCAGGGTACAGTGATTTGTAAAGCTCCACCAAACTGAATCATGTGATCTCAGGAGAGCTTAATGGTTTTGACAAGATTTTGATGTGACTCCTAGAATTTCAACTCATCCCATTCCTCTTACCCCAGAAAAGAAAATGACAAATAGAAAAACCCAGTTATTTCCCCTCAAAATGCAGTATTTCTAAACCATAACACATTTGTTTCTGGGTGTGGAGTTCAAAGTTTTGAATATTTGGAAGGTGTAGTACCATGAAGATCACATCCTGTCTTAACACTTTGCTATGTACTTGTGTGAATCAGCACCACAGTAAGATGAAAAATCACAAATGTTGTATTTCTGGGTGAGATGGAAGTGGAATGGAGAACTTGCTACCCCATCATGCCTGGCTTCATGCAATATTAAGTACATATTCAGTTACTTAATGATAAAATATGCAAGAGACCCCATGAATCAAGACTTGCAGGGAATCTTTACGTCCACTGGTTTTGATATTTTTAGTAGCACTGAGGAAAAATCTACTCACTTGTTTGCTATTGGAGCTCAGCATATCTTAAGAACAGCTGTGTCTGATCTTGATTTAAATACCTTCAGTGTTTCAATGAAAAGGTACAACTATTACTGAATTTTAACTGATACAATTAAATATCTATTGATGGAAGTAATCTCCAGACGGATCTCAAGTTTCATCAGGGTAGGTTTACATTGGATATTGGAAATATTTCTTCATGGAGAAGGTGGTCAAGAATTGAGGCAGGCTGCTCAGGGCCCCTCATCCCTGGAGGTATTTAAGAGACATGTGGATATAGCACTAAGGCACATGGTTTGATGATGGGACATGGGAGGTCAGATCGATAATTTACCTTGTTGAACCTGAAGATCTTTTCCATCCTGAATGATTCCACTGTTCTACAAGCTGTTTAACCTGTTTTTGTCTTCCAATGTTGAAGACTCCATAAACTCCCTAAGTAGGCAGCACCTAAGATGCAATTGTGGCCTGTAGCCATATTAAGACCAGTGCTACAAAACTAGCTTTCTATTTTGTTTTCAGAAATTGTGAGGAGACAGTTTTCATCTGAAGTGACACAAGAAGTTTTAGACAGTTACTTCAGCTACAGATATTGTCCAGTTTCTCCTTGCCTGTGTTGCAGCTCCCAGGCTCCATCAAATTGTCTGATTAGCCATAAATGGAGAAGGACTTCTTAGAAAGTGTGTTCAGAAGTGGGAGACTTTTATGGGAATCACAACTACTAAATTATCTACCGTGCAGACTTCGTTGTTCCTCTTAAAGTCGGGGAAACAATGTTCTGAAGTGATTTTAAAGCTCTATCTTCTAGAGTTAGCTGGAATAGAAATAATGTATTCAGTTACACCAGTTAAAACATCAGTTACCAGTTAAAATTGTACCGTTGCAGGTAGCTGTTAAATAAATACTATATGTTTTTGTTTTTTCTGATCATCTTCTGCCGTTGTAATTTCTAACTGTACTTTTCATGTCTTCAATCAAAAGAAAACTTGTAAAAAAAAAAATAAACAAACAGTAGATATTTGTGAAAACCGGTCATGTTTCAGAAAGTCACTGCACATATGTCTGGGGAAGTGGGAATTTCATTTTCAAACACTGATCCATGGGCAGGTTTCTGTGCAATCTGGCATTATCAGAGAGTAAAGAGAGATTTCAGGTGCTGTCTCACACAACTACATTTCTTTACTCATAGAAGTCCACCAAATTCTCAAAACTATGGCTTTCATAGGCATCCTACCACCTTCTGCAGTTCTGTAGATGCCAGTGTAGAAGGCAGAAGTAGACACGTTAATACTCATAAAGTGGGAAACAAATGGCTTTGTAAAAGAAATTTGCAACATGTAAGGAAATAAATGTGATACAATTTAAAAACTATATCAAGGTGGGATTTTGTTCCTTCCTCTTTCTAACCATCTTTTTTATTGTCTAAGTTAAATTTTAACAAGTAATTTAGTAAAGCATTTGTATTTTATTCTTTACTGCATTATGATCCTATCACCACTGTTACATTTATTATTGTTATTACTATTATTATTATTATATTCCTTTATCTTCACAACCACACAGTGCAGCTTCTGGAAAATACCAGAATGCTAGCATTGCACCACCAGCAAAATTTATACATGGAACTGTGACTAATGTTTAAACTATTTATCTCTGCACCATGTAACTCTCTAGTATCAGTTGCTTTTCTACTTTATGTTGCAATTTTATTTCTACCCACTAATAATTTCAAACTGGTTTCTACTAACATCATTAAATGTATGCTGAATTATGCAGCTGGTGTCTGAGATCACCTGCATTCTCACTTTAATGTTTCACAGGCTCTTCTTACAACATCAACCTATTTCCAAGGAGGAAGTGTAAAATATTTACTTGTAAACTCAATTGGAATGTTCTCTAATGTAGACAATGAAAGAAAGGGTAAAAAATATTCATACTACATAAGAACATTTATAAGAATGTATCTGGACAGTAACACAGAAGAAAGAATGAAACTGCTAAAATACAAGACTTAATAATACCAGAATTGGAATTTAGTTTTGAAAAAGTGTTTTTCAGTCTCCTGGTATCAAAAAATAGTTACCAAGCAACAACATAGATATTGGTAATGCGTGCAGAGCTACTCAAATAAAAAATATTCAAACCATTGTCATTATCAGGGGAGATATGTTATTGCTGAATTCATAACATTTGGTATCCAGACATTTTCATGTTCTACACTATGAGATAAAATCTGCTCTTCTTGAATAAGGTGCCCTTCTATTTGTTAGATTAAGCTTGCAGGTACAAGCCACCATCTGCCATAGTTCCACCTGTATTTTGCCTGTATTAGTAGAGGATGCAAACCACTGAAGGGGAGATAGATGGTGAATACACACAGCTTGTGTCAGAATAGGTTTTTTTTTTTTCTTTTTTTCTTTTTTCTTTTTTCCTGAGAATGCTTTGACAATGATTGGCACAGGATTTCAGCATGAGCCTGTGTTGAATTGTCCAGTTACTCTTCGGGAAAATAGCAAATAAGTGGATTAGATACAAAATTACCTCCTTTTACTTAGAGGCAGTCTACATTTTGGAAGAAGCAGAGTAGGTAGCAAAATTGCTAAGAGCGTGTGTTGTAACCTGGCTGCAGCATGGAAGAGTCATGATGCAGAGCCAGGGATTATTGTTCCCTTGCTGTGTAGCTTTGAGCAGATTCACCCAACATGCTACAGATTGAGTCAAATTATTGGGAAAAATAATAATTCTTCAGGTTGGAGGAAGAACATTCCAGAGCTCCTGAAAGCAGAGAGCTGAACTAAATGCCTCCTCCAGCCATCAGAAAATCACCCTTATCTCTATTTCATACAGATGTCTTCAGTTGGAACCCAGCTGGTCAGAACAACAGACTCTCATTTCAGTACTGTAGTGAGCAACAGCATATAGGGGATACCCTGTAGGCAGACAGTGATGATAGTTCCAGCACAACCTAACCACATTAATTAGTGTGGTCCTGGTAAGTCTAGCGTAAGGAAAATCCATGACAGCTCTTTCAGAAAGGAGATACAATTCTGAAACAAATATGATAGGTGTTTGTTTCCAAATTCCTCATAAAAAGATAAAAAGAGAGACTTTGCATGTTCTTGTGAAGGAGCACAGTTAAATGCAAATTATCAAATTATCTTCCAGAATAAAACAGGACAGTGAGGCACTGCAAATTTTGCTTGCCTGCTTGGTCCAGATGGGGAAATGGTTCTGAGATCTGTGATATAAGGAAGATGAAGTGAGAGGAATTCAGGGAAGAGATATACAGAATTGATAGCTGTTGGAAGGTCTGATTTACAGCAATCATACCCAATCTTCTCAACCTGTGTGCCAAATATGTTGTTCAAAAATGGGGGGTAGAAGGGTCTGAACAACTCTCTGCACTTCTCTGAGCAGCAAAAGGAAAGCATTAACTTGTGGGTTTTGGAGCACCCTATTTCCAGCTGGTGCCTGACCCTGTAGAAGTCAGTATCTGCTGCAAATGGGAAAAGCTTGAGCTTGGGCTGAATCAGCAAGATGGGACTAGCTGTCAGTTCTCAGCTTCTGGGGCAGGCAGCCATGAAAGACAGGCGGAGGAGGGAGTATCTTTGTCTGCTGCATGCATTATCTTGATTCAAGCACAGCAAATGAAGCAACCCAGGCTGCTCTATTAATTTATGTAGTACAAAAGAACAGCCGGTAGGAAATGGGTATTTACTTTCCAACCTCTCTCACCTGTGTGGGTGAAGGAAATTGGCAAAGCCCAATACCTTTCTGTCCCTCTTTTAAATTCGGGCTGAAAGAGGTGCTTTGAGAACTTCTTTTCAGAGGATAGCAACACCTTTCATTCTTAATGCAAATGCCTGTAAGGGCCACAGTTTAGATCTTCAAGGGCCCCGTGCTGTTAGCAATTAAAAGGTTCTGATAAACATGAAGGTGATCGCTTATCACAGCCATCTCTCTTCACAGGCTGTGGTAAGTGTATCCCTCTTAGAGGATGATAAACACGCTAAGCTGCCGATTACAATTTTTAAAGGCAAACCCAGTGACAGAAAAAGCCACACTGCTGATCTTATCTTGTATAGAAGCTACATGCTGTATGTGCCTATCTGCTTATAGCGTAGATAGAAAATTATTTGTTGCAGTATTTGTATCCAATTTAATTTAAGATGAAAAATCGGTGACGGGGTGAGGGAGGCAGGACCCGCTCCATTTACAGCCCTTAAAAATAGCATGCGAAGCCAGAAACTCATATAAAACAGAGTTAGCCATCATCCACACGCAATGCATTTCCAAACAGAGGATATTTACAGTACTTCCCAATTATGTTCAGTTCACTGCAGCAGGTGACCCCAATTTCTTTGAAAAATCTTTATAACAGTTCTTTTCAGAAAACCTGCATGGGGTGCTGAGAATAAAAGTCAGGGCCGTGGAGTTACGGTTACTTGGGCTTCCTTTAAATAAAAGTGTGTGTATGACATGACCAGGGAGGGAGCTGGAGGACAAAGACGTGACACCAGTGTGTCAGCAGTAAAAGCTTATGGCAAAGCAAGTTGAAGATTACCAAAATGAAATTTTGAGATGTCTGTTGCATTATCCACCCTGGAAGCCTACACCATGTCTTTATTTCTTTCTATGGTTGCTCCCATACCTCTGTGGCTGCAGTGGGTTGGCACAGCTGCATGGGGATGATGATGCCCTGGAGGCCCCAGCATTGGACAGGTTGAACCTAGTGGCTCAAAAGACCTCACACACAGTATGGAGGCCCATGATTGTCCCAATGGCAGTGACCAGGACTTGTGGCTCTTATCATGGATGTTTTAGTTCCTGCCTGGCAAGTCTATATTTGACATGTAACCTAGTAGATACGTGCCTCCAAATAGGTTTTGTGGTATGGTCCTTGACATGGGTTGAGCTGTAGCAGCATGGATTTTGTATTGCCTCTGTTGACTGGGCATATTTTTAGCTGCATATCTAAGACTGGGCTCGCTGCATTTTCATGGGCTTTTTCAGCACAATGCAATTTACGACATGACTGGTTTTAGTTAATATTTATTTTAGTGGTATTGGCTTGCAATGTAACACAAATGACACAAAGTAACACAGAGGATGCAGATGAAATTTGCTGATGACACTGTGAGGAGATATCAGAATAAAGAGCATCAGGCTGTCATGGGGGGAATACTGCATGGCCTCAGGGGAAAGACTAATAGAAGTGGAATTAAATTTTATAGCCCGTATTATAAATGATCTTGGGCTTGGGGACTATTAATATTTTTTTGCATTTTACTGGGACTTCATTAGCTAGGGATGACTGACACTGAGAAAGATTTGGGTGTATTGGTCATGGGACAACTGAGAGCCAGCAGTGCTGTGAAAAGGCAATGGCAAGCCAAAAATGTCTCTGACAGGGTATTTTCAGTAGAGATGAGGGAGACCTCGTGCCACTTTACAAGGTACTGTTGAGATCTCATCTTCAGTACTATCTCCAATTTTAATCATCCAGATCTAAGAAAGATGAATTTAAATGGGAACAGTTTGCAGGGTAAGGCTAGGAGGTGTCTGAAAATTGAGAAAAAAGAGTTGAAAATCACCGTGCTGGAAGAAAAAATCAAGCTGAATTGGAGTATGTCTTACTCATTACTGTAGCTCTCTCTCTCTCTCCTTTTTATTTTTATTTTTTATCTTGCTTTAGCACTGAACTTATAAATGCTAGATAAACAAAATATGATTTGTTTTACAACACAGAATGTATCCTCTATCAATTTGCAATAAAAAAAATTGTGAGTAGCTTTGAGCTGAAATGACCTATTTAAATTGGATTCTGAAGTTATAGTTTAGACATCAACTTGAAGTTTGTTGTAACGTGGGCCTGAGAACCTGAAATTATATCCAGTGGTCCATAAATCGCTTTAAGAAATTTGGAAGAGTGCACAGGAATGGCTCCCAAGCCAGTAGAATTTAATGAAAATGGAAGAAAAATAAAGGGGAGAAAAAAGAATTTATATATTTTCATAGCATCCTTAATTCATTGTTACACCTACTAGAACATATATTATACTCATACAACCATGAGTGTATTTCATCATCCTTGCTATGCCACCACATGCTTTTTGGCTAATTTATCCTGTTTTTATTGCTCTCCACATGAATGCCACCTGCATGGCATGGCAGGCTTATGCTATGTGACCTGAAGCTGGAACAAAGCATCCTGGTCATAAACTGAGAACAAGCAGGAGCCAAAATTTCACAGCTGTTTTCTCTTTCACCCTTAGTCCTGGGTCTCTATGGGGGCCTGAAGCTGAGGGATGGCATAAGGGTGGGCAATCAGTCGTGCCCCAATCACATCCCAGCTGCTCTGTTGTCAGTGCAGGACCTGGACCACTCATGACAATGCCATCCATCCTCGTCCTGATGGCATTCAGCTCCTTCAGAGATTGTCTGGAGACATGTCAGTGGGTGATCACATCTTTCGTTCTGTTATAACCAGTGGGCTGGAGGGAATTGAATAGTTGCTGGTGACTCAGTGTTATTTCCTATCATTTTCTGTAAATGGGATGAGAAGGGACAGCCTCTAAGGATGGTTGCATTTGTTTTCTTCTTTGCAGCTGTTCATAGGAAAAGTGATTTTTTACTTTTTGCTTAGAGATTTTATGCTCATTTCTAAAAACTGCTACACGTCCTCTTTTTTTATTTTTTTAAATTATTTATTTATTTATTTATTTATTTGTATTAGTCTGTTTACAATAAGATAAGCAAAGGATGTTAAGTTCAAGAAAATTGTTACATTTTCTTTGAAGTTGTTTGATTCCCCTAGGTTTGTATCTTCCCTTTCAAGCCAGAAGCATTGAACATTAGTGAACTTGTGAGATGCAATACTGTTGCTTGTTCTTTTCACATATTGACAGTATACTCTGATTAGGCAAAGAAATACTGCTTAATGGAAATTATTAGGTGAATTAAAGTTCTGAAGTACTGTTTTATTTAATAAGTCATATGGAAAAAACACAATCCTAAAGGCATCTCAGGACAAGATGCATGCTATTGACTTCGAGTTAGTATTTTGTATGCTGCTTTCCTCTGCCCTTTTTCCCAAAAGACCCTCAGAGTCTCTCCTTGTTTACAAAACCTGAAATACATCAGCCGCTTGACTAAAATTTGATTATTCTGGTTGTGGGACAGGTGTAAATGTGATCATATATAAGAAGAATCTATATACAAAATAGGATATAGCACAGGAATCATTTTCTATCTTGTCATCTTCCCAAATTCTTGCCCAGCATCATTGGATGTTGTGGAGGTGTAAGATTACCTGTATTTTTACCAGTAAACAGATGTTTTAGGGGAAAGTCAGGTTGATATTAGAAAAAAATTATGCTCCCAAAGAAAGATGAGGCATTGGCACAGGATGCCTAGGGAGGTGGTGGAGTCACTCTCCCTGGTGGTGTTCAAGAGCTGTGTGGATGTGGCACTGAGGGATGTGGACAGAGGACATGGAGGGGATGGATTGGTGGTTGGGCTGGGTGATCTTAGTGGTCTTTTCTAACCTTAATGATTATATATTTCTATTTTATGATATCCTGTTCTACAATGAAGAATGGAGGATGGTCAGGGGCTATCTCCATGAGGGACACAAGTCATATCTTAGGTTACACTTCACCTGCCAAAGCCAACAACGTCACTGTTTGTTCGAGACAGAAAAAAGGTTTCCACACATTAGCTAGGTGACGCAAAGAAATATTTGCACTGAGCATCAGTGCGCATAAGTCTAGGAACCACCTGCTGCAACCTTTTGTAAAATATGTTTTGAGACTAAAACACCAAATGGTATACAGATGCTAATCAGCTAAAACCATCAATGTCTGTTTTCTGAGCTCAGATACAGCGCAGTATCTTGGATACAGCACAAACTGACAGACAATATTATTGTCAAGCCGAGAAACTATCAGGTCATGCTTTAATTCTTCTCAGTTGTCCAGGGAGTTTATTTAATCTCCACTGCAAAGGGAGAATTCACAGATATATCTAGCTGAGGCAGAAGGGATGTTGTAAAGGCGTATTTAATGGCATGTTGTTAAGATTTTATCCTGCCTGCATGTGAGCTTGGAATTATGGAAGGTGCAGCCATTCTTTTGCCACAGCAAAGATTTTTTTTTAACATAGTTTGCGATCTGTAATACATAATCTTTACTGCAGATAGCATCCTGAAGATTACAGATTTTATGTATTTCTTGGTCAATTTGAACTCCTATTTTATAGCCTGTGAAAATACCTATATGCACTTTTGTATGTCAGCCAAGGGTGTTTGTACTTGCAGGAGTAACTACTTTTTGTCCCATTGCTTTGGGAGCATTGGGAGACTTTATATAGTGTTCAAATCTGAAGCTTCCCTGTATGAACCATCCTCAGATTCTCTACTAAAACATGGTTTCCCTCTTCAGAAGTACCAAGAGCTGATTAGGATTGAGAATGTTCTTGTTGTCTCTGCCAGCTTTGTGCAGTTCAGACACTATCCTGGAATTGAACTGTGAGATTTTGAAAGATTCAGTCTCAAATTGAAAAACTTGGCTATTGATATTAAGAAAAGTGCATGTTCTTTTGGGAGTTAGCACCGACTACTCTAAAAGAAGGTAGTTTTTACTATGTAGTTTTGTAGAAGGTCCCTGCAGGAATTGCTCTCAGTATTGAAAATGGAACCCTGTTTTGCGCAGATTCGTCATCCAGCGTACAAATAGGATGGTCTGCTGCAATTTAAAACTTCTTAGAAGAAGGACATCTCTGCTGTTTTTGTTCTTTGTTATGCTGGTCTGTGACATAAGCTCATGGGCATTTCTGTCCTAAAATGAAACTAATATCAAATGTTAAAACATACTTGAAAATCTCTTTCTGCAGTATTATATTCTAGCTCAATTGTTTCCGCTTCCTCAAATATCCTTCTCTTCTGCCACAATGCTATGTAAGAGCTGTTGGTTCTCAGTTACAAGTTGTTTCAAATTCTTCTGTTGCATCAGATACACAGTTTTACCATCTCCTTGAAACTGAAAATAGTGATAATTTGGTAGGACAAAAATGATGGATCAGTCATGCAAGTTGCCAGTAACTTGATTCAGCTATGAGCTGTGAGTGAAGCCTGATGTTCAAACACTTGTTATTGATCTGCTGTGGTTTCTATTCTGATTAAATGCCAGTCATATCCTACTAAAGCTGGACAAATCCAGTGTGTCTTTGTTGTACTGCCTATTGCTCTTCATATAATATGTTGTCATCACTGCTACGATTGAGGCACTTGTTGCACGTATCCATTCCACTGACCCACATCTGACGTGAAAAAAAAAACCTTCTGCTAACAACATAGTAAAATAAAACCCATATATGTATTGCATATTGTTTTCCTTTTGGATAAGCTAAGCAACATAATTATACTCTGACCTCTGAATGACTTTGATGTCTTGATCTTTCTAGAACCCTTATTTCTGAGAAACTTCCCGCAAGCAAAGAAACAATTTTCAGTCAGAGGGTGCAGCTTATGTTTACAGAACTGAGGCAACTGTGAACAAAGTAAAAACAGCACTTCATTGAAAATTTAATATTGAATATATCTCAAAGTGACATTTCATGCAATATGAAACAGTAAAAGAATCAGAATAGTTACTCAGATAGACTTCACATATACACAAAGTGATATCATCAACACTCCAGCTAACATTGTGATCATAACACTTTTCACAATGAAGAAGGTTTCCATCTGGCTTTAAAAGACAAATAGATGTTTTCAGGGTTTTTAAAGAGAATTTGTTGGATAAACAAATGCAGTGGTAATATTATTGCTTGATTAATTGCTTCAGTTGCTACTAAATTAAGTATTTTGAGTAAATTTTTATTTTCTTGGATATTTTTCCTCAGAAATCCTCAAATCTGAAAACTCACACTAATGTAGATGAGTTAGACTAGATAACTTTTAAAGGTCCTTTCCAACTCAAATGAGTCAGTGATTCTATGATTGTATGTCAATCTGATTTTGGCTTCTCCCTCCACCACCATCCAAATTGTGGCAGGGGTAGCAAAAATCACCATTTCTTGAAGGTTGTGAGTTAGCATTTTTATTGTCTAGATTTGCAGATTTTTTAAGCCTCTAATAAAGCATCAAAAGTAGGATGGGCAAGCTGTTGTCGCTACTTCTCAGCCACAGGACAAAGCCGCTGCATACATTTCCGGACTGTATTACTGTATTTTTCAAAGTAGCTATGCCATCAAGCCAAATTAATCAAGTCTCACTAACCCAGTAGTACAGTTACCACTGTAGCTTAATTCTGCAGGTGGCTAGAAAAAATTTCAACTACTACATCTAGATGTACAAAAGAGATAATTTAGTAGATCTCATCCTCTGTTGCTCAAAAAATCAGTTTCTTCTTGTTTAAAATTAAAGAGAACAAAATCAGCTCATATGCACAATGCATTTATGTAAGTCATGTCATCATCTTGGGCACAAATTAGTTTGCTGACATCTCTGAAAAGCCTCCAATCTCAAGAATTAGTATGCAAACCAGGTGAAAATTCAGCACTTGCAGACAGCACTCTTATGGGGTAGTCAAGCCCAAGAAGCCAAGTGCATTTGAGGAGTACTTTCAGACTACCAGAAAGAGCAGAATTAGAGCTGGCTGAGACAACTCCGATACTGCATTTGTTAAGCTCTCTACTGTGTAGGCAAAAATAGATTATAACTGATGACAGGGCTATCATACTGACTTGTTTCTCAAATCCTTGTGCTTGAGGGAAAAGAAAAGAACAAGGCAGAGAATACTGTTGACAGTTTTGATACATAATACTGCAAAAGCTGTCCCTAGCTTTTGTGTAATCACTTTTGCCTTTAAATGTATGATTTAGCTATGAGTGATCACCCTAGCCACTAACATTGCCTTCATAAACCCACTGAAAAGCAAATTAACCTTTTCTCTTCAGAACAGTCTTTCCTATTAATATGAAAATCAATTCAATCCTGTTTGCTTTGGTTGCTCCAGTTTGACTACACTTCCTGGGCTCATAGCAAGTAGTTACTCCCTTAAATGAAATTGATTTTAAGAACTAATTAAAAAATCCCTATCATATAGCAAGTGATGATCTGGAAAGCCTTTATTACTTCATCTGTGGTTTCTAATTGCAAAACAATATTTAGTTATTGCCCTGACTCCTTCTTCCTGACCTTGGGCTAGATCCACAGGTAGAGGTCACCAGTGCAGTTTAATAGGAACTTGAGCTCCTATGCACCTTCTAACTGGTTGCATACCTAGCCCTTAATGTTTCCGGGGATATTTTTAAGGTCATTTTCCCAATTCATGCTTTTATCAGGATCAAACTTCTCATTTCAGGTCATAAATATTATTTAGCACCTGTTCACAAGTGGCATGCATGAAATCATACTCTCACAGGCCTTTAATAACTCAGGGAAAAAATCACCCAAAGAACCAAAGATCAAAGGAACAAAATTAGTGTTCATTTGAAAAATAGAGGTAATAGAATATGAGTGTTACAAGGGTATGGACTTGCAAGGTAATAGGAAAGCTTACATAGAATTTTTCTTTGTTCTTACTTTCCTGTTCACATAGTAGATGCAAAAGAGTATTTTTCTGCTTGCCATGCCTTGTGTCCCTATACGAAGAATTTCATCGCCCTACTTTATGCTATCACATCATCTCTCTCACAAAAAGGCAAATACGGTTAGTGGAAAACCATTTCTTCTTTTTATGAACTCAGATTTTTTTTCTAGACTAAGTGATATAGTTTTGGTTCTCCTTCCCACACTGCAATCAATGCAAAATCCTCTTTAGTGAGAAAACTGCAGAGCAAAAGGCTGTTACATGTGGTTTCACTAAGGAACAGGCCTTACAAAATTAAAATGCACACAGACTTCTGATAGCAGCAAAATAATTAAATCTGCTGTAAAACACTGACTCATGTGGTACCTTAGCAAAATGTCAAATTTAATGGTGGCATAGAATCAATTCTGTCCCCAGGCTCTTGGGAGTGTTGTTTTAGGCTCTTTGAAGGAGATTGAAGTATATGTTTTTTAGGACACTTTCAGATACATATAAAAGAGGAAAAGAAGAAAGCCAAGAGCCTTTGGCAAAGGCTGAAGGTTCCTGCAATAGGAAACAGTAAGGAGAGCTCTGCTGCAGAACTCCTGCCTACCTGCAGGTTCAGGGAGAGTATCCAAAGCCACATCCAAAACCACAGCCGCAACTCTGGGACACCCCGACTGATTAGTGTCCTAATTTTGGAGTTGCCAGTACACAGTGTGCAACCTTTTCACATCCCCATAGGTATATGAAAGGCTGATCTGTTCCTTAATGGATCATAGCAAAGCTCACATCATCTAGGACACAGAGAAAAAAAGCTTTCTTCAAACAGCGCTCGCAAGATCTGTAGGGTTTTTGTAGGGTACATAGAGGACAGAGAGGTAACAGCTATTTTCTTTTAAAGCATGGCCAAAGGAGGAGGAGGACCCACTTCTTACACAACAGCCTTGCTGTGTGGGCAGACACCTTATGGAAAGGAAAATGAGTGCTACTCCCAGCACCATTTCAGTGCTTTATATGCTTTACAGCAAGAGAAATTAGATAAACAACCTTAAATGTGAAGGACCTTGTCTTTGCTTCTGGGCCAGTGTATCTTCTGCAGCACTTTCTCCATTATCCATCATACATCCAACTCTTTCTTGCAAAGCGAAACATGAGGTCTCTTCTCATTCCCTGAGAAGAATTCCTACATTACAAAGCCTGAAAAACATTGTACGCTGCAGAAGGGTAATTGTCAGAGCTCCCTTCCCAGTTCCCAGGGAGGAATTCTCCACTACAATGTACGAGTGTACTTCCATAGGCTGCAAGCACTAAATTCTGCTGCCAAGGACATGTGGAAATTGTGAGGAGAGACAAGTACATGTGCACATCTGGATCTATTAACCAGAGCTGCTGCAAAGGTAGTGCGTCCTATCTTATTAGGAGATTGGCCCATGACATCAGAGGCAGATGTTGGTAGTATGGCAGTAGAGATGGAATCTTCTCACCTGTATTCCATTACATCTTGCTGCTGTGTGACAAATGGCAGCAGAGGGGCAGCCTGATGAAGTGCTATCTGTCATGGAAGTGCATCTGAAGCAAAGATATGTCATTGAGATCATACGTGTGGAGAATATCGCACCCACTGACATTCACTGAAGCTTGCTGAATGTCTGTGGAGACCAAATAGTGGATGTAAGCACAGTGAGGCAGTAGATAGTGTGTTTCAGTAGTGGTGACAGTGACAGTGGGTCATCACTGCTGGTGCAGATGTTTATGAGTGAGGTATGCAGGCTCTTGTTCACCATTGGTGAAAACACAGAGCTAATGTTGGTATTGGAAAACAACGTTTTGAAGCAGAGAATTTTCTCTAACAAATATTGTTACTGTTCTCTGTGTATCTGTTTTAATTTCCATGAAAATAAATAGGATACATTGCTTTCAGAGAGAGCTACATAGCTGTCACCATCAATTTACTGCTTTAAAAGAAACTATTACTTTTTTTTTTTTTTTTTTTTTTTTCCCCAGTGTGTATATTTATGAAAGGAACACACAATTCTTTCCGGAAGTATAATTTTAGTATCTGTGACCGTATTGCTGACCTCTTATCTTCTTGTTCTAACCACTTGTGATGTGCCCTAGGTCAATGTCACTCTAACAGCCATATACAGCAGTACAAGCTTAACACAAGATTTGAGGTATTTTTATGTCTTTATGCTCCTTAAATATGTATTCTGTTTTTCTGAGGATGTTTCCCAAGATGAAGCAGTTAATATGAGTAAATATGAGTCTTTCAGGGATGAGCCAAACTTGACTCAAATTGCGTGGATGAATAGGGAACTGTTCTTAAGGTTGCGGGAGAAAAAGAGAATCTACTGCCTGTGGAAGGAGGGAAGAGCAACTCAGTACAACTACAAAGAGGCTGTTAAGATATGTAGAGGGAAAATCAGAGAGGCAAAAGCCCAGCTTGAATCTAAGCTGGCCGCTGGGGTAAAAACAAACAAGAAACTCTTTTACAAATACATCAACTGTAAGAGGAGGATAAAGGGGAATCTCCATTCTTTACTGGATGAGGCTGGGAATGTGATCACAGAGGATAAGCAAAAGGCAGAGGTTCTGAATGCCTTCTTTACATCTGTCTTTAAAAGTCAACTTGGTTATTCCCAGGGCTCCCCATGCTCTGACTTGGTAGTCTTGTCTGGGAAGCAGACTGAACCCCCTGTGATTCTTGAAGAAGTGGTCAGGGAATCACTGCTCCAACTGGACTGTCACAAGTCCATGGGTCCAGATGAGATTCACCCGAGAGTGCTAAAGGAACTGGCGGAGGTGATCGCTGAGACTCTTTCCATTATCTTTCAGCGCTCCTTGTTAACGGGTGTGGTCCCGGAAGACTGGAGGCTTGCCAACGTGACTCCCATTTACAAGAAAGGTTGTAAGGAGGATCCGGGGAACTACAGGCCTGTTAGCCTGACCTCAGTGCCAGGGAAGGTAATGGAATGGATTATCTTGAGGGAGATCACGCGGCAGGTGTGGGATGACCAGGAGATCAGACCTAGCCAGCATGGGTTCTTGAAGGGCAGGTCCTGCTTGACCAATCTGATCTCCTTCTACGATCCTGTGACCCGTCTGCTGGATGAAGGGAAGGCTGTTGATGTGGTCTACTTAGACTTCAGCAAAGCCTTTGACACTGTCTCCCATGCTATCCTCCTGCAAAAGCTGGCAGCCTGTGGCTTGGATGGGTACACTCTCGGCTGGGTAAGGAGCTGGCTGGAGGGCTGGGCCCAGAGAGTGGTGGTAAATGGAGTCAAATCCAGTTGGAGACCAGTCACGAGTGGAGTCCCTGAGGGGTCGGTACTGGGGCCTGTCCTTTTCAACATCTTTCTTGATGACTTGGAGGAGGGCATTGAGTGCACCCTCAGTAAGTTCGCAGATGACACCAAATTGGCAGGGAGTGTCGATCTGCCTGAGGGTAGTGAGGCCCTACAGAGGGATCTGGATAGGCTGGAGAGCTGGGCCGAAGCCAACGGGATGAGGTTTAACAAGACCAAATGCCGGGTCCTGCACTTTGGCCACAACAACCCCAGGCAGCGCTATAGGCTTGGGGCGGAGTGGCTGGAGGACTGTGTTGAGGAAACAGACCTGGGGGTACTGATTGATGCTCGGCTGAACATGAGCCAACAGTGTGCCGGGATGGCCAAGAAGGCCAACGTCATTCTGGCTTGCATCAAAAACAGTGTTACTAGCAGGAACAGGGAGGTCATTGTCCCCCTGTACTCTGCACTGGTGAGGCCGCACCTCGAGTACTGTGTTCAGTTTTGGGCCCCTCACTGCAAGAAAGACATTGAGGCCCTGGAACGTGTTCAGAGGAGGGCTAAGAAGCTGGTGAGGGGTCTGGAGCACAGGCCTTATGAGGAGTGGCTGAGGGAGCTGGGATTGTTCAGCCTGGAAAAGAGGAGGCTCAGGGGAGACCTCATTGCTCTCCATAACTTCCTGAAGGGAGGTTGTAGTGAGCTGGGGGTCGGCCTCTTCTCTTGTATAATTAGTGATAGAACTAGAGGGAATGGATTCAAGCTGCGCCAGGGGAGATTCAGGCTGGACATTAGGAAATATTACTTCTCGGAAAGGGTGGTCAGGCACTGGAATGCACTGCCCAGGGAGGTGGTGGAGTCACCGACCATGGGAGTGTTCAAGAAACGTTTGGATGTTGTGTTGAGGGATATGATTTAGCTGGGAAGTATTGGTAATGGTTGGACTAGATGATCTTCTAGGTCTTTTCCAACCTTGATAATTCTGTGATTCTGTGATTCTGTGATTCTGTGACTCATTGACTCATCATCCTCACAGTCTACAGGATTAAGACGTGGTATTCATCTCCTTGCTGAAATTCTGTAGCATTTTGAGGTTCCTTTCAGGGTTTTCAGACATCTATGATAGCCTTGCTAAAATCAGCTCACTATGAACCTCCTTTTAAAAACACACTCAGCTTCATTTCTAATTACTTTACTCCAATTCAGTCCTATGTTATTAAGAATGCCTGCACATCACCTTTGCCCTCTTAAATTGAAAGACCTCATTCAAGCTTTCAAAGTACTTAGCGTCCCCTGTGTAGAGTGGTAAAGAGAGTGAAATGGAATATATTATGAAATGTCACACAAAGTGCAAATTGGATGAACAATTGGTGAACTAATAATAAGGTTGCAGCACTATTTCTTCAGAAACCTTTAATTTTGACATCAATAGGCATCATATGTATCTCAGTGTGAAATAATATTATAGCTTTGGTTGGTCTTATGATAGCAATGCTTAGAAAACAAAATAAAGACGTCTAAGGCACTATTAATGGAACAATTACAGCTGCAGACAAAAATGCACAGAAGTTAGGATAAGAAATGGTACATTAGCTAATATATTTTCTGCTTTTATATTGTCTTCCATGGGAGACTATTGAAATCTGGATTGAGTTACAAAAGTACTGAATGACTACAAGCATTGCAGAAGGGGCATTAATCTCCCGCTGCCTCTTTAGTGGATGAAGAGGCAGAAGCCTCATTTTGCTGCTCCAGATAGCCCTCTTTCACAAGGCAAAAGTTAGCCAGTGTGGACTAATCCTTCTAGCTCCCCATACATTCATTTTCTGAATAGTTTAATGTTATTACAACTAATCTTCACTATTTCAATTCCTGATATTTTCATGTGAATAGCAAAAAGCCTTATTTTGCTAACATGAGCTCTTGCTCATATCTTCCTGCACTGTTGTTGGTTTGTTTTGTTTATGGCTTTTTGTTTTATTTTATCTTGTTTTGGTTTTGAGAGAAAAAGAATGGGGATGTTGTCTGAATTTAATAGTACTTCAGCTTTATAGGCCTTAGAACAGCATCCATCAATAAAATTAAGCATGTACTTAATTGATTTTTGGAATATGGATGGATTTAAGCACATGCTTAAATGCCTTGCTCATTTGAGGCCCTAATGGTCCATGCAAACTTAGAAGTTCACATCTCATTGAGACAGATGGAATGCATAATCGTAAATTCATCAGGAAAGAAACTATGCTCACAGTTTATAGACAGCACCTTTCACTATTGTCTTCCCTCTCTGGATGGGTTGTCTAGATCTTGCCATAGTAAAACAGCAGCTGCAGAATAATAACTGGTATTTCGTACTCTGATCAGTTCAACACTTTCAATTTTACTTCACTATTATTATTTGCACTTCTATAACTCTTTCTTTCCAAAGTATTTGATAGCATGATGTTTATGTGTTTGCCACAGAGTAATATTTTTCAATGAAAACTTGTAATTTACAAATTTAGCAGAAATCAGATGGAGGTGAAAAAAAAAAAAAAAGTAAACAGAAATATTACTTAGAACCATTGAATCCATTGAATCCACCAACTTTACCATGTCTGTAAACTGTCTTTCTTAGGCATGAATTTAAGACAACTTTTGTAATGTTCCAAGGCAATAAGTTCTGTCTCTCACAAGACTTGCCTGTATGAAGGGACTTGGCAAAAGTACCATATTCTTGGTAATGTCAGCAAAGCCCTAAAGATATTCCCACTGTAAGCTGTATTCTGATAATGAGATCATTTTCAGCACTATTCCTCTGTGATCTGAACTGATGGTTAAGTGATTTCAATCGCCATTGCCATTCCCATTCATGGTTTTACTGTTTGCAACTTTCTCCATGCTTATTCTATGTATTAATGTTAGCAAGAAATGAGAAATTTTAAGGAAGCTCCCAAATGCATACCAAAGTGGTCACTGTATTGATGTAGGAGGTTGAGGAGCACTACTTTGTTTCTTCCTTTCCATCTTTCCTGTTATATTTTCTGTGTGACACAGCGACAGGAGCAGATTTGCAGCACAGAGCTGCTAATGCAGAAGGGTCCGTTCCGGATGTTCTGCTCCCATCTGTTATACAGTACAGCTGCTCTTCTGCATATCCTGGGATGATGCATGAGGGGTCAGAAAAAATTTGCTTCTTGGGCTAGGAATGCTCTGACAAGAAGTTTGAAGGTAGGAACTTTCAGGTGTCTTAAAATTCTTTGTTTTATCCTTATTTATTCTCATTCATTTAGTCAATTTATATTGCTTTTTTCTTGGACAAAATTGTTGCAATGTCTAGTGCTGAATACCATCCAGCAA
Source organism: Perdix hodgsoniae (assembly GCA_035772895.1). NCBI lineage: Eukaryota > Metazoa > Chordata > Aves > Galliformes > Phasianidae > Perdix > Perdix hodgsoniae. Next base: position 728,974 of record JAPSGF010000071.1, read on the forward strand.
CCTGCTAACTAACCACTAAAACAAACCTTTCCATGGGCAGAAGCCCAGCAAAGACCACCAGGATACAGACTTGAGTCTTGGTGGTCTATGTGATTTTCTGGCATCTGATTATCGAGGTTATGATTCAGTACAAAATCAGTATACTCTATGATGTCTTATTCCTGTGTTGACCAGAAAAAATGTGGGAAACAATCAAAAAGTTTTTTTTGGAAGGTAGGGGGAATGGGCAAAAGTACAGTATTTGAATAAAAATGACAATCCCACAGCAATCCCCTAATTTCCTTAGGAAATAAGCTACAACATTTCATTAAATCTAATGGTGGTGAATGTGTGCTGGATAATCCAGCAACAAGGTTTGAACATGTGATATTTTTTAAAGTACATCACACATAGTAGAGCACACATAAAGTAGAGCATAACAGTCCCAACAGTGGTTGTCTTTGATTACACAGGCTTTGCACTTACTTTTTGTTCTCTATGTATATCAGAGATTCTAGGTTTGTTTTGAAGCATGTTAGATGAGGGAATTAAAATTGCTAGAGGCATGAAGCGCTGTCTGGAGAAGTGAGAGCCAGAAAATATAATTTCTTGTCCTTTATGACAAATTCCACTAACCTATACAACTGATGTTATATAACTATTTTGTTCTAACTACAATATAAAATTTTGCAGTAGATGACAAAAGAAAGCAAGGTACTTAAGTACAAAATTACTTACAGTGCTGAAATTCATGTTTACAATAAAAGCCTAAAGAAGAGAAGTCTGTTTCATATCTTTAAGAAAAGTGAAAAGATATGCAGGAAACTTCTGTGATCGTGTTGATCTGTAATGCAGTGTTGCAAATGCTGGTTACAGACCATAAGCTTTGCAGCAAACTTGCAGGATGTCAGGACTTCCTCCATTTGAACTTCCCTTGACCTCATGCAGCCTTGTATTAGTTGGGTTAGTTGTGCCAGCAATTTTTCAAACTGATTAGATCTTCATGTCCAGCGTGCATTGCTTTTGTTTGTCTCTGTATGGTACTGCTCCTGTTTCATCACTCTAGCAGAGCAATATAGCACAGACAAATAACAGCCTGGCAAGGTAATGGTGGCCTGGAGAAGGGTGCAGGGTGAAGGAGAACAGGCATTGGGTGATAAGATGTGAGACACAGGCTTGGCATCAGAGACCCTTTGGCTATAAACAACTCACCTGTGATGAGTTAAGGAAATGCAGACCTAGAGACAGACAAAAGGTTTTTAGGACTGCAAAGAAAACAGAAACTAGTGTTTAATGTGTGCAGATCAAATTTATACAGTAAATTTAGATATAAAGTGGAGTTGCAGACCTGTGAAATAAAGCCAGGTGTAAGTGTGTGTTAGGAAACTTGAAAGTGAACCTCAGTAAATAGGTGAGAGTAATATTTTGGCAAAAGACTCTAAATGCCAGTAACTCACTAGTAACACCAGCACCGGGTTGAAATCCCTGTCATCAACACTAAGATAAGCAGCGATAAGGTGATAACAATAAGGTGAGCTTAATGTTAGGAAAAGGGGTTGAAATTAAGTGTGCATGTAAAAATAGAGTTGTCTTACTTTTACTATTGCTGAAACGTTTTCTGCATAGAAGTATTCTTTTTGTAAAAATGATATCTTGGCTAATAATGATCCTTAGACTAGACTGTTAGGGTTTCAATTATAGTAATCATAAAACTTTGGCCTTATGTGTAGGCCACACTTCTTCCTTACCCGTAAGCAAGGTTTTGAAATACCTCAGGAAGGAATTTTGAAAGCATGCAGTTCTTTCACTCTAGCAGAAAACAGAATAGTAAGATCCTGTGGTCAGAAATTAATGTGAATGAAACAATTAAATGGTATTTCTTATATGCTGCCAGCAATAATAAACAAATATAAAAATAAAAAGCAAACTGTGCAAAAAGGAAAATGGTCTTAAGAGAGGAAATAATAATGAGGAATTCAGCATTTTACTGTAGGAGTTTGTTTTGGCAGTGTCTTTTTGCCAATGGCAAGCTTCAGGCAAGAGGGAAATAATGTACTATAGCTCACGGAAACAGTCTGCCCTCCCTTACTTCTACATTTGCCAGGGTGTTGTTGCTACATGGCTGGTAGCACTGTCAGGCTCCCTGTTTATGCTCCCACAAGCTCTTCAAAAGAAGCAGCACTTGTTTGGGCTCATGGAGGTTTTCCATTAGGAGAGCGGAGGGGGAGATCATCTACATTCTTCTTCACTCTCACTTGAGCTCAGAAAAAACAGCTCTGTGCAATGTTCACTGAAAGACCTTGGCTTTTCAGGGGCTGTGAAAGCTGTACATAAAATGAATTTTTACTACCAAAATGGATCTTGTTATTTGGAGTGTTTTAGGCTACAAAACAGCAAGTAACCGTTCTTTGAAGAGGCTTTTTAAGAACATGGGATAGATGCAAAAATGTTGCTTTAATTTATGCTTTCATAATACTGAGAATGTAAGGAAATATATTTTAAATAAGAATTGACATAAGAGACCTCCATGATAACAGCTTATATTGAAGGAAATCATTCTTATTCAATATATTTCTCAAGACTCATAAAGGATAGCAATAACAAACAACGTTATGCAGTATCTGGGAAATTCTATTTACTTAAAATGCTTTCTGCTTTTATTATTATCCAGGCTCATTTCTTCAGTGAAAGTTCTGATTGCAACTTGAGCAATGTGTATGATCTCATTACAACACGGCTGTATTAGAAAATCTGATACTGCTAGTTCCAACAATGGCACCTTTCTCTTATTATCTGTCATATGGCTGCAACGAGAACTGTGCAAATTTCCTGCCATCAAATTCTGGCAGGTGGCTGGAAACCAATCTAATATGCTGTACTTATCCCATATATGCTCTATTGCATGGAAAAAAAAAACCCACTACGTTCAATATCCTGACATTGGCCAGTTTGGAGTACAGGCTGAAGGATGGGCAATGTTTGGTAATGAACAGATTTATGTGATGCTGGGGAGTATCTGTCTCATCATGTAAACCATAATGAGGACATGCATCAACATGAATCTTTTGACAATTACACTCTCAGGTAGTTTGCCAAAAGCTTTCATCTCTGTTGATTTTAACAGTCACTTCACTGAACAATCACTTCTTATCTCTTCATCACTTTTCTATCATACGTTCATATCCAAGGCCATCTAGATTTTGCCTTTGGAGGGTTACACAGTGCACTTAGCTCTGTGGGATCACAAATAGCCGAGATACAAATACTCCCAGATTTTGGTGTTGTGAAGAGAGAGCGAAGAGGGAAAGGATTTCTCTTCTTGTGCAGCTGTCCTCTGATGTTTCAACTATAACAGGTGATGCTGGGATAACTGCTCACAGTTCCTGCACCAGAACACTCAAGCAATAGAAAGCAAATCCTTCCTGTCAACTCCAGGCTGATGGTTTTGTGGCCTCTTAAATAAGATTTATTATGGAAAATATCCCAAAATCTCGCACAGAATAAAACAAGATAACAGTCTGAGTATGGAATCTCTGAACCTACAAGGTGAGCAATAAAAACACAGAAAATGCTAGAAAACCAATATACTCATTGAGAAGAACATGTCCTTTTCCTCATGCTTTCTTTCATACTTATAAACTTTCAATATTTCTGTGCTTGAAAGTGTCTTGTCCCCTTCTTTTTGCTGTCTTTAAGGTGGTCATTTTCTTTCTGTTATTTCTGAAACTTGCCATAGACCTTCCCTCTCTTGCAGGCAGCCTCTTATTCTTTTCAGGAGTCCTCCAAACCCAAATCTTCAGGTTTATTCTTGCTTCCCCCCCTTCCACAACTTGTCCTGCCTTTTAGATGGATCGGGATTCTGGCTTGTGTGGGTGTTCTAAGAGTAGGCATGATTTTCGCTCTTCCTTTCTAGAGTGTTTACTTTCAAACTAGAGTAGTGACCAGGAGCCTTTTTTATCTTCTATCCTACTTCACTCAATTCCTATAATGATATAATCTCACATAAATACAACATACAATTTTGTAAGTGCCTTAGGAGCTACAATCACATTAAGCAGCCCAGACTACTCTACCAATACGTGGCAAAGGCAGGCCAAACCCTGCATGAAAGGAGCACTCCATGAGGTCCCCATATCCTATATTTTTCTGATTCCATAAAATATTTTTTCTTGTTTGTCTCTGAGTTGATGATAAATCTTGGTAGAAGCACCATGTGGGAAATTTTGGGTAGTATTTATTGCCAATTCAGTTTACAGACCTGATGAAATAGATAATTTCCATTTTGAGAATGTTAACATTTTTTTCTGAAAGATCAAAGGTATTACAACAATGTGGTTAAAGATGAATACTTTATTTTTGTTTATGAATGCACATCCTGATGAATTTCTGTCAGTAGCTAAATACTTTAATTACACTATGAATTAATAAAATCATGAATTTTATATGTTTTCTGGAAGGTCTTTCTTGTTGCTGATTGCCAGCCTTCTTTGTGGAATGAATCCTTCTGCCTGAGGTTGTTACAGTCTTCACAGCTGACATCTCAAAGTAGCCTATTTATTTGGGAAGTAAAACAGATTTAATGAGCCGTGGGAAACACATGATTTTTCAGAAGTGACCATAATGATAATGGTTCATAGATAATAACAGGCTATTTACCTGTGCCTGAATTGCTTCAAATTTATTTCCTTCAGACGATTTCCTAACCTAAGCTAGAGTAACAATATGATAGAACCATAGGCCCACAAGCAATTTGTTAATTAAAGTTAATGTTGCGTATTGAGCAGTCACATTAAGATCATAGGTCTTTTCAAAGAAAGCCCAGTCAGATAACCCAACCATTCTCTGGTTTTAACCAACTTAAGAGATGAAGTTCTTTTTTCTTCAGTTGTATACAATCCTCCCAGTGGATGTACAGATTCATAATTGGCATATATTCAGGATTATCCATTCTCCTCTGTAAGGTGCAAATCTTGTCTCTGTTGACATCTAAGTTATTGGACTGATGTACTTACCTAAGGGAGTAAGAAATTCCTTTAGTTCTCATATGAACTAATTTAGGTTTACATATGACCTGCTCAAGTATGATGGATCAGATCAATGGGTGATTACTAGCGACAGAGTCTACAATGAAGATCTTCCTGCAAGCCAAGAAATTCCTGTCCAGCAATTATCGAATTGCAGGAGCAAAGAGAAAGTGGACAGTAGCTTGGTCGCACTTAGCTAAAAGTTTAAACTGATATACAACATGACAGCAATTGCAGAGTTAACGTGTATACATGCATATTCTTAAGTACATCAGTATGTAATGAAGAAAAAATCTGGAATAGGGAATTGATTCAGTCAAGGCAGTTATATATCCAAGGTAGATTTTCTGTGAAGTCTGGATACTTAAACTCAAGAACACAACTCAAAAAAACCTTATTTAACTTTCCTGACATCTGAACGGCTAAGGTCCCTGATGCACCCAATCAAGCTCTGAAGTGACAAGAGCAACATCTCTGTCCTAACGTCCGTTTATGTACAAGAATGGGCCAAGGCTGCTTTCTCTTGATTCCAGAATAGTGTTGTAATTTCCTTTAATATCCATAAATTCAAGACACTTTTCTCACTGCTCTACAAAACTGAATTCTGTCTTCTGTCACTCCATCTGCCCCCAAATCATATGGCTTTGTAAGACACTAAATAGCAATTGCTCCTCCTCAGAGGGTAGATTTGGGTGTCCAAGCCTGTGAAACCAAGTCTAAGTTAGAGAAGCCCAGTGTCACTGGCATTCTTTGAGCAGGCAGAATCTAAGCCTGGGAGATCATTCAGATGCTTTAATAAACGGTATTTAAAGTCTTAATTTTATTATGCAGTTGAGCTTGGATATTATTTATTTTAACATGTTCATCAAAATGCATTATATAGTTTTTACAAGAAAACAAAACAAAACAATAACAAAAACCACAAAAAAAAACAAAAACAAACAAGCACTTGCATTTCAAAATAAACAATAGAACCTACATGGCAGAATATGAATGTAAAATGTTGTTAAGAGAGATTTTTGGCATTTGTGTAATTAAATAGAGATAGAGAAGAGCTGCAGTGATAATTTCCAATGAACCAAGTAATTCACATAACTTTTTCGCACGCATCCCACATCTTTGACAGGGTATGTACTGCATCTTCTGTAAGTGGGGAGTTTTGAGATGTGCAACATTTCCAGTGTAACAACATATCAGTTTCAGGTTGTGATGAGAAAAAATTGCTTTCAAATATCATAGGTTCAAAAGTGCAGCTGAAATTTTGAAGTATTAGTTTCACATTCTGTCTAAGGAAAACTGGAGAAGGAGAAACAGAGTGAAGTCTGAGGACAAAATTCCAATAAAAATAAGCTATCTATCTAGCCAGACACATGGTATTATATATATCTGTATAATACTGTGTGCATGACAAATACAGTAACAGAGCACTAAGGCTGCATGGTTAGACCATTAAAAGTTTGGAAACAGTCAAGTTAGGGTTGCTCACTGTGCTGCTATGTTGCTTAAAATATGTTTTGCCTTTTTAACTGCAAAATCTTTATAAATACAGAAAATATTTTTTATACAACCTCAGGAAAATTGAGAAGTTGTTTCTTTCTCTAAGCTTTTGTGGATTTTCACTATTGCAGTGGTGTAGACATGGATACTCAAGCTGGTTTTTACTCTTTTGTACCATTCAGGTGACACAAAGGTGCCATAAACCAGACATCATCAACATACTTCAGCCTCCCTCTGTATCTTCTTCAGCTGTGTCTGATTATAGATGCTTTTCTTATGCCTCCCTCCTTCTGGTATTTCTGCATATTTAAGTAAGAAGAAAAACAGCAGTATAGCTTCAGAAATGGGGAAAAAAAGCCAGCAAAGACCTTCCTCCATCATTGCTTCTATGTGCAATAAAGATGCAACATCAATTCCTTCAAGTCTTTGTATGATTTGCCCTCATCTGTCTCTAAGGTCAGGGTGAAGAACCACCAAACCTAGGAAAGTGGATCTAGGTCTAACTTTTATTTTATATCAGTCAAGGTTCTATTATATATTTCCCACTCTCCTCCCACAGACACACCATGTCCCCACATCCTCTGTCTTGAAGAACTGCTGAGTGTGCAGAAAACTACCACTTCTCTCCTGAAATTTGAGGTGGCCTTCTTGGCTCAACACTATTAACCAATGAAATAACTCCACAGCTACAACACAGCTAGAAGTCTGTCTATCTGCAAACTCAACCACTTGTTAAATAAGTAAGTTTTAACTGTTACACTGGATTTTTAACTGAGAAAGAATGGGATGGCTCCTTGAATTTTCACACTAGTGACTTGTATGGGCCCTAAGCTGCCTTTCTCAAAAAAGTACACATCGTCACAAATTCTGTACCACAGAAAAGGGGACCAGGCTATTGCACTCTTAAAGACGATGAAAATGAAGTAAGGAAAATAAATAAAACTACACCCACTTCAAAGCCTTTAATACTCATTCAAGGCTACCATTACAGATGGACTGAGAACAGAGTTGTTCTAATACAGACCTTGATGCTACAAACAGCTATCTAACTGTGGGAGTCCAAATTATTTCTGGAGCACCTTAAGGAGAGACAAAAACACTTGTGATAAATTAGGAAATATTCAATACCTTCATGTTCCAAATTGTCAGATAGCCTGGTGGATGAAATCACTGCTGCATAAATATCCCTTCCGTTTCCAGTTAGAGGGTGCGCAGACTCCCTGATTTGGATGCAGTTAACTTTACTAGCCCCAGAAGATTGTCAGCACCTGGTAGAGAGAACTGCCCTCATACTTGAAACTGCAGAGCAGAACATGGGTGCTCTTTCATTCAATGTAGTATTAAATCAGCAGGGTTCTCTTACAGCATCTTCATGCACTGTTCAGGCTAGTTTGGAAGTCTTGACACTGAGGCACATGGGGAGCAGCCCTGGTAACATTCTGCCAGGCCTTCTGCACGCTCATGAACCACAGCAGAGAAGCAGGGACAGATACTTGCAAATCAAAGGCGTTTGTATGCCTTCATTGTTTCTGCTGGAAATTTCTTATTCCCATACTAGTTTTTTTCAGAACTGAGGCTTCAGCATTAGCTTGATTCTTACATGTTCTCTGTAATGGGCGTGCTGAGGATTCAAACCACTTTACTGCATGGCTGACTAAGAGACTAAGGCAGAAGGGGCACAGTATAGACTGTTAACACGAGGCGGAAGCAACAGAGAGAAAAAACATTTTCATATCTTTTCAGATTCTATTCTATTCTATTCTTTTGGAGCATAAAATTCTCACCCAGAGTGATGGTTTTAAAGCTGAAGAAATGCAACAAAATTCTGTAATGCAGCCCCCTGATCATTTTCCTTTAAAAACCAGAGCTCAGCTTAATAGATTTCTATTATCAAGTTGTGTTAGGACAAATAGAGAAACATTGCATGTTAAAACATTAGAGTGATATGAGAAAACTATATGAAACAAACAACAGAGAAAAAGGTTTAATCAGAAGAGTCAGCAACTCCAACAATTTTATTACAAATAGCTCAATTATGCTGTATAATTCCCATGATTGCCACAGACATCATTGATTATTCACAATGGAACTGCATTAGGATACTGATAACAAGATGTTTATTTTAATAACTGTTCTTTCTGTAGATGTACTAGTTTGCAAAAGCATTAGGTTAAGAGTGCTTCAGTTAAGTGACTCCTGACTGAATTTAACATAATAAGGAGGACAGATGGGCTTTCAACTCCGTAGCAACAATAAAGAAAACAAGACACTACTGGAGCACAGATCTTTGCACGCTGTTCTTTTTTGCAAATACAATGTACTGCTTTTCAGCACATTAGCTATTTCTGGTTAGGATAGTTATATCACATAAAGAACTAAGAGTTTGAATCAATAAAGGTTAGACACATTTGACACTTACGTTAAGCAGCAGCTTACCCTGGAAAGAACAATTTTCCATGTTCCTTTAACACCTACTGTAATAAAAGGAATTGCACTGAAAACAAGATAATAGGTACCTTCAGCAATAGTTGCAGAGCCTGGCCTAAAATTAGTGATGAAAATAATGGGTTTTGATTTTTACTACTGCTTCCATGAGAAATTAAATTCCCCCTACCTGTTCCTATTTCTCATATCCACTTCACAGGCAAATATCCTTTCCCTTTATTGCCACCATAATATCACTTAGATGAGCACATTTCAATATGTGAGCTATTACCCAGTGTAGAAAGCTCTCCTGAGAATCCAGCTGCAAGTCCACTTCTATGCTCAAAGTCATTATCGCTCTGTCTGGATCCAAAGGCATTTGTAACATCTACAAACCACTTCAGCAGCTGAAATTTAAAAATCCATTTCAAATACAAAGGTACTGTAATCTGTACAAAATGATTAGATTTCACACAACTACTGAACTATTTTGACAATTTAGTCCTTAAAAATCTGTACCAATAACTATATTGCAAATACAGAAGCATCAGCACAGCACGATGCAAGTCTCTGATCTCAAGTTAATCTTTAAAAATAAAATGACCTAGAAAGAATTTATTTGGCTTCTTATGTAGCTGAAGGTTTTGTATTACATTCTGCAGATGGGAAAGGCCTAGAGAGTGTTTTGTATTTCTCACTGTCGTTTCTGTTGAGCCATCCATTACTCTCATTAATCTTACAATAGACTCTGCCTGGCATCCTCCCGTGTAAGCAAAACTCCCCTGTTGAGAAACATGCATGGGATGCACGGTATAACTTCCAAAATTTGGACCAATGCATCACACATTATATATATTAATTTTTTTCCAGAGGGCTTTCAGAGCTTTAGCCCCAGGGAGATTCTCTCAGTGAAGCTTTGGGAGAGCCTTTTGGAAAGTATCCCCAGTTCCTTTTCCTGTCATCCTTGCTTAGCCTCTGGTGGGGGTTGAGGAAATCCATCATTTTCCATGCCCAATTCTTTGAATTCTGTTGGCTTCAATGCTGCTCTACAGACCATCTCTTTTCTGGATGCAACACAGTGGTATGTGAGTGACTGTGAAGGGAGCATCTCAAAGGATGAGCCTGGGATTCTCCGTCACCATTCATCTGCCTTATTCATTGCATCTGCCCTATGGACAACACAGGGCCACCCCTACTATTCACAGGTGCTTTCAGTCCAGATGTAATATTACTTCCTGGCAGGAAAATGATCATAGAATCATAGAATGCTTTGGGTTGGAAGGGACATTTAAGACCACCTAGTTCCAACCTCCTGCTGTAGGCAGGGTCACCTCCCTCTATACCAGATTACTCAAAGCCCCAACCAGCCTGGTCTTGAATGCTTCCAAGGAAGGGATATCCACAACCTCGGTGGCCAGCCTGTTCCAGTGTCTCACCACATTCACAGTAAGGAATTTCTTCCTAATATCTGCTCTAAATCTACCTCTTCCAGTTGAAAGGCATTTTCTCTCATCGTGTCGCTACTTGTCTTTACAAAAAGTCTGTCCTACTATACAAGTGATTGACATATATGCAAAGAAAAAGTGGGCGGAGCTATAGAAAAGTCTTTTTGCAGTATAATTCATGCATAGGTATATATGTGTATGTGGGTATGGATATGGATGTATAATGAAATGAATTAGAGAAAATGCTGCTTTTATATACTCACATCTGACAAATGAAGAAATGTGTCACATTTATGTCTGCTGTGTTAATAGAAAAAGGGTTATAATGAGATTCTTCTGATTATTGCAATCTGTCCTGCTTTCATATAAAAGAATTATGCCAAACATGTAATGAATATATTTGAATGTGTGCTTAGTCACTTTGAACCAAGTTATCTGTCCTGCTTTGCAAATACAAGCTATGATGAAGGGAAATTTTCTTATCTTTTCTTCAGGACAGAAAAAAAAGTCTCCTACTCAAGTTTAGAGTAGTTCTTCCTAGACAAACACCAAGGAATTAAACTGTACAAGAGCCATTTCGGGTTCATAATATCTGTTTTAAGAACTATGATGAAAACCTTATTCATTTCTATACAGATATTCAGTCATAATTTTTTTTTATATTATTTTAAATCTTAAACTCCAAGAGATTTCCTAGAAACTTGAAGTTAACATACATTGTAAAATATAGGACATACATAAAATGTTTATTTTTATTATTTTTAATTTAAAATATTTTTCTATATTTTAAATATGTTACTTTCCTATTGTAGCAGATAAAAAAGGAACCCTCTATTTTTCGTATAACTGTTCAATGTCATCTGCTTTTTTCTCTCTGAAGATTGGAACATTTCCTGTGATTTTCCCACGTACAGATTTGTCTTCAACTGTACCCAAATCTCTTTCTTTTTTTTTTCAAGAAAGTGTAATGATAATTTTCAGGAAAAGGCATAATCTAAAAAATTGTCAGTCTTCCATTAAGTATTAAAGATTAACTATCATAGTAATGCCATTCCATGATTCTAACTACCATAGTAATGCCATTCCATGATTCTATGATTATTCACAAAAAGAGTGTCTCTTTAAAAAAAATGTGCGAGACCAAACAAAATTAACCACAGCAGAAGATCATTTAGAAAATAAGTGAGAGGGAGTATTTAAAAAAAGAAAACTGCACTATTTTATTAAATACCACTTTTCTGCTCTTGGTGTCTAGTTCATTCTTCATGTTTCTACGCAGACTTAAGCTGGTTGGATACTCCTCCTCTCCTCCACTTCAGTTATTGGAGCAATAAGTCCCTTATCAGGGATATGAGGACACCAATAATACTCTGTTACACCACACAGTCGAAATTTTAATTACTAAGATATGGAAATAGAAATTCTATCTTTACACCCAATGCAGACCTAATTTTTATAATCTTTAACTGTTTATTTTCTAAAATTTCTCTTTGCCTGAAGGTGGCACTTGCTTCCTCAGATACGTTTCTCAGCCCTTCTGTCCTCTGTTCTTTGTTTTATGGTTCTTGCAGACGTTGCTTAAGCAAACACTTTAACAGGCGGAAATTTGCCTTCCGTGCTCCAAATAAATAAAATAAAAAGGTGAAGGAAAATGAGGCTTGCCTCTCCTCCTGTTTTCTTTATACCACAGCCTGATTGCAATTCAGATTTAAGCGTATTAAATCAGGGAATAAAATAGGTCTTGAAGAGCAGGAAAAAGCACAATTTGTTGTTCATAAAATATCTGAAAGCCAAACACATATTTGTCCTTGAAGAAAGAAAGAGAGAGCAGAAAGACACTGGATGGAATTCAGGAGGTTGAGTTCGAATTTTCTTTTGATTTTCAAGTTTGCCTGAAACGGAGTTTGACTCTCAGTGCTGCTGACATTGCATAACGTGAAACCATCAGTAAGGTCTAGATGAAACCTAAGTAAACAGCAGAGGATTTCATGCTGTTCTAATACAGACCCATGTGAAAGCACAACTGTTCAGAAAAGTATGTAATATACTTCAAGTATGTGGACCTACAAACCTCAAGAGGCATTACTGCAACAGTTCTAGCTGAATGACTTCTAATTTGACACTGAAGAGGCAACCTACCAAGTAATAGCTATGAAAACTGCACAGGGACAATAATTCAATGCAGTGGCTGTGTTTTAAGCAGAAGGAGAGCTGCTGTGTATTAGTGCTAACCTTAACACAAAGCTTGCCTTGCTATCAGATGATTATTCAGTTTTTTAACATGTGTGATCCAAGCAAAACAGGAATCATAGAACATAGTAAAGTAAGCATGAACATCTTTGGTTCACCACAATGCATACAATAAAACAGAAAATAGAAACATCTGCAGTGGGAGAAGTACCACGAATAATAAAACAATTTTCACACAGATCACTGCCAAACCACACCAGATCACATTGGAGAGCTAAATTCCTGGCCTAGGAATCATTATTAAATCCCTATCCCATTATAAACATAGATTATTCTTCCCATATAACCCTTACCTATTCAAAGAAATGCTTGAGTAATAGTCTATCACCACAGCAGCTCAAATATAAAAGCAAGTTTTATGTTTGTTTTCCAGTGATAAAATGGATTTCAGCAGTATCAGCCCAAGACAGAGCAGGAAATAAAAATCTTACCTGGCACAAATTCCTCTAGACCCCATGAATCTAAAGGCAGACATTAAGGAGAACAGTAATTTATTGGTGCTGTTCTGCACTGCTATGCATAAGACGCATAGTTAATTCCCAGCCCTTTGCTCTGCAGAGACCAAGAGCTCTTAAACTAAGATGTCTCATCACTTCGGTAATGACATCTCTGGAGATCTCCAGTGTCGGGTGGATGGGCTACAAAATCTGAGGCAATGACTGATTCTGCCTTTCTTAGTCCAAATGCAATTTCCTGAAAATAAGAACACAAGAGGCTGCTGCAACATGATGTTACCAAAATTCTTAAACATATGTTTAATAATGAATGTGTGAGATGTATTAATCATCTTTGCCCCCTCTGGTTTTGAGAAGTCCTTTGATAAAAACATAGCACAGGGGTAATAAATTAAGAGGCAGAAAAATCTTGCATGCTTTGTGTGAAGAAAGTGAAAGACATAAAGGACAGGAAAAAACCACAGAGATACAGAGAAAGCCGTAGATACCTTGCAGTATAATCAGTTTACTAATCCAGTCATCAGTCAGGACTAATAAGAGCTGAGTATTTTTATTCTGCAGTGCTTCAAATCTGGGTCAGTCAAAAAAAAAAAACAAAAAAAAAACAAAAAAAACCATCCTCGGTGCATCTCGTAACCGCATGATTTCTCCAGTAGAGGGAGGCATTGTCAACGCAGTCAGCTCTCGAAAGCAGGAATGCAGCAACTGGTGGTTAAAGAGTGAAATCCACCCAGCAGTGTTTCCCACTTTGTTTCTAGCAGAATCTCTTTAAACACGACGAAACTTCACAAATGACCAGTACTTCTGTAAGCCAAGAAAGATCATATTTATGATGGCGTGACAGTAAAATCTCTGACCTGTCCTGAATGAGCTTATGATATTTTGTTGTTCAGAGAAGATTAAAAAAGCTATTTGGAGAAATGGCAAGCTGCTTCCAGTCTGTAATGTTCACACCCCTTTGAAGAAGCTGCACACGAGTCTATGGAACCAGGGAATCAATGTGAGAACAGTCCCCAACATCACTGGCATGGAGAAATTTCCAACAAGTATGCACTTATGCATGCACAAGAAACGTACACAGTTGGTGGCATTCGTCAGAGAGCCAGAGGCAGTGATGACCACCAGGCACAGTCCTCTCCCTGAGCAAATGTCCAGGAAGAGGGAGGGAGGAGATGCAGCTGTATCACTGTCCTGGGAGCACATGCAATCCATATGCTGCTCCCATGTCCAAAGTCCGTGCGTTTTGTCGTTTTTCTTGAAACAGCTCTTTGTCTGAGGAAGTTTTGCTCAGGTCACGTGGAAGACATCACAGGTTTTCCCAGACCTTACAGATGTTCAGCCACACAGAGGCTCTCCCAAGTGCCCATGCCTCTCAGTTTTGTCATCTCTCGGTTTTGGCCATGACACAGGTGTTCTCTGAGACACTCGGGGTTTCTATAGCTGTGCTGGGTAGCTGTGCTCAGTCAGCTTGAAGTTTTCAGGATTTGCTCACCAGATCTACTGAGAATGAACTCCTTGTGTGATACATTCCTGAAATTTGATCTTCACTGCTCATGCTGACCAAGTACTTGGCAAATATGTATGCATGTACATGCCTGGGAAAACCTTATAGATGTAGGTGCATTTAAAGAAGAGAGTAAGCAGTGATTGGTTTGTAGCAGTGAAAAGAATGCTTTAAAGGATATTTGCCCTGGAGGAAAGAAAAAAGTGCAATTACTTCCCCTTATTTTCCCCTACGCTGTACTGTGCTTGAAGACATAAACGTGGTTATTAGCGTGCAAGCCACTCTCCCACCTGCATATCTTTGCCATCACATACTTTCTATTTTAAATAACAGTTACACATTGCTTTTGTGGCAGAATTGAGACTAAAAACTCATAAAATCAGCCAGTGCTGTGCAAACAGCTTCAGCCCCTGCAATCAATACTTTATGGATAAGTTGATGCGTGCACTCTGAAGAAAATGAAACAAAATGCACCATGTCAGTTTACATAATCCAAGAGCCGATAGCTTTCATTTTCTGAGCCACCAAAACAAAGATATAAAGTAAGGAGATTCAGAGGCTAGAGTTTAGTGGAGGTATATTTTGCATAACTTTTCCAAAAAAATCTCTAAGCTTTTTAAAGCAGGGGAGGAAACAACTAAGAGTGTCATACCATTTCATACACAGGCTGAAAAAAATTGTGTAGATTGGGGAAAATACTGCATAAACACTCTTCTTTCAGTATTATTGTGGCTGTGACAGATAGGTCACTGAAAAGCAAAAGCATTCAGGTTCTGTCATCTGAATTTACCTCAGGACTTAAATTTTCAACTTTTCAATTTAAATTTCTGAAACAAACGCACACATGCAAACACACACGCACAAAGAAAACCCAAAACAATACCTCATCCGAGTAAATAGATAAATAAATACATAAATAAATAAGAGCGATACTCCTAGCACTTCAGATAAACAGTGTAAAGCCCACTTGGTAAGATTGTGGTCTCACAGTTCTCTGTTCACCTTGCCTTATTGTCTTTGTGCTTCATGCACGTGCGTGACCATAAAAAGTTTCTATGAGAAAAAGTCTACGAGATCTCAGTGGGATTCTTTGTTTAAGCACCATGACTTTCACTTGCAAGTGATGGCTTCCATGATTCCTGTCACCTTCAGGTGATGTTGATTATTCATCCAAACATACATGCTGTTACTCTTCTGTGTATGGCTAAACTGCAAAAACTGATGGCAAGTCTGTAAAATATTGCCTTTATTATGCAGTGAATCGTTTCCTATTCATGTTTGTTCTAGCCCTCTGATCATCTCTGTGGTCCTCCAGATCACTACAACAGCTCCACCCAGGCCATCCTGCCTGTGCTGGGGGTCCCAGGCTTGGATACAGTACTCTGGATGGGATCTTATGAGGGGGACAATCCCCTTTGTCTCCCTTCTGGCCTCCCGTCTTTTGATGCAGACCATAACACAGCTCGCCTTCTGGATGACAGGTGCACAGTCCTGGCTCATGTCCAGCTTTTCATCTATCAGGACCCCCAAGTCCTTGGCATGGCTGCTCTCGAGGAGTTCTTCTCCAGGTCTGTAGACTGTTGACTACTCTTTTTTTAAACCAGGGAATCGTTGTAAACCCCTAAGCTTTTCTGCAATATGTTTTTGGAAAACACTTCTAGCTTGGTGAGTGCCCAAGACATTTAAAGAGACGGAACTTATCATCTGGGGGATGTGGTGAGAGCAGTGACCCTGTCAGGAAAGAGAAGTTAAGAGTCTGCTTGGAAGGTCCATTGTTAAACCCCACTGAACTAAGGGTTGAGAAAGAAGAAATTGTTTCACTGTAAAATGGAGATGTCAAAACTGACGAGGAGAAGTCAAAACAGACTGTCACTGCAGTCAACACTGTACCAAACATTTAAGAACAGACTGTTGCTGGGGCTGGCCAAGAACAAAACACATGTTACATCTTCCCTGTTTTCATCTCTCTCCATAATACTTTGTTACCTCACTTTAGTCTTCCTTGCATTTTTCTTCACAGTGCTTTCCTGGAGCTTTTTCCTCATCCTGGGCTACTAATCTGTGGGATGATATATCCAGGAAACAAAGATTTTTCCTGCTGAGGCAGTCAGCTGCCTTTTTGTTCTTGCTCTATCTGTTCTTCCATCCACACTGAACTTCTCTAAAACATACAGGGCAAAGGATAATAAAGAAGCACTGAGAGAGGGAGAAGTATAAGTGAAGTCATTGCCCAACATAGAAAAGTCTCGAGATACAGCATCTTTAGATGGGAAAACTATCAGAGTTAGGTTTTAGAAGAAGAAGTATTTTCCCTGCTGACAGCACCATGAGGGAAACCTTCAGGGCAGAACTGTAAAAATGGAG
Organism: Perdix hodgsoniae; assembly: GCA_035772895.1. Taxonomy (NCBI): domain Eukaryota; kingdom Metazoa; phylum Chordata; class Aves; order Galliformes; family Phasianidae; genus Perdix; species Perdix hodgsoniae. The sequence goes on from JAPSGF010000071.1 coordinate 745,916, forward strand.
ATTGTCCTGACCTCTGTCCAGCCTTGCATGGTGCTCAGCATGACAGAGCAGGAAAAAAATATTATACCTAGTCAGACACAAAGACACATCACATTGCAACAGAGTTGAAATTGCTCCTCCTGATTTTTCTGTGGTTCCAGATAACAAGAACTGGGATACTGTATTCAAAATGACTACAAGAAAAATTTGAAAACAGAGAGAACTTAGAAAAGACCAACAAAATAATTAAGAGGCTAGAGGGATTTACCTATGAGGAAGATTAAAAGAACTAAATAAATATGAAGAGTTTGGCTAAGCGATAACTAAGGAGAGGCATGCTAACCATCTTCAAATATTTGACTGGCATACACACTAGGGAGAGAAAGGAATTACTTAGCATGAAACAAGTAGGTATTTCAGGGAGTAATGGGATGAACTTTAAGAAATGGAAAATTGAGGCAAAATTTAAAGCAAATCCTCTTGACAATGAATTATAATAGTCTGTGGAAAACATACCAGCACATGTGCAAGAGGGAACAGTGCTGCCTTGATAAGAAAGGGAACTTAAATGACTTGCTGGGCCTTTCCAATGTCAAATATTTATGATTCTATAATTAAGTATTGTTAAATTTAATGACATGTGCCATTTTTTTTCTTTTTTTTTTTTTTCCAACCAAATCTGACTATTGCTTCAAGTCAGAAGTGTGGAATTATTTCCTTACTAAATGTGTTGTATTTTAACTCATGAGTTCCTCTAGAACAAACTAGTTAGGTCTCTCTCTTTTTTAAATCTAAACTCAATTTATGTTAATACATTTATCTCCTTTTCAAATGATATCTATCTGCCTCTGCTAGAGACACATAAACCCTTCTTTATGCAAGGCAAGTATGCATACTTAAAACTCCGTGGGTTAGTACTTGAAGCTGGTCAGCCTCATGTTGAATGTCTGCTGTGATCAAGGGAACAAACCCAGAGGAGCACAGAGGCACTTCTCACTATAAAAAAGAGCTGCATGCTACAGAGAAAAAAAAAGTTATGCTGTACTGGCAGCAAAGAGATGCTTGCAGAGCTTTGAACCTAGAATGTATCCATTTGAAGAGCTTCACATTGTTGCTTAACCCTGTGCCACAACACGACTTATGAAATGTAAACAGGTGTTTATATGCATTAGGTGCCCATGCTTCCAGCTAGCATCACAGCTATTGTATCACAAACTTCTTCAATATTACATTGGCAACTTCCTCATTTTCATACACATCTGTTTGTGCCAGCATACATCCAAAATGTCTCTTAAAATGTATACATGTTTAGGTTGTGATCAGAACAGTCACTTTGAGGATGCAAGTCTGTTGCTTTCATCTGTCTCACATAGCTTGGGCTGCCTGAGGTAGCTATATAAGACAGTCCTGTCACTTCTATGTTGTCATTTTTGCTAATATTCTACTATTTGATGTGCTACATGCACTGGCCTCCAAGAGAGTTTATGCAGTCTAATTCTTCACAAATTATTATATAAATATACGTATTTCACCCAGGTAACAGTGCAGTTCACTTCCCAAGTTGAAAAGGCATCTGTGACATGTAATGTTTTTGAGATACTTTCTTTTTGTTTTCCAATTCTAGACAATTTACCTAAAGTGTTTCAACAATTCATGACACTCATATTCATTTTATTCTTTCTTGCTTACTTAGAGCTCATTTTTATTACAGGTTCTGGGCTTCAACTCCACTTAAGGCAGCAAATAATAACAGAGTTTCTTCTGGAATTAGGATGTGATGTAAATAATACTTACAAAACTTGCTGGTGTAGCACAGCATGCAGGGCTTCATTGCGAGGGATGTGGTGTGTCTCTCTCTATCCCCTCACTTAGTCCCCTCTTCATTACCTGCCACAAAAGTGCTACAGGTCTGTGAGCCTGGTGTACAGACTGTGTATTGGAGAGCTGGGCCACCGCTGAGATTGGACAGTCTGAGTGGTTAGGTATTTATTTCCAGTGTGAGTGAATCCTCTGAGTAAGATCCTGGGTGCTAGCATTACAATGTTCTGAACACTAATTACCAGAAAGCTATTTGCTGAATCTTTGCACTTTTAAGATAACACTGCAGCAATCAAGCTGAAGTAGGATAATTAAACAAACGGCTCTCTTCTCTCCCCTCTCCCCCCCAGTAGCTCTACAGCACTGCCTATCATTTCTCAGCACAGAACTGCTAAGTTGCGGGTGGCTGAAATGAAAGCTCAATTTGTTCAGTGCATTTGACAGCAGGTATGACTTCAGTGCAACTTCCTCACAAGGAATAGCCACAGGGAGCCTGGGCTGCTCAAGCAGATAGTTTGGCACTGGGCTGTCACCAGTCAGAAGTAGGTGAAAATGCTGTAAGGAAAGGAAGGGAAAAAAGGAAGAAAAGATTTGTCCCCAGCCTCCCAAAGCAAGAACAGTCATTGCTCCCATTGTGAAACAAAAGGATTGTGAATCCAGCGTTGGCAGCAATGCTAAATATCTTGAAGGATCTACACATTTATGGTGCAAGAACTGGATTGCTTCTTGTCAGAACTGTAGCTTTCTAATAAATTGCCCAAAGCGCTAAGTAATGCAGTGATAGCATGCTACCGACAGCTCTTCGTTAAGCTGCATCAAGCTTTAGCCATCAGTTTCACACACAGTCCTCTCTTAGCCTCTACAGCTTTTATTAAAACAGCTTCTGAGACCCTTTGTACAAGTGGGATTGCCCTTTCACTTCTTGACACCAAAAGCAAAGGTTCTTCTCCAGGTCTGGATTTGTCAGCAACTGATAGCTCCAGAGAGCATATATTGCAGTGAATCTATGTATTACCAAGAAAGGGAGAGAAAAGATCTTGCTTTTTAAGATTAACAAGGATCAAACAAAGCTTGCGATGTCTGAGTATGATTTGTTCAGGGTTCTGTATGGAAACCTTCTTAGTTTTGCATGCAGTTTTGCAAAACTTCCATGGTGAGGCTTGTTTTCACTTTCTTAGCTGACTTCACTGTTATTAAATGGCTCCCAATTGGTAGTCCACATTTCTGTCTTCTTAATTTTAAGCCATAATTCCTTCTTGCACATACAAATCCTCCGGGAGAACCAAACCAAACCAAACCAAACCAAAGCCCATATCTCATCCTCCTTATATTATTCTGTTTCTCACTTACAGAAAATCAAGTAAAAATAACTAACAGCTTCCTTCTCATCTTTCCTACAGGCTGTTTACTAAACTTTTTCATCAATGAGATTTCTCTAAACTTTTATGTGGTGACTACTGTTGCTCATCTCTTCAGTTTATTGATTGTTTTCATAGCTTAGACACTGCTTGGGGAATAAATAAATAAATAAATAAAACTGCCATAAAATGAGAAGACTTCTTTCTCAGGCTTCTGAACTGTACATCAGGCACTCTGCATAGCTACCATACAGAGCTACAAGTAATTTTTATATTTCTTTTTACACTGAATTTCTGTTGAGTGGGAAACAAAATACATGCTACTGGAGATGCACAAAACAAAATAGCAGACTACTCATGCATAGAGAGCAAATTACTTTTGGATAGAATAAGAATGTTACAGTCCAGAATTGATGTGGTTTTCATGTTATCTTAAAGAATAATGTTAAATCTTTCCTCTCTACATTTTTTAAAATTGAAATGAGAAATAACTTTGCACCACTGAGTTACTCCTGGATTCAGAAACATTTCCACACTCTATGTCTCCTAGCAGAGCTGCTGGCTTACCTCTGTGAAGGTAATTTCCCTGTGACAGCTGTGAGATAGCATCTATAGATTGTTCTGAAAAATGTAACTTTCCATTAGGAGCTGAGGTGACGATTCTGTAGCAATCAGAACTCTTTGATAAACGTTTAGTTCTGTTTTCTTCATGCAGGCGAGACTGCCACAGCGCTGGGAACATTTGCTGAGCTGGAGGTAGCTATATTTCTTGTAGCTACTGGAAATCTATATAGTGACAGTTGCTAACAGGTGTAACAACGATCAGAACAGTAACACACTTTTAAGTATACTGTTAAGGATATCCCATCTCACAGTGAAGATCTCATCTCCTTACTACCTTACTGCTCAGGCATGGCTGGGGAGGTCTGGTGAAGGACAAAGGGATATGCTGCAGTTGCACTACAAGAAGTGCTGCAGCAAATTTTTCATCATCATCATCATCATCAGAGCAACTCCTCTTCACTGTGACTCTCTGTGGCATGGCAGTATGCTGAAATTTTGTTTACTTTCATGTGCGACCAAAGGTTCCCCTTGGCAAGCAGCTTAGTTTGGGGGGGGGGGGGGGGGGGATATTCTGGAGCAGATATTAGCAACAAGTAGAAATCCACATGGCACTACTAAGGCAATTCAGAGTCAGTGGAAGAGGAAAGTACTATTTACTTCTAACAAAATCCCCACTTGAAGTGAATGGACGTGTTTTTGTCATAACCAACCTAACTCTTCTTTTGTAATAAAGGAAGCATCGCGTTTCACTGAGCCAGCTGTCATTTTGGTATTTCCTTTTTAATCCTCAGGTATACCATAACAGCAATACTCTCTTTAAAAAGAGGGATTGTAAATGTTGTAATTTCTATTATTCCTTTGCTGCTGCTTTTTGCAGAGCAGCTGATTTTCATTCCAGGGATGGTGTACAGAACAGCCCACTAGATGACACAAGAGACAGCTATCTGAAAAGGACTGGGAAAGGATTTAGGCTTTCTGTTCTAATAATTGCAAGTGCCAGTAACAGGACAAGAGGAGAGACTCAAACATAAATAAATTAATTAGCAAGGACATTATTTATATACTGGGAATTCCTAGTTTACATGGTGTCTGCACTAATAACCCACGGACAAATCACCTCCCCTTGCTGTAACACCTCAGGGAGAGGGGCCAGGAGTGAAAGACAACTACAAGCTCCCATCAAAAGACAAAAGTAGAAGAAGCAGCTTGAAAATCTGCAGTGAAAGACCTGCAGATTCATAAAGGGCAGAGCAATCCATATGGACACCTGCCCCTCATAACTTCCCTCTTGCTCCTGGCTGCATTTGTTCCAGAGCGATAATATCATCAGGGCTGTGATACCTTTGTGTTTGGGCACCGCAAGGTTACTTTTTTTTCCCCAGTGCAAAGAAACACAGGAGAATGTGAAACTTCTTTGGAAAAAAAAAAAAAAAGACTGAATTTCTGGAGGTCGAGGAAAACTAAGATTCTCTTCCTTGCTTCTGTAACCTTTGTGAACACAATCTGGCTGTCATGCACCATGTTTAAATGGATGAAGACAAACCTATAATAAGGACCTTTTCCCCTCTACAGTCTAACATATCTGGACTGGATTCTTAACTGTTAACTGGTAAAACACCAAAATTGCCAGGGGAACCTAAATTCCTATTCCCAGTTCATAAGAACTGATCCTTTTATCACGAAGCTCAGTTGGATACTTTTTAAACAAAGAAGAATGTGGAAGATATAAGAGCTCTTCAGTGTCTTTGCTTGGCATTCAGTTTTTACAATGTGTATCATAAGATCCTGACCTTTAGCCTTTTGTTAAGAAAAATGCAAAAACAGAATACCCATTAAACATTTGACTTTTATGACACTCTTTCCCTATGAGTGCTGTGTTCCTCCTGTACTGCTGAGTCATTCCAGAGCTCAGTACTGTACAGAAGAGTATACAAGCTTTACTTGAGAGGTTAGATTTGTCTGATATTTTGTAAAGAAAAATATCTTCTTCTTTATGCACTTCATTTTCTCTGATTGACCCATGAACACATAGAAGCACATTATAAATTTTTCATGTGTGGCTGCAATGGTGATAGTTGAGGATGATACAAAAATATGAAATTAAAAGAGAAAGAGGTTTATGGTGCTAAAATCCACAGTACTTTAGAGAACCTGAAGGTTTAAAAAAAGAAAAGAAAAAAGCCCATATCTTCCCACAACACATCTTAAAGACAAACATACAATTTATGATACATGATAATTACTTCTCTGTTTGAGATGTTCAGGTTTTCTTCCCGTTTTAATTTCACATACTGTATAATGAGAATCCTCTGCATTGAAACAGGGGTAGTGGCTCTGTGGCAGGAGAATAGTTACTTGATTATTGTGCAATAACATCTGTGTCACTTCTCTGTGCATGACTCAACTACAGGTGTGCAGAGAAATAAAACTGAAAGGGCACAATATTAAGTTCAAGAAAAAAAA